>JAHTLZ010000038.1:2804958-2891858 GCA_023846285.1 Phrynocephalus versicolor | reverse complement strand
TGTGTGTGTGTGTGTGTGTGTGAGAGAGAGAGAGAGAGAGAGAGAGAGAGAGAGAGAGAGAGAGATCCTGGACATTTAAGAAAAACACAAGGAAGGTATCAGAGTCCCTCAGAGGTAGCACTGATCTTAAGATGCAAAATCTAAACTGGCAAGACAGTGGTTCCCAACCATGATTTCCTAGAAATCCTGGCCAGCAGAGCTTGTGCTTAAGGCTTCTGGGAGTTGTAGTCCAAGAATGTCTGGTTGGGAACCACTGTTCAAAAATATAATTTCTCACTTTCAGGAAAAAGAATGTGGACTTGGCCAATGCCAGTGAAGTGTGGGTCAAAATACTTTCTTCTGCAGGAATGCCCAGACCAGACCTGGATGATGGGAAAGAACCAAAAGATGGAATCATGCTTAAATTGTTTAGCTCTCAGGGTGATAGCTTGCTTCTTTTCACTATGTATTTTGTGATAATCTTTTAGGTGTAATTGGGAAAGAGGCATGGTTTAGGTATAGTTCGCCATTTACGCATGCATTTCATTCCCTACTCATTCATTCTTCAGGAACTGGATAAGGTGTTGTTGAAAGCCAAAATGCAGCTTTGCTTGGGCCTGATCCTTTCTCCCCATCACCAAATTTTATTCAAGAGACTGATGATCACCTGCAAGAGAGGATCAGATTTGAGAGAAAAGAGAAAGCAAGGTGTCTCTTGGTAGCAGCCACAGCTTGGAAAAGCTGCTTTAGGAAATTAAATTCCCAGGACCTCTGTGCTGGGATAATCTCACTGGGGGATTCTGGGAACTGAAAAACAACTTTCTGAAGAGCCTGGAAATGGCCATCTAACTGAATGGAGGGCATGCGTCCCCTTCTCTATTTTTTTAATGAGGTTACACAGCTGAAATGCCTCTAGACATGGTCAAGCTGTGGTCTGCACTGGAGCCAGTTATCGCCTTGCTCGTTCACGTTCCTCTGTTCACTTCCTTGGTTTTTGGAGAACTGGTGCATCCGGTTTCATTTTCAGGCTAGGGTTCAAGTTTCTTCACAAAGCATGGGCCAGAACTGCAAGGCTGCTTGCTTCAGGTGCTGATGTTGCTTATTCCCAAGTAATCTCCCTCCAGCTAACTTGTGAGACAGGACAGATTTTTTGCACTCTTGTTTACCTGTGAGGCTTGAGGAAGAGCAGAAGGTGTGGTTCTTGGAAGGAGAGCAGTATTTTGCTTGACCAAAAGGTGCCGGCTTCAGAGCAGGGGTTGCCCGCCTTGGGTTCCCAGATGTTCTGGGACTAAAACTCCCAGAAACCTTCACCACTAGCTGTGCTGGCTAAGATTTCTGGGAGTTGCAGTCCAATACCATCTGAGGATCCAAAGTTGGGACCCAACACTTTAGAAGAATGTGTGGATTAAGACATGCTTTGTGTATTTCCCTCCATGATCTCAACTGTCTGGTTGTGGGTGGATGCAAGTAGATGGATTTAGGGTGGATCCACGATGCTCTCAACCATTCCTTCCACATTCGTATCTGGAACAAGTGGATGGACTTTTAATAACATGTTTAGATCCATCCTCTCCTCCCAGTTTTGCACTTTGTACTGTTGGCCACTTTGTTCCAGTGAATGTGATACAGTTTTTAAAAACATTTCTGAGTAATACACATAAACTGGATTGACTGTACTGCCTATTCCTGTGGGTTTCTCTCCCCCCACCCCCACAAAAAGAAGGGTATCCCTTTTTCTCTAATAAAGGGCTTTGATGGGCTTTCAATAATGAGGAAAGCCCTTATGAGGAAAGGCTAAAACATTTGGGACTCTTTAGTCTGGAAACAAGGCACCTAATGGGGGATATGATTGAGATGTACAAAATAATGCAGGGCATGAGTCAAGTGGAGAGAGGGACACTCTTCTCCCTCTCACAAAATACCAGAACTAGGGAACATCCACTCAAATTGAGGATTGGGAGAGTGAGAACAGACAAAAGAAAATATTTTTTTACCCAGCATGTTGTTAGTCTGTGGAACTCCCTGCCACAGGATGTGGTGATGGCATCCGGCCTGGAGTGCCTTCAAAGGGGGATTGGAGAGATTCCTGGAGTTAAAGTCTATCACAGGTTACAAACCATGAGGGAGATGTGTAATTCCCCAGGCTTACAACCGGGGTACTTCAAGGGCCAGATGCAGGGGAGTGGTATCAGGAGACAGAGATCTAGTCTTGTGCGCTCCCGGAGGCATCTGGTGGGGCCACTGTGAGATACAAGAAGCTGGACTAGATGGGCCTTTGGCATGATCCAGCACGGCTCTTCTTATGTTCTTATGTAATAATGTTTTGGCTTCATTTCCCATAGTTCCTTCCCATTGATATGTTATGTGAGGCTGATGAGAGTGACAGATAAAAATATTTGCCCATCTCTCATGTATAAGCTTACAGTTCTCACTTGCAATGACTTGATACAATTAGTGGCTGAAATCCTTTTACTTAGCATAATAAGTTGCACTAGAGTAGACCCATTGAATAAATGGGGATTTGGTGAGTCAACCTCTCTAGGCTATATAGATTCATATAGACCTACTGCAGCTGTGACTGACTTTATTGTGGTAAGTCACAACCAGAGATGCTTTTTAAAAAATCCTATACACTATTGTAGAAAGCCAGGATGGGTAGACAGATTGACAGATAGAGAACTGAGATAAAATTACAAGACTCACTAAATTAATCTTTAAGGTTCTCACAGTACACACATACTAATGTGGAACAGTGTGTCTTGCAGTCCAAAACAACAAAACAGAAACACCAGCAGGAAAACAGAATGCCTGGAGAGAACCCTGGTGACAGTTCACTGGGAAGTTTTTAACCAAGATTTTATGAAAAGCCTCTTACATTCTGCATTTCACTTCAACTCTTAAATGAATACATATAATCTTATTTCTGGACCCTTGGAAAGCTGAGGAACTTGCCAGAAGGCAAACAGTGCTGAATCCTCTTGGGGGTCATGGAGTGTATGTAACGCATCCCTAGGTGTAGTTTTTGATGAGATCAACTGGCTTGCAGTCCAGCAGGCTGGAGAGGCCCCTCTTCACAACAACAGAGCTTTAGGCTTGCACAACAGATAATTGTGAACAGCAGCAGCAACAATAATACTCCACACCAGAGCGCATTCCAAAAAAATCAATACCCGCATATGGAAACAGAGTGGGGAAACAAGCAAAAAGGACCTTGACATGTATGGTTGAAAGAAATAGAAAATACTTTCAGGGCAGTCTTATCCAGTCTACTCAGAAGTAAGTGCACTGCAAAGTGGGGGGATTACTTCCAGGGAAGTCAGCCTAAGACTTGAGCCTACAAAACTACAGTACCGCATCAAAGTAAAATGTGTATTTTATTTTGCTATGGTCACCAGAAAAGGGTTCCTCCAAAATCTCACCAAAAATAGTAAGGGAGATGTTGAGGCTCTCATGTTGGCAATTTCTGCACTGCTTTAGCACCAAGCAACAGAAGGTGGCACGAAGGAAAGACACCATCTGCAACAGATGACTTTTTTCTCTCTCCAGACATCTGCCAGTTACTTAGACACCAAATAAGGGTGGCATGAGGCCTATTCCAATCAGCAAGCAGCTCCTATAACAGTGATGGCGAACCTTTTAGAGACCGAGTGCCCAAACTGCAATTCAAAACCCACTAATTTTTCACAAAGTGCCAATATTGCAATTTAACCTGAATACAGGTGGCTGTGAAAGGGGCAAAGTCGGGTGCCCACAGAAAAGGCTCCGAGGGCTACCTTTGGCACCTGTGCCATAGGTTCGCCATCGCCAACACTGTCCTATAACAATTGGAGTGAGCTGAGGTGGCTAGGATCTTGAGGTTATTTCATATCAGTATGCACTGCGTACTGGTTTGTTTTCTAGATCTGTAATAAATATCTTCCCATTCTGCATTTTTCTCTCTGTGCACTCAGTAATTTAAAAGGTCCTTGGCTGTGTGGTGCAACCATTTGCTGGGCTTGCCAAAACAAATTATTTGTATTCTTCCTATTTAGCTGTGTGATATTGGACACTACACTTCAAGAAGGATACTGACAAAATGGAACAAGTTCAGAGGAGGGCAACATTAGGGGACTGGAAAGCAAGCCCTCGGAGGGAAGACCGGAGCAGGGCAGGGCCGGCACGTCCATTAAGGCGAACTAGGCAGTTGCCCAGGGTGCCAAAATGGAGAGAGGGCGCTGGACAGCCTGCCGCCCCTCCGCCACTGGCCACCACCGTCCGTCCCCCCACCGCCTGCCAGCCGCCCGGCCACCCCCCCATGCCCATCACCGCCCAAACCCGTGCCCGTCACTGTCCCCCGCCATCCGCCATCCCGGCCCCGCCCCTCCCTGGTGCCCATCACCATCCCCCGCCACCCCCTGCCCACCCCACCCCCCCATCCCTCGCCTTGGGCGCAAAAAAACCTAGCACCGGCCCTGGTCAGGAGAAAAGAAGACTGAGGGGAGATAGGAGAGCACTTTTAAAATACAGTGGACCCTCGTATAACAAACGGTTTGTATAAGATAAAATCTGTACAACATAAAAAATTCAGGAGATACGGGATATTTGCTTAACTGAATCACCTATGGGGCGAATCCGTACAACATAAAAATGGTCACGATTAGGGATTACTCTGTTTTCAATGCATTCTTATGGACAATTTGTATAAAGGAAAATTTGCTTAGTAGAATTTCATTTGGAACAAATTAATTCCTTTATACAAGGTACAGTGGTACCCCGACTTAAAAGCAGATCGACTTAGGAGTAATTTGACTTAAGAGCAGAAAACTGTTGGCATTTTAACTGCCGCCTTACAAATTTTAGATATGGTCTGCTCAACTTACAATTTTTTTCTTTCATTTTTTAAATTTTTCCACTTATTTTTTTTTCAATTTTTTAGATCGGTACCCCGACTTAAGAGTAGTTCGACTTAAGAGCTTGCATTCGGAACGTACATTCATAAGCTGAGGTACCACTGTACTTGAAAGGCTGTCATACAGAGGAAGGGATCTTTTCTCTCACCCCAGAGTGCAAGACACACAACCATGGGCTCAAGTTACAAGGCGACAGATTTCAGCCTAATTTCAGGAAAAACTTCGTATCTGTTAGAGCAGTATGGCAAGGGAAAAAATGTACACTGTATTTTTCCATGTATAAATCCCCCCATGTATAAGACAACTGTTTGCAGAGACAAAGTATGGGCAGTTTTGCAACTGCGCTGTTATCTCCTCGGCTTACTTCCATGTATAAGATGACCCTCAATTTTCAGTCTATTTTAGATAAAAAATATAGTCTTATACACGGGAAAATACGGCACCAATGAGTGCTCCAACACTGGAGGCATTAAAGAAAAATGTAGACATCCATAGGCTGTGCATCACTTTATATATATTTCACATAGTGAAATGTGACAGCACTTGCAGCCTTGTCACTAAGCAATGCGTGTGAGAAAAGCAGGAAGTGCAAAGCCCCACAGAGACTTTATTCATGAGGAAAACTTAGTTGTTTTCCCTTAATTAAAAGGATTGCTTGCATTGCGTGATGCCGTCACACAATTACTTAGCCGTGCTAATGGAACATCAGGGAATGCACTACACTGACACAGGTTGAGAGAGAAAGGGAGAGAAAAAAACACAAGCTTCATGGCTGGCCCTGATGGAGAAACATTAGCTGACTTAACACTCTACAAATCAAGCAAATAAAAAATCAGATTTATTCTTTTCCTGCCACAGACTGGCTAGGACAACTGCCTGAGTTTGCCAATTGGTGGATGATTGCATGGAAAGCCAATGCTGTCCTGGCAGCCTTGGAAGAACTAAGTTCGTATTGAGATAATATTTGATTCCACCCTCATGCAGGAGAAATCACGGGCAGAAGCATAGTATCTTGAATCAGTTATCTAGCGCTTCAGGTTAAGTAACTGAGAAAGATCTTGTTTCTTCACCTTCTCGTTGTGACCCATTAACCAGAGATGCTGGGGCTTTTGTTCCAGAAACTTATGTGTGAAACCCTGTGCTGTTTAGGATTGCACTACAGGCATTGTAGGGCAGCTGCTGGACTGGTCAGGATTTTGATTGATTGAATGATTTATTTGATTTGATTTTTTAGACCATCCATCTGGCAGCAAGGCCACTCTGGGCAGTTTGCAACCAATAGTATTGCTCTCTGTAGGAAGAGTGGTGGCTGAATGAAATGAATTTCTTCTCTAGTCCAACATTATGCGCCCATGGCACAAAGAAAACTCACCAGATAGACACGGGGGCAACTGTTCCCTCCCAGTCGTCAGCAAGTGTTTCGTTGAGGCACATTGCCACTGGCTCAGGAGGTGATCAACGGGATAGTTGGTGACTGGTTTTCAGGGAGTAATACAGAATACCTTTGAAATCAGAGCTATTAAAGGGAAAATATTGTTACTACTCCTTCTTCAAGTGCCAGGTCCTCAGAGAACGTTGGGGAATCAGTAGTCTGACCTGGTTTCTACCTAAAGCTATTCTAAATAAAGCAGTTGAGCTCACTGTGGACCATTGGCTTACGTTCTTAAGCCAGCTGTGCTCCTTGAAAGTTGGGTACCTTTGTGTTAACTAGCCACACAGGGGAACAGGAGGAAACTGGAAATATAAGCCTTGTTGACAGCTTGTTAGTGTTGCACTCCTGTAACTCTCCTGATTTTCAGGAGGTGCAGCCGCATAACTAATAAGCTGCAAATGTTTTGTCAATTTCCTCCTCTCTCTCTCTCTCTCGCCCTCTCTCTCGTGTGGAGGTGACCTGGTGCAAAACTGCTGACACCAATCCTTTTAAAGAGAGAAAAATTGAACAAAACTAAATTATTTGCAAAAATCCAGCCATCTTGGTGGTTTAACATTGCCATCCTTGTTTCCGTGCCATTGTGCCAAGCACAAGCACTCCTGCATCTATCCAAGCAACCACAATGTCCAAATGCAAATAGGTTTGATGTTTAAAAAAGGGGTAGAAGCTCCAGAAGTGGAGGCAAAACTACAAATTAGAGTAGGGGGAGTCTAGGCTAGTTTGCATTGGCTTTTACGCCATGGGATCAAGGGAAATTTGAATCAGAGTGTCCTAATCTTGTAGCATTTCCACCCCATAGGTCAATGTAGTTGCATCCTCAGTCATGTATCTCCAACACTCACACGCTTTGTGCTTTAGCTGCAGACTATACCATGAGCAACTGCTGTCTGTGGATAACTTAAATTGGATTCTAATTTTGTGGCATATAGCTTCCCTCTGTCTGAGCTCTGTTGTTTTAAATGTGCTTTACAGTTGTTTTTATTTTAAGTTTTTAACACAATACTTGTTTAATTCTTTTAAAATATGTGTACAGTATAGCTATTTTTAGCTTTTAATTATTGTCTTTTTAAGGACGCAAGCCGTCTTAAGTCCTTTTAATAATCTTAGAACTGCAGAGCTCAAATATGCCTCTATCATGTCAATTACTTTTGTTTCTTAGTTAAGTTTGCAAAAACACAACTTTTTGCTGAATTATATATTTCTTCTTTGTATTGGCTTGTAATATCCCAAGCTTCTTTTGGCCACAGCTAGGCAAATACCACATCTGCTTGTCTCTCCGCTACCGTTCCTGTGCGGCATTTCTCTTGAGTGGCAGGAGCGTGTGTTTATAGGACCCCGAGAGCTCCTGTTTCCACATTATGTGGTTCATTTACTTTTAACTGCCTTAACTAGAACAGATTTTTGGTGGTGGTGGGAAAACGAGTAAATATTTCACTGTTTCCTCTCGGAACTGAGAAAGCTCCGGAGGCCCATCTCCTGGGTAACAACATCAACAAGATGGCCTGCGAAAGCATTTCCATATGGCACTGCAGCTTTTGCTTGCTGCCCACCATCCAGCGTCCAAGCCAGCACAGAAGGCATTATTTTAAGGCAGAAAAACTGTGGAAAAGTGCCATGCAAGATGGTAGCTCCAAGCTGCTGTTGCAATACACCCTATCTCTTTGGCCAAATATCATCTGTCATAAGGAAATCCTTCTAGGTGCAAGTTTTGCTTACAGTCAACGGGAGCTATAAAGAGAAATAGCTTCTAGAAAACAGATCACCCCTTCCTCTTCTCTCCCCCTGTATGTGTGCTTGCCAATTCAGATGCTCACCATCATGTCTATAGGAGTCCATCTGCATCTTCAGGGACAACAAATTATCAAGCCCAATTACAAATGGAAACAAATCTTTTGTGGTTCCTTAAAGATTGAATTGTTTCATCTTGAGCTCCAATAGACTGCATTGGCTTGGTGCAGAAATACGGAGTGCAACATTTATATACCTGTATCGAAGCCTGTGGCTAAATATTTAACTTCATGTGAACATTTTAGCCATAGTGACCAGTATAGAGATCAGTGATGGTGAACCTTTTATGGACCGAGTGCTCAAACTGCGATTCGAAACCCGCTAATTTTTTGCAAACTGTCAATATAGCAATTGAACCTGAATCCAGGTGGCTGTGAAGGGGCAATGTTGGGTGCCCGCAGAAAGGGCTCCAAGTGCCACCTTTGGCACCTGTGCCATAGGTTGGCCAACACTGATATAGATATTTAAATCCATGTTTGTTTGTTTGTTTTTAACAATGCAGACTTCCAAAGAATAGCAAGGAGAGACAGGGCGGCCTTCTTGAAGGAACAGTGCAAAGAAATAGAGGAAAACAACAGAAAAGGAAAAACCAGAGATCTATTCAAGAAAATTGGAGATATTTAAGAGGCATTTCATGCAAAGATAGATATGATAAAGGACAAAAATGGTAGGGACCTAACTGAAGCAGAAGAGATCAAGAAGAGATGGCAAGAATATACAGAGGAATTATATCAGTAGTGATGTATGGAAGTGAAAGCTGGACTATAAAGAAGGCTGATCGCCGCAGAATCGATGCTTTTGAGCTGTGGTGCTGGAGGAGAGTCTTGAGAGTCCCCTGGACTGCAAGGAGATCTAACCTATCCATCCTGAAAGAAATCAACCCCAAATGTTCACTGGAAGGACAAATTTTGAAGCTGAGGCTCCAGTACTTTGGCCACCTCATGAGGAGAGAGGAGTCCTTGGGAAAGTCCCTGATGTTGGGAAAGATTGATGGCAAAAGGAAAAGAGGACGGCAGAGAATGAGATGGTTGGATGGTGTCATCGATGCAACCAGTATGGATTTGACAAAACTCTGGGAGGCAGCGGAAGATAGGAAGGCCTGGCGAGCTCTGGTCCATGGGGTCACGAAGAGTCGGACATGACTGAACGACTGAACAAAAACAACAAAACATGATGCTGAGATGTATTGGAGTTAGGAGGCAAAAATAAACTAATTTAAAAAGAGAAAGACACCGTGGCACCTTAGAGACAGTTAAATACTATTTTCATTTGAGCTTTCATGGATAAAATCCACTTCCTCAGACAACTACAAACGGCACCTTTGGAGTTTTGGAGTCTCTAAAGGAGGATGAGGAAAACCAAAAATGGAAGATATTCTTCAACATAATAATATTTATAAAAATATTGTAATCAGCTGCAGATGTCTGAAATAACACCAGAGCTGCAAAAGTGGTGTAATATTAGGAAGAACATATATTTTAATGCCAATATTTAAGTGATATTAGGTATGTTACTTAAAACCTATACCAATAAACATTTTATGGCTTTTCTCTGCTTTTGGTTGTTTCATAGTTTTGAATATCTTTAATAATAATAATAATAATAATAATAATAATAATAATAATAATAAAGCTAGAAAAATTGCTATATTAGAAATAACACGCTACAAAAAGGGCAATCGCAGAAATATTAGGAACAGCAGACATACTGTGCCAAAATTTAGCAGATACTGTACATAGGTTTTTGATTAAAACTTGTATCTGTTATATATATATAACATCAGTCAATGTTTTTTTAAAAGTTTGATTGGATGTGCCTGGTATTTCTGAGCATTAATCATATAAAATAAAAATAGCTGTACATAGTAATTTAAACTAATACATTGAAATATTTTACAATGATTACTGCTACAGTGATAATATATCCTGGGATTTGGTGCCTGGTGTGCCAAAATAACAGGTCGCCGGCGCTGTGCCACCTGAATGGCGGCACTACTTAGCCTCAGACAGCAAAATATTTTGGGTGGGCCATCTATTTTTTTTTCCTCTCCTCCGTGGATATAAGAGGAAGACAGTCTCTGAGGAAACTCCCGGATTAAAAGGTTGGAATCAAGAGTAATGAATGTGGGAGGAATTACGGTGGAGAAAGCCAAAGCTGCTCCCTTCCCAAGCAAGAACGGCCTGAGGGAAGAGTTTTAACTAAAGTGTTGGAAACAACAACAGCCTAGGTGTGTGTGTAAGCAAACCTGCACGTATTTGCAACTAAATATGGATATTCTTGTTTATGACAGTCTAGTTTTCCTCAGCTTTTCCAGTTTTCTCTCTGGTCACTGAGGTAAATTTTAACCCTCATTTGAGCCTCTTTCCTTTTAGCTTCCCCCAATCCTCCCACTTTTATTATTCTATAAAACACACCTCCAAGTGTATGGCATAACAGTCTAGTTTTCCTCAGCTTTTCCAGTTTTCTACCTCGTCCCTGAGGTAATTTTTAACCCTCATTTGAGCCTCTTTCCTTTTAGCTTCCCCCATTCCTCCCACTTTTTAAAATTATTATTATTCTGCGAAACGCACCTCCAAATGTATGGCATAAAAGTGTATACAATTATCTGTAAGATGGAGAAAGCAGATAGAAAAGTCCTTAGTTCTGAATCCTGACAATGGAAGAGTCTGGGGAGATTTAAACACACAAAGCACAAAGCACAAAATGGTGGCCCAAATCAGCAGCTTTATAAAGGGGTTAGACTAAGACAGACTCCTAGTGTGCACCGCTATCTTTAGTCATAATAACTATGCTTTTATTACTTTCAATATTGGAGGTGCCTTGTGTGTGTGTCTCTCTGTGTAGGATACCATAAAAATACCCAATGGTAGGAATGGAGACACACAGACACCCTTTTAATTGAAGCAAAACAATTGTTCAGGAGCCCTGTAGCCATCACAAAAATTAAATACAAAAAATAGATCAGGGGATACCTTTAGGCCACCAGTAAAAAAAAGTTGCTAATATTTTGAGGGCGACACCCTCTTCCTCAGAACTGTACACCCTTTTAAAGTCTCCTTTTTGCTGTGGCAGAAAACACAATGAGGAATTGGACCTGCAACTGAGGTGAAAAGGTTTCTCCTCACATACCATTTCTAAAGCCCTTGCCTGCTGTTGTGGGGAGTCTTTTAGCAGGAAAACAAAGGATGGGGTTAAGGTCTAGGTTGAATCTAGCTCATTCCTCAGTTTTTTCCTCACATGTGGGGCCATCGTGTAGTACCCATGGTTGCACCTCTTGTGCGTCGGACTTTGAATAAGAAGGGAAAATGAAGACAGGGAAAAGAGGAAAAGAGGACGGCTGAACATGAGACGGACAAACTCAAGAAAGGAGGCTACAGTATTGAGTCTGCAAGACCTGAACAGGGCTGTAAACGATCAGATCTTTTGAGGCCATTTAATCCATCAGGTCCCATGGGAGGCATCTTGGCAGTGAGGAAAAACACCCATTTTTAGGACAGCCTTCTGAATGCTATTTAAGGAAGTCATATTTCACCTGGGACCAACACCAAGCTTGGAGGTTACGAGTACAGTGGACCCTCATATAACAAATGGTTTGTATAACATAAAATCTGTACAACATAAAAATAATAATCCAGAGATAGGGGAGATTTGCCTATGGGGCAAATCCGTACAACATAAAAATGGTCCTGATCAGGGATCACTCTGTTTTCAATGCATTCCTATGGGAAAATTGTATAAAGGAAAATTTGCTTCACACAATTTTATTTGGAAAGAATTAATTCCTTTATACAAGATACCACTGTACTGTGGAAAAAAAGTTGCTCAGGTTCCAGATTTTATTTTCTCAACTATCATCGGGGGTGGGGGTGGGGGTGGGGGAGATGCCAGGTAGGCAAACTTCCGGGGTGGCAAATGGGTTGGACTACAATTCCCATAATCCTTAGTGCTGTTGGTGGAGGCTCTTGAGATATGAAATGGGGGGGGGGGAGACAGAGCGAAGCAGTTGTTGAGAAGCCTCAAGAGTTAGGTGAAAATCAGGGGCCACTATTATTTCCTGTGAAGCCAGGACAAGGAGATCAAACTCAAGATGGAAAACATGTTTTTTAAAGGACTATACTTCCCATAATCCAATAGCCAGCAGTTGTGTTGGCTTGAGGATCCTGGGTGCATTAGCCAAACAACCTAATTGCTGCTTCCCAACCTTTAAAATGGCAAACCCTTTGAATCAGTTGGAATCAAGAATGAAGACATAAATACTGTACATCCATTTTTTCTGGTTCTCTTCCTTCCTCCTTCCTTTTCATATACGAGTGACTACAGATTTTACCCTTCAGCCTTTTACACGCCCATCTGAACATGGATTCATATAGAATGGACGTGGCATGCCTGCGGCTGGCCAGCCCTGCTTGGCAAGGAGGGGGTGTTTGCATCTCTCCCAGGCAGAAACAGGTTCCTCGGTATGTTGCAAAGCCCAGGTCCGAAAGCAAATACAGTGGTGCCCCGACTTAAGAGCAGCTCGACTTAAGAGCAATTCGACTTAAGAGCAATTCGACTTCAGTGCTCCTCTCCCCCCCCGCCCCTATTTGGATCTCCACATCCAGGAAAACAATTGCTTATAGCTGGGAGTTCAACCTATAACTGATGAAGGGGAATACAGAGGGAGAGCAGCGTAGAGAGAGAAAGTTGGTTTTGCTAATTGCATTTGGAAAACAAATTTCATAGTCAGGGAGTGCCTCAAAAGGCAGCATTGCCTGCACTTCCCTGTGCTCTGGGGCTTCCAAATTCAATTACTGCTCTCTTGTAATTAATATTGACAAAATGGAGCTGGGAGGGGGAGACGGAAGCAGGAGGAAGAGGAGAAAACTGGACTTTTAAAACTCCCCACCATCATTAGTTAGTGGTCACAGTCTGGTATTTCATGCCATAAGATGCTGAAACTGTAGAAAAATGCATTAGTGTGCTTGCTTCGGCAGCACATATATTAAAATTGGAACGATACAGAGAAGATTAGCATGGCCCCTGCACAAGGATGACACGCAAATTTGTGAAGCGTTCCATATTTTTAAAAAGAAAAGAAAAGAAAAGAAAAAATGCATTAGTATCACTTGCCTTTTCACCAAGGGTTGCTTAACAAGACGCCCAGGACTGGCAGTTCTCAGCCTTGGGAAACCCAGGTGGTTTCGGACTGCAGCTCCCAGAAACCCTGGGCAGCATCGTTAGTAGAGTTGCAGTCCAAAGAACATCTGGGTTTCCCAAGGTTGGGAACCACTGTCCTAAATCAAGGATGGGTAAGTTACGATTCTCCAGATGTTTCTCCACTACAGTTCCTCTCTCTTACTATTAGCTTGATAGCTAACAGGAATACTGGGGCGTGTAGTCCAGCAGTATCTACAGGGCTGTAATCTAGCATACACATTTGGGCTAGACTACCTCAATATAAAGTAGCATCCTATATTCTTGTGAACCAATTTGGTCCATATTCTGCGGAAAGTCAGGTCTTTAGGGTATCCAGTGCTCCATCACCAAAAAGAATGCCCTTCTTCACAAAGTTCTGCTGCATTAAATGTTCATATTGAAATAAAAATAATGCAACAGCAATTAACAGTAACAGCAACAGCAGCAACAACAACAGGGAATGCTAGAGTGGAAGATAAATAATTGGGAAAATGAACAAATCAACAAAATGCAGAGAGCTGGTAATAGAAATATCTTGCTAGTGGATGAAACCCGTTTCTGTGGTCCCCATAGTTATCAGGGCATTAAAAACAATGCTGCAGAATTTTATTTTTATAAAAGTATTATAATCAGCTGCAGATCTCTGAAATAATACCAGAGGTGCAAAAGGAAGGAACTAGGAAGAAACTATACTTTTAATGCCAATGTTTAAGTGGTATTACGTATACTGTTAAAAACCTGTACCAAACAACATTTTATGGCTTTTCTCTGTTTTTGATAGCTTCATAGTTTTGAATATTCATCATCATCATCACCATCATCATCTTAGAACTACAGAGCCAGAAAGGACCCTATGGATCATTAGGTGATTAGGTGATTAGACAGTGATTAGTTAAACATTTGGGACAGAACATTGAGATAAATGTGGGATATAAAATCAGTGAATGCATACATAATGCACATTATTTACCAAGACTCTGAAATGTTACATGCTTTGTATTTTTGTAGCTTATGGAAAGAAAACAAGCAGGCGTCACAGTAGTGTTACTGAAACATCTAGCTAGGTAAGAAATTAGTACTGTATGTCAGCACAGTGGTCAGAACAATGTTTCATACACAACTGACATGGTATCCGTATTGAATGTGTAACATGTATATTGTATGGGGGATTGTGTATGGTTGTTTTTTTTTAAATTGTAGTTTTTATGTATTGGATATGAATGCTGTCAGGTGAGAGAGTGTAGGGCTGTGTGTGTGCATGTTTGGTTTTATGTCAGTTTTAAAGGAGTACAAGTGATGTTCTACATGTGAATGTAGGAGTATGTGTATGGATGTTTGTTCTTAAATGGTAGATTTTATGTCTTGGATTTTTACACTGGTGTGTGTGAATGAGCTGACTGGATGGCACTTTTTATACAAAGACAATAAATTCTATTCTATTCTATTCTATGCTACAGTGTATTGTCTCTGAGTGCTATTAATTAGTAGCTATGTTATGTGGATAGTGCTTCCTTCTATTTTAAAAAAGGGATACCCCCTTATCTGAAATCATTTTACTTAAAAAAAAATAAGAGAGGGCAGATCTTGTACATTTATCAATCTGCTTTCATTGCCTGGCCTGGCAAATTTATGGGGTTTAGGGCATAGGGTGGTCCCATACATCACCAAACAAGAGAAGAGTCCTCTTTAGGAGGAGGGCACAGGACAAAGAGGCTAGTGCCCACTGATGTGGCGATGGTGCGGAGACAGAGGGCAGAACATGTTGCTAAAGTTCCTGCCAAAAGAGGACTTGGAGCAACCAAGCAAAGCATAATGGAACATCAGCCCATGTCAAGAAAGACGGGGGGACTCAAGGGAGAATGGAGGGGGGGGGCTTTTCTGTCGAGAGGAAGGCATTGTTGTAATGCCACCCACTCCCAGGACATGCCAGTCTGGAAAAGCACAGGCGCTGCCAAATGTGAAGGGGCACCTGCTTTAAATGACAAGACTGTCCATGAAGAGAGGGTTACTTACAAATCAGTAGATATTTCCTGATGGTTTTCAGTTGTGCTCAGGGTGGAGCCCTAAATGTTAGGAAAAAAGCCTTTTTGTTGCAGGGAAGGAGGTAGGTTCAGAAAAGAAAATAGGGTGACTTCAAAAAGAGTGTTAGCAATCCTGTGTTTTTAAGATACGCTTAGAAGATGGAAAGTTAGCAGGTGCAGCTTTTAGCACAAGCTATACCTGCTGAAATGTCCTCTGCCACACAGCTGTTGAAGCTATTGGGATTCCCTCTTCTTTTTAAGGGTTCAGCAGGGTTTTTAAAAAGGATATTAATTATTTGTTTGATACAGTAGTTTCTATTTTGGCTGAAAAATAGTTTTTCCTGTCTTACTTGGAAATCACATGTCTTGAAAACAAATGCTTGAAAAAATGTGCAAAGTACCTGTTCAAAATAAGTGACTGAGATCTTCTGTGATGTTTTGGCTATTTGTTTGTGGGCTGGTGCTAGCAGAGAAGCCTCTCTTCTAAAAATGTTTTTGCTACCTGAATGTGGCTGAATGAGGCAAATTGAGTAGACTAATTGGCAACATTTTAAAAAGTGAATTTTTAAGAATTGAGTGGGTCTTGCAACTCAACGTTCCCTCAGAGTTTTGGGGAGAAGGAAGGTGGTAGACTTCTGGGGACACAGCAGAAGGATTGGTAAACAGACCAGAGGAGAAAGGATGTGGGCCCAGGGGTGTATCATGGTAATGTGACTCCTCAGTACTGCTGCTCACAGTGTAGAGGAGCATGGGAACAAAAGCCTCCTTGAGTGTAAATTCAGGTAACAGCAATTTCTACAAATCACCTTTAACGGCAAATATAGAGAGAGCAAACAGTTTGCTTCTTTTCACCCAACTGGATGACTTTTTAGCCATTGTTGCTATAGCCAAGATGTTATCTACACCATTACTTTTCATTTCATCCCTAGACCAAAAACGTATTCCTTTGTGTAAACTGGAAGCTAAATACATACAGTATTGCACTTAGCATGTCTGAGGAAGAGGAGTCTAATCCATGATCTCTCCATGGAATGTATATGAGGGTGTTTGCGGTGCTGGGAGTTCCACGCATGCGTCAACTGGGATAGACGCCTTGGTGTTTCCCTCCGGCAAGGAAAATAAGATAAGCTTCCGAAGAGGAGAGGAAAAGAGGCCTTTTATCTCTGCGGGCTCTCCAATATGACAACAATACCGAGAGTTGAAGTTGGTGAGTCAATATCCCACCCGGGTGATAAAATATTGGAAATAAGGACTGAGTAAATAAAGAAGATCAGAAGGGGTGGAGAAAATGGCTACCAAAAAGGAAGTGAAAGACCTAGCACAACTTCTCTCTAATATGGAATTCAGTATAAGAACTGATATTAAAATGTTGCAGGAAAAAATAGAGGGGATGGCAGAGGAAATTAAAACTACAAAAGCTCTTGCAGAAGACTCACATAAGAAAACAATGGCTAATGAGTCTCAAATCAAACAGCTTCAGAGAAGAGTGGCTTCGTTATCAGACAGCCAGCGAAGAAAACATCTAAGGCTATTTGGAATTCCTGAAAGCATTCATCAAAGAGACCTTGAGAAACATTTATTGTTATGTTTTCAGGGATTACAAATTAGTATAAACGAGAACAATATCGAAAGAGTATACAGAGGCCTGAGAAGCAAACTATCAACTGGCAACCGGCCAAGAGAAGTAATTGTTGCTTTTACAAGAGTGAAAATGAGATACTATGTTTTTAAGGCTTTAAGCCTTAAAGCCTTAAAGTTTAAGGAAAATGAAGTCTTTACAACTTGAGAACCAGAGAGTAACAGTGAGACAGGACTTATCTCCAGAGACCTTGCAAGAAAGAGCCGTTCTTAAGCCCTTCGCACAGAAGCTGTTTGATAAGGGTATTCACTTCTCATGGGGTGTTCCAACAGCAATCTTGATTTTTAAGGACAAGGTCTTGTATCGAGCCAGCAATGCAGTTGAGGCGCAAAGCTTGCTACAAAGATTTTCTGCAGCAGAAGAAAAGACTCATGAAGAGCAGAGGGCTGGAGAGAATGATGACAGTATTGATGATATACAGGAGGAAGACTAGCCGCCCTAGGAGGAGAAATATGGAACGAAATAAGAAGAAACTTCTGAGGGGGGGTAGAAGAAGCCTCTCAAGTGGGAGAGCTGATTGCAATGGGAGTTTAATGGGATAATGGTTTTTTTCTTCTTTCCTTTGTTTTTTCTGGCCTAGAGAGAAAATGTACAGTGGTGGGTTGGATTATATGGGAAGCTGAATAAAAATTTTGACTAAAGTGTAAGGGAGGGAAGTACATCAGAGTAGGTGGAATCCAGAGCCCAATAAAATTGGAGGGTAAATTTCGCTCCACCCTGGTGAGGGATTGGTTGGGCAAGGGGTTGGGGGGTGGGGGGAGGGGGGAACCAAGAGGAACAAGGGAATTAATGACTAGGAATTCTAAAAGTAATGTTGGTGGGGGAAATTAAGGTAATGTCATTAAATGTAAATGGTTTGGCTTCCAATATCAAACGATTTAGACTCCAGAAACTATTGCAGGATATGAAAATCTATATAGCATGTTTGCAGGAGACCCACAAGAGAAAGGATGATTCCAAGCTTTGGAATGTAAAGGAATGGAGTAGACTGGTCGAGTCAAGGGGTACAAATAAGGCAAGGGGGTAGCAATGTTAACCCACTCAACGTTAAAAGTAGAAACTCTAAGGGTACCCTCAGACAAGGAAGGGAGATATGTATTCTGGAAACTACATGTGAATGGCAAATTATACACATTGGCTAATATATATGCGCCCAACAAAGGACAGAAAGGGTTCCTAAAAGGAATTCTACGGAAATTAAAGAATTTTTATGAGGGTGAGATTATACTGGTGGGTGACTTTAACTGCGATATGAGAGACAAAGAAAAAGGAGTACTGAAGGAGTTGAATTTAAAAGATGTGCATGAGATTGTATCCCAAAGGAAGGTACAAAAAGTTCTCTTTCCTAGATTTCATTTTAGTTAAGGGGAACTCTCAACTAGAAGTTTCAAGAGTAATAACAGAAACAATTTGGTTGTCGGACCATGCACCACTAGTGATGGAATTTAAGACATATCAAGAACAGAAAATTAAGAGATGGCGGTTTAATCCTAGATATTTCTGGAAAAAAAAGATATAGATTTGAATAAAAAAATGGATTTGAATAAAAAAATTTGAATAAAAAAACAGGTAAAGCAAGAGTCTAAGATAGCATTATATAAAGACCCAATTAAAGAAGATGATTTGGAGAGTATCAACTGGGAAATAACAGATATAGAAATTCAAGAAGTAATTAATGAATTAAAGAAAGGGAAATGTCCGGGGATAGATGGTTATACTCCCCAGTATTACAAAATGGCAGGGAAACACTTAATACCAGAAATGGGAAAGTCGTTTAATAATATTCTGAAGGGTGGCAAAGCCCCAGATTCGTGGAGAAAAAGTGAGATAGTACTTATACTAAAAAGCAAAAAGAACCCCATGGTTTGTAATTCTTATAGGCCTATAAGCTTGGCAAACCAGGATTATAAAATCTTTACTAGAATATTAGCAAAGTGGTTAACAACTCTTCTACCAAAGTTAGTGAATGAAGATCAATATGGATTTGTTAAAGGGAGATTAATAGGACACCCCTTAAGAAACATATTTAATATTTTAACACATAAAAGAGAATCGAAACATCAGGAAAAATTGGCATTATAAAAACTTGACATTTATAAGGCATTTGACACAGTAAGTCATGAATATTTAATTCAAGTTCTAGAGGAATTTGGATTCAAGGGCGAAATAGTGCAGGCAATAAAAGAAATTTATAGTAACAGCAAAGCTGTTGTCAGGGTTAATGAAGGCTGGACAAATGAAATCTTAATAAAAAGAGGGGTTAAGCAGGGGTGTCCCTTATCTCCCTTGTTATTTATCCTAGCAATGGAGCCTTTGGCGGACAAAATTAGAAATGCGGTAAGGATACAAGGATATAAATTGGAGAAGGAAGAAGTATAAGTGAACCTTTTTGCCAATGATGTCTTAATAGTTTTACGGAACCCATTGGAGGGATTGAAGTAAATCATGATTATACTAGAAGACTTTAGAAAATGTACAGGATTAGGCGTGAATATTAAAAAATCAGAATGCTTTACAATGTTAAATATAGGGAACAAGAGGAAATAAGGAAATTAACGGGAATGACAATGGGGACAAAAAAACTTAAATATTTGGGAGTTATGATAACTAAAAACTTAAATAAACTAAGAGTAACAAATTTTAAGATGGTATGGAAAAAGATACAAAAGCAACTGGGGGAATGGAAGAATAGAGTATTAGAAGTTATGAGTAGAATTAGAACAATTAAGATATTTATAGTCCCTAAAATATTGTATCTTTTTCAAGTGCTACCTATATGAATTCCAAAAAATGTTTTAAGAGGATGGGATAAGAAATTAAGAACTTGGGTATTTGGGGGAAAGAAGGCAAGGGAAGTTGAAAGATTGATTTATATGCCGCAAGAGGATTTGGGATGGGGTCTGCCGCGGTTGGAATATTACTACGAATCATTTCAATTGAAATATCTACTGGAGCTCGATGGAAGAAACAAAAATAAGTGGGTAAAAATTGAGGATGAAATAAATAATGGAATTGGCAAATTTGGTATCTATACAGATAGGGAGCAAAGTATTCCTAAGACAACAAGTGGCCCTAGACAGGTGGCCTTTAAGATATGGGGAAAATGGCAAGCTAAATGGAAAGGAGGATTTGTAGAGGATAAACCTTTGGAAAGCCTAAGAAAGGAGGGAGACTCATTCAAGGAAGGTTTATGGAAAAAGTTAGCGTGTAAAGCGTATCATTGTTTTAAGAATTTGTATAAGAATGGCAAACTAATTCCACTTCCGGAAGTAGTTAATGATGTGTGCGTGGGGGGGAATATTGGTTGAATCTGTTAGGGTTATATTTACAAGCTGAAGGCCCCATACAAGAGGAAAAGAGGTTTGGGAAAATTCATAAAATTTTAGATTCAAAGGGAAAAGGACTGACAGGTGAAATATATAAACTTATGGTTATAGATAAAGATTTTTTGTTTAAAGCATTGCAAAATAAATGGAGCAATGAAATGATATTAACAGAGAACGATATAAGGAAAATGATGAAAGGTATTATAGAAATAAAATTGGTGAAATTTAGAGAATTAGAAAGGAAAGTTATATTCAAATGGTATAGAACACCGACACAACTTGCATACATGATAAAAGGATTCAAACCAAATTGTTGGCACTGTAACAATGAACCAGGTTGGTATTCCCACCTTTGGTGGGAATGCGTTAAAGTTAAATCATTTGGGAATATAATCCTCAGGAAAATAGAAAATTGGTTTAAAATTAAATTAGAAATTAATGGAAGTTTATTATTTATGGGTATACTGGGTTGTGAAAAATTAAGGGTTGCAGACCAATATTTATTGAAAGCAATGCTGATAGCGGCACATGCAGTGATCCCATGGGAATGGAAAGATTCCACTAAATGGAATGTGGGAAATTATACCATCAAATGTATATGGCAAGCAATCTGAACAAATAAGCGAGGGTAATAAGAGATAACCATATGAGCTTGGCTGATTGGGGTCCTCTCTTATATTTCCTGGGTAGCTGCTTGTTGATATGCCAGTTACTAATTGCACATTTTTTCTGGGAAATCTCAGATTTTCTTGTTCTCCTTTGGTAAGAGAACAAAAGCCCACAGGGGTCTAGATATCAGCATACTCTCCAACAAAGTAACCAGCATTAAGAGCTTTTGTTACCACCATCAGGGCTGTTCCTGTGTTGTGCCTGAATTCACTTCTTAAAGCAATAACTATAGGTTTTCTATTTTTTGCCTGGTTAAAGCATAATTATAATTGTGTGCTGTGAAGACATTTCCTACTTATGGCAATGCTTACCAGGTTTTCTTATGTAGGAAAAAGAAGTGGTTTACTGTACTCTTTTCTTCTGATGGCAGTGTACGACAGTGGAGCTTGCACAAGGCTACACAGGTTGGCTCTTCTCACAAAAGACACAGTGGAGATTCAAATTCTGAACCAGATACTCCAACACACTGTGCTCTCCAGTGTGCTAAGGACTGAGTACTCTGTTTAGTAGACATAAGCTCATCACTGACATAAATCCTGACCATGAATAAAAAGGCAAACTGAGGCTGCTTTCCGGAGAGAGTTGACCGCAAACAATGAACATTATGCCATAGCTACTATGTCAGTTCAGCATATCTATCATTCCATCTCCCCACACTCCTATCCCGCAAGTGAAGCAAATCCAATGAAGAGAAATGGGCAGAGGGATTCCCAGTGTTGGAATGTTCACGAGTCACGACTGTAATCATGATTTGGTGAAAACAGAATAGGAGCGTGCTTAAGCAGGAAAGATGTGTGACTGTCATCTGACCTCTTATGTCTCCCTCACCTTTGGTCTAAACTGAAAAGCCCCTATACTCTAACTGTTTAGGGGAGTCACTCCTGTTCCTTGATACTTTTGTTTGCCATTTTCAACATCTTTTACAACAAGTGGTTTAAACAAGAAGGACAGGCTTTAAAGGGAGAAATAAAATAGAACCAAATGTAAAATAATGCATGTTGGGCTAAATATCCCAGTTTACCTGAAATCTTCCAGCTCACATATAGCTATCCTTATTTCAATTGTCTGTCCTTTCCCAGCCATCTCACAGCAAGCTAAAAACAAGTCATCGTAAAATCACAGTTGGCTTATAAGATTAAAACAAAAACCAAATTAGAACATTAAAAACATAACTGAATTAAAAGCAGCTTTAAAGCACGTCAGTCAATGGAGCACAGTACTCGCCAGCTAAAACTCTTTGCATGGCAGCTGGTCCGTTGCCAAAGTCAGCCTGAGTAAAATGTTTTTAATCTGATGGAGGAAGGATAACAGTGCAGGGCCAAACTGGATTCCTTTGGCAAGGATTTCAGTCTAAAACCAGCCACCAAGACGTTCTTCTTCACTCATTCGCCGAAACACAAGTATTCGAGAAAGGTGGTATCCAAAGGGTGGTCTTTACAGTTATTTATGAGTTATGGTCATATCTCAACTTTTTTTAATGTGTTCAGTGAAGTTGTACAAGATTCTCACCTGTATTTGACTTCACAACAGACCTGCGAGGTAGACATCAAGAGGCAAACGGGCCAGACATCACTAGTTGAGTTGCACCACTCAATAAGAAATGTAATCCCTCACATTTCTAATCTCAGATTTGTTGCCTGTGCTACATTTTCTCGCAATAAAAGCACAGCCTCTTAGCTATTGTTCCTGCAGGTCTCCGGCGCAGGCAAGGTTAGCATATCAATTGCTAGGAATCTGTTGGATGTTCCTCACCTCAGCAGGAGCAGCAACTGTCCTGGAGAGAGAGGAGGACCTGAGCGCTGAAATGGTTGGCTGCAAAGTTGGCAGCTTAGTGTTCGAATCCTGGTTGTCACACAGCGGAACAAGCTCCCACTGTTCACCCCAGTTCCTGCCAACCTAGCAGTTTGAAAGCATGTAAATTCAAGTACAATGAATTGGTACCGCTGTAAAAAGCAGGAAGACAAAACAGTGTTCTGTGAACAGAAATGTGTTCAGCCATGCTGGCCACATGGCCATGGACTTGCACAACACTGTCTCAGTGGCTTGGAAACGGATATGAGCACCGCCCCTAGAGTTGGACAACTACTACTGTATGCATGTGCAGGGGGAACCCTTACCGTACCCCCTTCTCAGCATATTGGTGACCAGGGTGGGACAATGGACAGCACCTCACTTTCACAGTGCCTTTCACAGAGCTAGATCATTGGTCATTAATATTATACAGCATGCATAGAAAGCACATCACCTTCTTCAAAAATAAGGATTAGTGGAGAACTGAGTTCTACTGAAAGCAGGATGAGTTTACCATAGCATGTGGTGAGGCTTCCTCCCTCAAAATATTCTTGCAAGAACATTGAAAGAGGAATCTTTTTTTAAAAAAAGAGGTAGATAGTTCACATGAGGATACATTACATTTTAAAAAATGAAATTAATTAAAGGTTTCCACTTTCTCAGCCCTACCTGGAAGTAGCTGTGAGGACTGACCTACGATATCCTCCCAACAGAGGCTGTGGTCCTACCATGGTAAAAGTCTCTGGGGGGTGAACGAGTTAATGTGCAGGTAGTTCAGTTCTGTTTAGGACTTTAGATGATGGGATATCGGCAGCTTGAACTAGGCTGGGTTAAGGCCAAGATATTTGATGCTGAGGCTAGGGCACATCACTAAATGCCCTCCCCTGCTTCCTCCTCCCCGTCATCTCCGGGGTTAAGGTTCATACTATCCAAAGCAAACTAAGCTGTTTTCCTATCCAATTCTCCCTTGAATTGCATGGGTCTGAGAACAGCATGGTTTTGGTAATATGTTAGATTTCCCCCCAAATAAATAAATATTCCAATATATATTCAGTAAATAGTGTGCTCCTGGCCTCCCCGAACCCCAGGTTAAACAATGAATTGCTCTGCTTGCCCCTAGACACCACATATCATGGGGTTAGAAGGAACTTTATAGGCTCATTACATATGGAATTGTATGGAACAGATTGCCAACAGCTATGGAAGAGAACCCTCAGAGAATTAACTGCTCTCTCTCTCTCTCTCTCTCTCTCTTTCTCTGAATCAACTCTTTGTGCTTTTCAGCTATGTTTTTGGGGCATAAGAGTTATACAGTATGTGGATTTTGAATTACTGGTACATGAGGGTCTGACACCTCAAACCCCAGCATTGTTGACGGACATGTGTATGAGTTACTAAATACCATAGGCATCCACTTTCCTCCCTAGCCGTAAAAAATAAAATAAAAATAAATATCTAGCGATTTGTGTCCCTTTAAAAATACCACAGCTCTTCTGGCCTAACAGTGACCAGCTGAAAGCCCAAATGTGGCTTTGGTTTGCCAGAAGAGACTGTGCTCACTTGCAGAGCCAGAGGCCAGGAATGTACTCAAACATTGAATCCTAGAGTTGGAAGAGACCTCCAGGGCCATCCAGTCCAACCCCCTACCATGCAGGTACCCCCATCACAGGACTCCTAATAGATGGCCATCCAGCCTCTGCTTAAAAACCACCAAAGAAGGAGACGCCACCACCCTCCTTTGTGGCAGCATATTATTCCACTGCCAGACAGCTCTAACTGTCATGAAGTTCTTCTTAATGTTCAAATGGAATCTCTTTTCCTGTAGTTTGAACATGTGTCTTACTGAGTGATTTCACAGCAGTCCAAGTCTCTGAGGTTAACCTACCTTGCAGTATTGCTATGTACATAAAAAGAAAAAGAAAAAAGAATAATGTTTGATGCTCTGAAAGTAAAAAACAAGATTAATGGGGGGGGGTTTAATCCATGTTAGCAGCTTTCTTGCCTCTCCAGCTGCCTAGGTTTTTTTGTTTTGTTTCCAGTTGTGTCTGTTTGGTTGCAACTGTTAGTTTTTTTTCATAGGTATAGTTATATAGCTAGGTGGGCAAGCCATTTTTCCACCCGAGGCAAAGAACCAGATATGCCCATTTCTCTGCCTGCCAACCCAATTTGGCAACTGAAACATTTTCAGCTGTGGTGGTGGAATATTGTCAAACACCACTAAAGCAGCAGTTTAATTTGGTGGTGGAGGGGGCAGGTCAGATTGCGCGGCATGGCTTTCTCCTCCTGCTACAGAAACGGAAAATCTTGGATTTGTTGCCTTTCTCCGACTCATGCCTGCTTGTTCTTCCCATCTTTATTTACTACTGGAGTGCAAGAGTGCGCGTTTTCTCCCTATATTGAAACGTGCAATTATTTTAAATTCACTTTTATTGTGCCTTTTGCCTGTTCTATGCAAGATTCCCTCAGTGACTAGACTGTGTCTGCTTTTGTGCACATATTACTTGTTCACATCTGAAAATCCTATTCACCGTTTGCACCTGCACGATGTCTACCTTATTCCTCTCACACATGCTGCTGCAGTTTGCAAATTCTGAAGACAAAAGGCATTTCCTCCCACCCCAAATCCTGGAAAGGCCAAAACATGACTTACATTGAGACTGATTATCATTCCCCCCTCCCCCCATTCACACCTCTAACCAAAGTGAACAGCCAGGGAGAGGGACGCCTTTTCCCAGCCTCTGCGGCCAGAGATGGAGCGACCAAGCAGGGACATGCCAGCCTCACACAGCAGGGAAACATTGACACAGCACCAAAACCTTC
This sequence comes from Phrynocephalus versicolor, assembly GCA_023846285.1. Classification (NCBI taxonomy): domain Eukaryota; kingdom Metazoa; phylum Chordata; class Lepidosauria; order Squamata; family Agamidae; genus Phrynocephalus; species Phrynocephalus versicolor. The sequence goes on along the minus strand of JAHTLZ010000038.1, from coordinate 2,866,329 downwards.
AGTTCCTGAATGCTTCTGCTGAAAACCTGAGACTGGATAGCAAAGGAGAGGGCTCTGTGTGTGTGTGTGAGAGAGAGAGGGGGGGGAGAGGGAGAGAGCATTCCTCCTTCATTCATCCATCCCTCCAAAGCAGCTTTGAAATACACTGTTCCCCACCTCCCAACCTGCTTCCATCACCCCAGACAGCATGCGCTGGCCGCTGAGATTAAAATAACCTCATGAATGGCTGCACAAGATCTTTCTCTCTCTCCCCCCCCCCCGCAATTCTGCTCCACTCCCCCTCTGTTGCTGCACAGTCAGTTCACAGTTCTAAATGGGTTCCCAAAGCCACAAATGGATGCACTCGTGGTTCCGGGGAAATGAAAAGATCGATGGCGGAGTTCAAATATAGCTGAATGAAAGCAGCACAGCACTTAGAAAGAGAGGAGGGCCAGGTCCCTTCCACAGCCACCGTGGCGGCGTATACCAGGAAAGGCACTTCACTTGCACATAAACAGACGTGGCACCTGTGCCAAGGGGAAAGCAGCCCAAGCAGGTTTATTCTTGGGAGCCAAAGGTTGCGTTTGACAAGCTGAAGAAAGGCAGAAAGGTGGTGTCTTTAGGGTGGGAGAAGGTGTTGTGTGGAAGGGGTGAAGACAATTAATCGTCTCTCCCATCCCCACACAACCCCACACTTTGAAAAAAAGAATTTAGGATTTCACTTCTGGAGAGCAGGGGTGGCAACAGAAGGCAGGCAGGAGAGGTTTAGACAGCTCAAGAAAAGGCTGGGCTCAAGAAACTGACTTCTGTTTGTGCATCCACACATTTTGGAGCTTTGCCTTAAGAAAGATCTGTGGCTCTCCTAATGCTCCTGAACCAAAACCTGGATGGTGGAAATCCCAAAATCACATTTTTACTGTATTTCTTCAAATCCGTCCTGTATTTTCTTGGGCTCCAGCTCTCACCTTCTTTTTATACTGTACACCAAAATCCTGACACATTTCAAAAATGCCTGCTTTCCAAATAAGCGTATTTACACATTTCCCAAATACATACATTCCCTCCATGAATTACAGCGTATTTGTGCAATTTTTGAATTGTATACATTAGCCATTTGCATTTTAAAATGGGTGCATAATATTGTGTGCACCCCTCTCCCCTTGGTAACTTCACAGCTATGCAGATTCTTGCTAGAGGTGTTTCTTCTCACAAAGGAAAGACACTACTTTAATCAAGACAGACAGTTCAAAAGATCCAAAAAAAGTCTGTTCTGTTCCAAAAACTGAACCTCAAACAGCAAAACTGTAAACAGTTCCAGCAAAGTGTTGCCTGTTTGATAACCTCCTAAAAGGAATGCTCCTGTTGAGGATGGATGGAGTGTGAACAGAAATCTTATAGAGGGTTCTGAGGAGTGATGTCAGGAGGGGAGATGGCTCCGTCCCCCTCCCTGACATTTTTATCTGCTGTGCTGGGAGAGGTTAGAAAGCTTCTGAACATGCACAGAGGGACACACACAACAGGTGACTGTGCCCTATAAAGGCTGAGGAGAAGCAATGTGAACAGGTAATATACAGCAGGTGCTTGGGTTCTGGATTGTATTGTCCCATAGCTAAAGGACTTCGGTGGGTTTTTTTTTTTAATAAAACGGATATCATACTTAATAATCCCCCCCCCCCCAAACAGACTTGTTCGGAGGGCACCCGAGCAGGACAAGTGCCTCTTCTCCAATTCCTTCCCCTGCTTCAAGTTACAGAGGTATCTTGGAAGCTGACCAGTCCTTGTCATGTTTTTGTGAGTGGAGGGATGGGTGTCTTAACACTTGAGGTTGACAAGTCTGGGGCAAATAAAGGCACTTTCTGCATTCCTTTGGATTAGGGCACCAGGATTTTAAGAGGAGGGCTTGGCTTCCCCCTCAAGTACATCCAAGTTCACAGTTCCAGAATAGTATGTTAATGCTGGGGTCATCCTACTATGAACAGAGATAATGTTTCCATTTGTACTGTGTTCTGTTTGAATACCACCTTCACTCTATGACAGTGATGGTGAACCTTTTAGAGACCGAGTGCCCAAACTGCAATTCAAAACCCACTAATTTTTTTGCAAAGTGCCAATACAGTAATTTAACCTGTATACAGGTAGCTATGAAGCGGCAATGTCGGGTGCCCACATAAAGGGCTCCAATTGCTACCTTTGGCACCCATGACATAGGTTCGCCTTCACTGCTCTATGAAAATGCTTGTTCTGGAATAGCATTTTAAGGCCCTTAGCTGCCTTGGGTTCTTTTAAAGTTGTGGCAAAAATATTTTAAATAAATAAATAATGCTTTATGTTGTGACTTTTATAGATGCCTGGATATTTCTAGGTTTTCTGCTCCTCTAAGCGTCAGATGGCAAACAGGTCATTAGTGAACTCATAGCTACTGCCTTCTGAGAATTTGTCGGTATTCGTTTGGATGACAGCACATTTATAAACACCAGCGTTCATTTTGATATCCTAGCTGTAGGGCTCAAGGATGTTTAAGAGACTATTCAGTTTCTCAGTCAAGTTTTGTATAAGCATCAAGTGTGAAACACTGCGGCCATTTCTGTGTGACACAGATCAGCTGCCTAGACATGGGATTTAAAGTAAGGCAGGACCACAAAGAGATTTTGTGGCTCAAGTAGAGGTTGTTACACCTTGTGTCCTCTACTTCATCATGGTTTTTTTAGATAGTAAGCTAATTTTGTAGATCCTCTGTTTTTCAGGAAACCATAAACTGGGCACAGAAGCAAATACATTTGGATAATCAATAGAAGCTACTGATGCATTTCTAGCCTGATTCAGTATGAAGGGGTCTCCAGTAAGTAGTTCCTTATAACCATGTGATCTCTCAATGCAACCTCTATTGGTCTGGTAGGATGTGGTTGCATTCAAGAAAATTCTAAAGGTTTTGGGAAATGACTGATGTAAACACCCTGTAAACTGCAATAAGTCAGTGATTATTAGGACTGAACAACTGCCAGATTTATAAAGGTGACAGGTTATTTCTTGAAAGAAAAATTCAGGAATAAGATCAGGATTGCCAAGGGCTTTATTTTTTTAAAAAATAAGTGGTTACTTATGGCCATAGCATTTTTGTAGGATTATCTGCCTCAGATGGCAAATTGGGTTAGCTTTCTACCATAATGAAGCCTTCTCCCCCACCCCCTCCATGGCCAGGGCAGAGAGATTTTGTTTCTGAGAGGAAAATAATAATAATCAAGGTTTCCTATCAAGACTTGACCTTGTGGGAAAGACAACTAAAATTAGCCCCCCAAGGTCATCTTCTCCTAATAGCCATGACTTCAGTTGGGTCACGTTCTGAGGATCTCAAAAGTGCCTGGTGCTATTTTTATGAGCACAGGTTTGTTCTCCATATGGCTCAGAGTGGTCTCTTGACTCAAGGTTAGCGCTGATTTCACAGTTCTGACTTCCTCAAATAGTCTGTGGATGCAGCATGTTCGGGTTCGTTAGGAGTACAGTCACATGTGGGTTCAATTCGGTTAAATAGTCACATGTGGCTTTGAACTGGGAGCAGAAAACAGTCCCTCTAACATCCTCAACTAGTACAGATTTGGTTATGTTTGGTCTTCGGGATGTTGCATTTTACAATTACTCCTGCCTTACTCTGTTACTCCTTAGTACCCAATTATCGCCGCTGTCATTGTTCCACTCACACAAGCAAATCATTGTATTGCATTACTAGAGTAGTACCAACAGGAGAGAAAAATGCAGAGAAACTCTCTCTGCTCTCCTCTTGTAGCCAATTCTCATTTGTATCTTAGAAATACTTACAAACATACACCAGATAAAACCAAACACACTTACTTTCTCACTTAGGATGGATAAGAAAACAGCTTAAACCTGCAAAATTCCTGTCAAAATGTTTCACAAATATCCTTTAAAAGAAACATTTAAGAGCAATGGGGGTTTGTAGTATTTGTTATACAAAGAAGTAATGATGTAACGACTTGCTACATTACTTACTAGCAACCAGTTTCCATTGCAATACTTGTAATCCAAGCTACATCCTTTTCAGTGGACTTTGGAGCAGCACAATCTCAGTTGTTTTGTAAAGCTGGGATGAGCAGAGGGGCCGAGTCTGCAGGGAGGGGGCAGTTGCACCCCCCACCCTTTTCTCTCTGCTCTGTTCCACATTGGCTAGTTGCCCCAGAGCAAGGAAAGGGTCAAAAGAGGCAAGAAGAGTATATCTCACCATAGCAAACATCCAGGCAGGGCAACCTGAAGTTGGGGTCCGAGATGCAGTCGCAATGGTCACTCCACATCCAAACAATCCAGAGGAAGGGAAAGGCTACTGCACAAGTTCCTTCCAACCACCAGCAGAGCCCACTAAAAGCTGTTTTCTAGATGCTCTGCTGGAGCCCCACCCAGCACACAGGTGTAGCCAGGGAAGAGCTGACGTGCAGGATTTGGCCTCTTAAGTCTCCCTGGGAGAAAGGGCTCACTGATTAGGACACCACTTTTACTCATGAGTAAACTACCCCTGCAACCAAACAGAGTTTGGGGCTTCAGTCCAGGCTTCTGCCTCCAGCCTTCTTTACTCCTGAGAGCTGGGAGCGGTCCCTTGTCCTTCTCAGCCTCAGGTCCTCAGTCCCCACCCCACCCCACAACCAATCATCCACAGGCTGCTTGATGACTCCCTCAGGTTTTGGAGTGTGCAGCTCCCCCGGCTGATCTTCACTGGAGGATTCCTCTCCTGAAGTCAGGACAGCCCAAATCACCAACCTTGCACATCCCCTCCCCACCTAAAATAAAGAATCATGTTACTTGGGCCATGATGATACATTCTGCACTGCACAGTTCTCACCCTGACCATTAGGGCTGTGGATGTAATCCTGAAGATGTCCCCTCTGCTTTGGTAGAACTTATGAAGTACTGTCCTGAGTATCTGAACTGAATTGCCCACTGGTGTCACTGGAAGTGGGCAGGACAGGCTGATTGCCTGGCCAGTCTTTGCTAGGTGACCGAAGGCCATGGTGGTCAATGTGTCTCCCTTTTCCCACCTTGCTTACTGGTGACTCCAGCTACAAAAAATGCCTGCTTTGAGTTTGGAAGGCTGGTGGAAGGGCACCTCTTTTGCTCACTAAAGGTCTCGCTTTGGCTGCTCTCACTTGAACTGGGAAACAGCTCAGTCTGAAAGCCTGGAGAACTGCCATCAGGCAGTGTAATCAATACAAAGCAAGCTGGACCATTGACTCAGCCTAAAGCTGCTTCCTATTTGGAGGAAAACAGATGCTTTTAACGATAGCACTCCAGAAGCAGAATAATTTGTTTGCAAAGTTATACAGCAAGAGGAAACAGGATGACAAGATGCTTCAGTTTACAAGGGAAAGGTCTCTTGGCCCAGTCAATAGCTTCATTCTATTCTGTCAGGTTAAGAGTTTTCATCTCTGAGAAGGTCACTTGATGCCAGTGCTGTCTTTGGGATTGCTTTAGATCAACATAAGCCTTTTCACACGACCCCTAAGATCCGCTGGCCACTTAAATTCAGACCAGAGATCTTGGGGGTTTGTCGCTGTTCCTGTGTTCCCACCCCCTCCACACTCCTGGCTGCTGTCTGCGTGAGGGGAGGGAGAAAAAAGAAAGAAAGAAAAGAATGCCAGCTTACCTCCCTTCTGCTGGTCTCGCTCTGTTCCCAGCAGCATTCAGATCTCTTAAAGGGGCAGGGGGCAAAACAACAACAAACAGAAGCGAGGAGAGCCCGGCACCCACTATGTTAGATCCGCATCAGGGATTTTTCACCCCTGGAGAGCAGGTACCTGAAAAGTGCGCTGGGATGCGCTTAGGTGGGCGTGGTCGCACTTAATTTTCTGTAAACTCCAGAGCTGGTGGGGAAACAATTTTAAGCTCCGGAGCTGGGAGCCATTTGCCGCGGAGTTTAGGGGTCGTGTGAAAAGGCTCATAATAGTCACTAAAACATCTAAATCTTTCCCGGGAACGGATTCTCTGAACTACGTCAATTCCTGGTTTGCATCGCCATCGGAACGCATCAGGAAAGGCCAAAATAAATAAATAAAAATTAACATCTCTTTCTTCCTTCGCCTTGGGCAAATCATTGAGGCTAAGGCTGGATTTTGCTAGATCTGTATTTTTTTGGTTCTGATGAACAAAGAAAAGCCCTGCTAGGCATCAGGGTGAGGGTAATGTCTTCACTTGTCCAGACTTCTGTTCCCATAATGGTCAACCAGATGCCTCTTGGATGTCCAGAAGGAGGACATGAACACGGCTGTTTCCTCCCATCGCTTCTCAGCCTTTTGGCTAAGATCGTCATGTGTGTTCCCATGGAGCCTCCATCGAGATATGGCACCTCTCATGCCAGGTCATGGATACCCTTCAATGAGGCATTCCAAATGTTTGATTTTTCTTGTTCCTTTTTCACACTTGGCTAGTTCAGAATTTTCTATATACTGTACAACATAGAGGCTGCTCATCCCTATGAGGAGCTGATCTTCTGGATCACATTTTTTTAAACCAGGGCCTGCGTGTTTTCCCATGAGGATATAACCTTCTGTAATCTTTATTTAAAGAAGAAATTATTCCAAATTAGAGAGCTACATTTCAACTGTTGTTCCTTTTGAAAAAGCCATCTTGAATCTGAGTAAAGACCCATCCACTTTCCTTGCATGGCGATTCGGGCATAAGAACATAAGAAGAGCCATGCTGGATCAGGCCAAAGGCCCATCTAGTCCAGCTTCCTGTATCTCACAGCGGCCCCACCAGATGCGTTTGGGAGCGCATGAGACTAGATATCTGTCTCCTGATACCATTCCCCTGGCCCTTGAAGGACCCCTGGTTTTAAGCCTGGAGATTACACATCTGCATCATGGTTTGTAACCCATGATGGACTTTTCCTCCAGGAATCTGTCCAATCCCTTTTTGAAGGCATCCAGGCCAAATGCCATCACCACATTCTGTGGCAGGGAGTTCCATAGACTAACAACGCGCTGGGTGAAAAAATATTTTCTTTTGTCTGTTCTTACTCTCCCAGCCCTCAATTTGAGTGGATGTCCCCTAGTTCTGGTATTTTGTGAGAGGGAGAAGAGATTCCCTCTATCCACTTTACTCATGCCGTGCATTATTTTGTACGTCTCAATCATATCCCCCCCCAGGCGCATTTTTTCCAGACTAAAGAGCCCCAAATGTTTTAGCCTTTCCTCATAAGGGAGGTGCCCCAGCCCAGTAATCATTTTAGTTGCTCTCTTCTGCACCTTTTCCAGTTCCACTATGTCTTTCTTGAGATGCAGTGACCAGAATTGTACACAATACTCCAGGTGTGGCCTTAATATTGTTTTGTATAATGGCTGTTTTATTTTCAATCCCCTTTTTGATAATCCCTAGCATGGAATTGGCCTTCTTCACCGCTGCCACACATTGGGTAGACACCTTCATGGAGCTGTCCACCAACACACCAAGATCTCTTTCCTGATCTGTCACGGATAACTCAGAGCCCATGAGTTGATAGATAAAGTTTTGATTTTTTTGCCCCAATATGCATTACTTTACATTTGGCTACATTAAAATGCATTTGCTATTTCGTAGCCCATTCCCCCAGTTTGGAAAGATCCTTCTGGAGCTCTTCACAATCTTCTCTGGTTTTTACCACACAGAAAAGTTTTGTGTCATCTGCAAACTTGCCCACCTCACTGCTTATCCCTGTCTCCAGGTCATTTATGAACAGATTGAAAAGCACCAGTCCCAGGACAGATCCCTGGGGCACACCGCTTTTCACCTCTCTCCATTGTGAAAATTTCCCATTGACACCTACTCTTTGTTTCCTGGATCTCAACCAGTTCTCAATCCATAAGAGGACCTGCCCTCTTATCCCCTGACTGTGCAATTTTCTCAGCAGCCTTTGGTGAGGGACTGTGTCAAAAGCCTTTTGAAAATCCAGATATACTATATCCACCGGTTCACCCAAATCTACATGCCTGTTGACTAGAAAGTTCAGCCTTCCACTGCATTGTCCACTAGCTGGCCTTCAGAGCTTAAATTGGTACGATGTGGGTCCGGGCCCCTCCCTGCTGAAATATTAGCTTCATCAAAACAACTCTTGCTGAGGAGGAAAGAAAACAGCTGGCAGAAAGATTTGCTGTCAGCAAATTGGGGGGGGGGGGCAGCATTCACAATCCTTCTTCAAAACAAGTCTTACATTCTCTTGAATGGGAGGAATTGGCTCCAGAGGTGCATCTACCCCTGATTCAGAGTAATTAAGACTAATAAACACTGACAGACCTAGCCAAACAACTTAACCTTTGCAAAGTACCATCCTGCCTCTTCTCAGCCCTATTTGGCAAAAACAAGCAATATCAATACCTCCCATGCTATTTTTTGGAAGATGGGATTGAACCCCTAGCTTCTATGGATGGAAGACAAAAGGCGTTTGGTTTGTATCCTAATGCAAATGAATTCTGCACGCTCTGCATGAATATGTAGACCAGAATGCTGTTTTTCTTCCTTCTGTAATGCATTTCTTTGATAAAAACTTGTACACTGGAAAATACTATCAAAATGCACACAATACTACATAACCTAGGAGCAAAATGCATAATTATACAACATGTTAAGGCTTTTTACCAGAAAAAAAAATCTCACAAGCTCAGTCTGAACAGCAGCAGAATCAACGTGTGCTTCAAAAAGTTCAAACCTAGCAGAAAATTGAAGAGGCAGAAATGTCCAGTCATGGCTGCTCCCTGGAGGGTTGGACATGCTAGCAATATATACGAATAGTACAAATATTTTCCCCCACCCAATACCCATTTATTTCTATTGGAAAATATTTTGCTCTAAGGAAAAGGAAATCAGCTTACATGTAGCAGTAGCATTTTAATGATTGCAGCAGCTGTAGGAGAGAATATAATGGTTTTCTAATCAATTGGAAAAGAATGTTTCTACAATGCAGTTTTCCTTTTCAGAGGAGTACTTTGCCCGCCCATTTGCAAACTGATATGGTAATGATTAACACTCTTAATTTACTAGATTTTCAAAGGCAGCAATAAAGCAAGATACATTTGAAAAAGCAAAACCCCATTCAGTGGCCCCTCTTGCTACTCCCCCACCCCCGCAAAAACACGCTGCTAGATTAAACAATAGCCTTGAACAATCTCTTAATTCAATAAGAAACAGGAAGGGAATTCTGCAACAGAAATTTCCTGCCTGCCATACACAAGGAAGAATATTTACTATTGCACTTTCAAAGCAGATATATACCATGTTTCCCCATGTTTGTTTTTATAGGTTTGGTGAAGCTTTAAGTTAAATGTGCTTTTTAAATCAGAGCTTCAAATTTCATTGCAGTTATAGAAGTGGGGTGAGGTGGGGGGGGCTTTCTTCTCAGCGGGATCCATTCCCTGCATTCCACCGAGACACCTGCTAAACATTTAATATCAGTTGGCTTCCTAGTCTGCTCCAGGAGGAGATCAACACGTCATGGATAGACAGCACCAAACTTCTCTGTCAGAAGGGACAGTATAACCCATGTCAGCGAAGGAAGAAGCTCAACACAGAGCCAGCGGCACTTCGGTCCTCATGACTGCAGATTCCTTGCCTCCTCTAACCTTCCACATTACAGCCTGAGAGACAGGGAATGAGGGATGTGTCCACAAGTTTCCCCTCTCTTCATCCTCACATGCTTGGTTAACTGCAGCATTTTTGGTTTTGCTGAACCCATTGCTTTCTTTGATTGAGAGCCAGTGGGTCTATCTGTGGAATTCTCGCAAACCATCATGCCTGTTTGAGTGCTTAAAAGCCACCTCCTATTTTTTTTGGAGGAAACCACAAGTGGCTGGCTGGTTGCTTCCTCTTTTGAAATGAAACATTTTTTATGGATTAAAGCAAGGGCAGGACAGGCCAGCATTTGGGAGCGCTGTAGTGGCATCAGAGGAAGATGTGATCTTCTCTGGGAAATCATCGCAATACTTAGTTACTGTACTTCAATCTATAAATGCAACAGGAGTTTCCAAGAAATCAAGTTCCCTCAGTGAGTGCTTATTATCTCTTTCTGCGGTTATCATGTTTATGATTTCTGTGTGAATAAAATTAATCGCCCAAGACATATCAAATTGAGGAGGTAAGAATTACTTGCTGGAAACAACTGAAGAACTCAACTTTTTGAAGTTGCTAGATTTCTCCTCAGTTGAGCCTGCAAATAAGGTTCTGTATTTATGGGGTGAAGGGAGAACAAGGCCCTTAGCGGTGACATGATTTGCTACGTGTGTAGGGATCGGGAATGTGCGTCCACCCCCATGATGCTGTTGGATTGCAACACCCATCAGCCCCACCCCCCAATTGCAGACAGTGGTGAGAGATGTTGGGAGCTGTGAGCCAAGAGAATCTAGAGTGACGCAGGTTGCCAACAAATGCTGGACATCCTCCTTCAAGGGATTCACTGCCACATGTCCCCATTGTCACCGTTCTCGTGGAACTTGTGCAAGTGGTCAGCATACCTGAAAGAGAGAGAGAACAACTGGGTCAGCCCACCACAGGGATGTCACGAAAGCATCCATCAACTGGTTATTTTAGATTGTCCTGGGCTGTAAATTGTCCCTCCGTACTCTAAGCCACCTTGGGTCCTTTTTCAAGGAGAAAGGTGGGGTAAAAATACTCTAGATCAGTGATGGCGAACCTATGGCACAGGTGCCAAAGGTGGCACTCAGAGCCCTTTCTGTGGGCACTCAACATCACCCTTTCATAGCCACCTGTATATAGTTTCAATTACTGTACCGGCACTTTGCAAAAAAAATTAGTGGGTTTTGAATTGCAGTTTGGGCACTCGGTCTCTAAAAGGTTCGCCATCACTGCTCTAGATAAATAAAATAAAATAATGATGAAGCAGTCAACCAAGTCTCTGCTCTGGGAAGCTTGCAAATTAAGGAGCCATGGTAGATGCCAAATCTACAACCTATGCTCAAGTATCTTTTTGATACCTACTTTTTAGCACAGTAGGCGGCGCAATCTCTTCCCACACTCTCACTCCAAGCAGTTTTGTAGAGAACCTGAGAAGTGAAGAAAGAAGAAGAAAAAGCCAAATATGAGACTAATTGCTGTATCATTAATCAAATTCCATCCTTTGTGAAGTGACACTTTTTGCTATGGCATCTAATTCTGCCCTGCGTTTACGGACTGTCTGAAGGATGATACTCCTGGATTGTAATTTCTCTGCCCCAAAAAACTCTCACTTTTTACTTTCCAATATTTAATTGTTTCTTTATATATTTACGGGAGTGCAAGAAAAGTGCTTGCACCTATTTTTAAAAGTATTGCTATCCACTGGACTAATAGGCAGCTGTATCTTTCTTAACTACTTGGATAATACTGCTTGCATTTTGAAGAATGGAAAATAGGCTGGAAGACTTTAGATATACAGGCTTATTTATTTATTATACTTTTAAGCCATACACTCATTGGGGTAAATATTATTTTAAAGTTTTATTTCTTATGCTTTTAAGCCATTCACTATTTGGGTAGTGCATAGTATATATATTAAAGCAAAAGCAGTGGCTGAAGATTGTTGGATATAAAACCAGTAGCAGAAAATAAAATATTTCAGCATAACAGCAGCTTAAGAGCGCAAAATTGTAGAACCACTAAAACTCTTCTTCTAAGTGCCTGGGAAAATAAAAAAGACCTCGCTGGGCACATAATCATCCACTGAATCATAGAACTGTGGAGCTGGAAGGAGTCCTAGTTATCATCTAGTAGTCCAACTTCTGTTCATGCAGGAAATTCACTGCTGAAGCATCTCTCAGTGATGGCCATCCAGTAACAGATATCTGACATGTGGCTGTTGAACTCTATATGCCTTCGTGTAATCCTCTCTGGAGGACTCAGCTCACAAATGAGTGTCACCACTATATGTGCGCCCGTAGAGTTCTAGGTTCCAGGAAAACATAAGACACCAAAAGGAAAGCCCTCTTGTTATAAAAACACCAGATGTGCTTATGACAGCAGACTCAATCAAAATCAATAGGAAATCCCTGCCCCCCTGTGTGTGTGTGTGTGTGTTGCATTGTTACAGTTGTGACCGACTCTTCTTGACCCCATGTCCATGGAGTTTCCTTGGCAGGAATACTGGAGTGGTTTGCCAGTTCCTACTCCAGGCGCCTACAGCACCTGGTATTCCCTGGTGATTGCCCATCCAAATACTAGCCAGGGCCAGCCCTGCTTGGCTTCAGAAATCAGGTGAGATCGGATGTGCTTAGGGCATTACAGATCTGCTAAAAAGTACCGTAACCTGTGCAAACTATCAATATAGAATTTCACAAGTAAATACCATGAGTTCATTAAAAAAGCCCTCTGTGTTTTGAATGCCTGTTTACTACACGATATGGCATGAGAAAGGAATGCATTCCATGCTTTTTCTGAATTCAGATTGACTCCTATCAACCCCTGTTGAGTTCATGTTTCCCGGCCTGGGAGGTGCAGGTTTTCCCCCTCACTGCACTATGAAAGCTCAAAGCATTAAATTGGGGCCATTTGTTCTCAGCAGCCTGGTTTCTATTAAGCTTGCTGTGATCACACAACTGATTAGTTGGATTTCATGTTATTCACGTGTGTGGTAGTTGGCACTGGCAAACAAGACACAAAAAAGTGAGGAAATACTCCCTGCTTCTCTCTACTAGCCAATTCTGATACCACAGACTGGAAATATTTATAAAAACAGGAATGATAAAAACTAAATAGTCTTTTCCTTGCCAATTGCAAAATTCACTGAGTGCCTGTAAAAATAAAAGAAAATGCCTTTAAAAAGTAATACCGGGCAGTGACAATGGAGTTAATTGTTACAGGTAAAAGTAGTTGTACAATGACTAGTCATATCACTTGTTACTGATTAAAGAGAAGGATATTTCTTTTGAGCTCTGCTCATCCTACATTTTACAGGGTGGTTGCGATGAAAAATGGAATTGGGAGGAATGGCAACAGCAATGTCTAACAGAAAGAAGAAACATAAATAAATGTCTTGTGTTCAAGGCAACCTTATATTGTCCTAATTATTTCAAGTGGCACATTTTCTGCATATTTTATCTCTCTGTGGGGTGGGAATACCTTTTCCAAGACACAAATATGTTTAATCTAAAACAGTGGTTCCCAACTTTGGGTAACCCAGGTGTTTGTAGACTGCAACTCCCACATGCCTTCACCGCTAGCTGAGTTACCCAAGGTTTGGAGCCACTGATCTAAAATGAGGGTCTTTCTTCAGCGCAAATGCTTTTGTCTCATAGGCTGACATTATTGTTGGATAATTCAGCTACAATGCATATGATAGAATTTAAAAAACATCAACAGTGGGGTGATTGCTAAACTGAGTCCCGTGACACAGGGATTAAATGCCTGTCCTGCTGGTAAAACTGTGCTCACAACCTGGGGTTCAGTCCCAGGTAGCAGGCTCAAGGTTCACTCAGCCTTCCATCCTTCTGAGGTCGGTAAAATAAGTACCCAGCTTGCGGGGGGGGGGTATGTGCAGCCTGCATTACTGTAATTAAAAATTGTAAACTGCCCAGAGACTACTTACATAAGAACATAATAACATAAGAAGAGCCATGTTGGATCAGGCCAACGGCCCATTTAGTCCAGCTTCCTGTATCTCACAGGGGCCCCACCAGATGCGTTTGGGAGTGCACGAGACTAGATCTCTGTCTCCTGATACCATTCCCCTGCCTCTGGCCCTTGAAGTACCCCAGTTTTAAGCCTGCAGCTGACACATCTCCCTCATGGTTTGTAACCTGTGATGGAATTTTCCTCCAAGAATCTGTCCAATCCCCTTTTGAAGGCATCCAGGCCAGATGCCATCACCACCTCCTGTGGCAGGGAGTTCCACAGACTAACTACACGCTGGGTGAAATGGTATGGGGCATAAGCAGAAGCAGAACCTTATAATGGGAATTCCAGACTGTACTTGCTGACCTTCATAGTTTCTTAGCGAGAAGGCATGAGAGAGGTTGGAGCCTAGCTATTATCCCTTCTTCCCACCCTGCCAAGGGCCTCGACACCCGCCCCCCACCGGACTCCATCCCTGGCATGTTAATTGGTTCTTGCCTGGCCTTATTAATGATAATGAAAGACATCCTTCCTTCTCCTCCGTCTTGGAGATAAACGAACCCCTCGGGAATTCTGGAAGGAGGCATAGTATAAGGAAGCTTGTCAATAGGGACACAATGAGGCCAAGCATGGCAGCCACACAGCAGAATGTCAAGTCTCTCCCTCCCTACCCCCCCCTCCAGCTCCTGCCTGCCAGAGATAACACCTCCTAGAAACGAGGCGGAGGGGTGGGGGTGGGGGGCGGAAAATTACATCAGCTCCAGAAATCCAATTCGGAAAGCCTCCAAATTAAGGACAATGGAAACCCACACAAAAGGGGCAGAGATGGGGAAGGAAAGCCCTTGTGTTCAATAGGCAGCAAGTAAAAGGTAATGCCTGAGCAGAGGTCATTTAGTCTTTGTTATCAGCAATGCTGCCTCAAGGCACTCTGGGGAGCAGGCGGCTGAGGAGCGCTGGGCTCCCATGCAAAGCAAGAGTGGCCACTTTTCTAAACCGGTTTTCCAACACTAAAACTGCCTGCTTTATTTTATTTTACTTATTTATTTTTATATTTGTATACCACACCGATTTCCCAAGAGGAAAGTTTCCTTCTTTCCTACTTTTGTCCCTTTTTCTTTTATATCGATAAACGTTCTTATTCAGGTTCTGCAGGACTCCTTTAGAGCTCAGCCCGTCCAAGTGGAATGCCTTTTCTTCAGAGGCATTCGCCAATGTTGGCCAGCCCTCCAGATATGCAGTGACTGTACTAGATGTTCCGCTCAATGATCGACCAAAGGCAGACTCTCCAAAGGTCAGGCAGCAGGACATTCTCTCCCTCCTGAGGAGTACAGGATAATCCCAAGCCTTTCCTAATCAATGCACATCAAGATCCACAGAGTCTCTAGCAGGGGAACTATTTGGGGAGAGGGTACAGAACCCACTTGGTACAGAGATAATAACTGGCATTCGGCTGAAGCATACTCTGTTCTGCAGAGACGGTCCCTCTTTGCCAGCTGTTAGCATGTTGACCTAAAAGGGCTGAGGACAACCACACCCTTTTAGCTCCCACTGAGCCATGAAACCTTGGGTCAGTTATTCTCTCCCAGCTGTACCTACCTCACAAGGTTGCTGTGAGGAGACAGTGAGGAGAAAAGCAAGATCCAAATCCAACATGACTTCAGTGGAGGAAAGCCAGGATATAATGTTGGCGGGAAAAAATAGAGGAATAAATAAAGCTTACTGTGGGGCCAGCAAGGACCCCTCTGTCCAGTCTGGTGGGCTTACGACTTCATCAAACTGGGTGTTGGCCTTCCCAACACGTGGCTCCCCAACAGACTGAGGTGGTGGGAATGCAGTGGCAGGAGACACCCTTGAGAACACAACTGCAGCCATGAGCACACACTGCTGCTCCTTATGGAGGGACCGGCAGCCGAGGAGGAGGAGGACTTATGGGGGGACATGCTTGACGGGGAGGTGTGTGAGACCTGTCTATCCAAGAAAGGCTGGGGGGTGGTCTGCTGGCACACCCTGGACAGTGGCAACTGGGTGGACTATCTGGTGCGACCCAGGGAAGCGGTATGGTTATACTGGGATGATGCTCACCACCTGGCAAGCCAAGGCCGGGCCTGATGCCACCACTGGAAGGTCCGTCCTGGAGCTTCCCTTGAACCTCCCAAGCCAATAGCAGGCAAAGCCCCTGGAGACTGTGCTCCAACCTCCTCTTCTTCCTCAGGTGCCAACTGGGTACATCTTTCATTCAGCTGTGCCAGAGCAGAAGCCTATTTAAGGCCTATGGGCAGAGCAGAGCACCCACTGATTCCTATAGCCTTACTGGAGAAAGTATCTATGCCAACCATATGTGGCATCCCTTGCCTTGCCCAACTCTGGGCCATAATAGACTTGGTAGAAGAGAAGGGCCTCCACTGCCCACTATAAAGCCACTTCTCAGGGCATAACCTGAGAAGTCATGGGAGCGAACAATCAGGAACCCAGTTGGCACATTATATTTAGCCAAGCCATCCTGTTCTATATGTTTAAGTTATGTTTGCTTTAATAAATCATTTCTGTTTGAGGCAAGGTATTGTGTTGTGGTGGAGGGGGGCAGAAGGGAGGCTCACATATACGCAAATAGATTTTCATCACAGAGTAAAAGCATGCAAAAATGTTGACCTGCAGATCCTTGGAGTAAATGGATTAAAATGAATGGGACATGTTTTTGCAATAAACTCACCAGGAAAACTAGGCAGTGTAGGAACAGAGTGTAGAAAAAAGCAATGGTACGAGCCGTCTTGTTGGAGAGGATGAGTCTTCCCTGAAACCAAAAGAAGAATTTAGTATGCTTGTGGGTCTTTTTTTTTAAAAAAAAGATTAGAATTCTGCACCAAGAAAAGACTATCCAATGTACATCACCCTGCATAAATTTGACAGTTATAAATTGCATAATATTTCCTTTCATATAACATATTGGTTTGCTAGTTGTAAGGAGAGGGTTTTGATGTGTAATAGGAATGGGGGAGAAACTAAACCCCATATTCTTAGCAACTGGGAAAGAGATGTTACTCCTCTCCCACCAGAGACTTTCAAATACATTGTGTGGTCACTTCCAAATGCGTAAGGATTCAACCTAATAAGATATGGCCAGAGTCCTATGTTCCACACACTTCTAAAGGTATCTTCATATTCATAAGGACTAGAAACTTTTAATTTTGAAATAAAATCTGAAGCCAATTCTGACAGAATCTTGGTCATTTGGGACCAGAGCACTGCTTGAACAGCTTGAACAGCTTCATCAGCAAGGATGATCATGGGGGAAAACAGTTCCTGATGGATCAGTTCAAAGACCTCCTGAGCCCAGCAGTTCCCACAGTAACCAACCAACTGCTCATGGGAAGTTTGCCAGGAGACCCTGACTACAATGGCACCCTCCATCTGACTTTCGCCATCAACTGATATACAGAGGCCCCTGGAAACCACAGGACCAGGACAATAGGACCAGGAGTGGATTGTGGTACTAATCATGAACTGCTAATATCTAACATTAGAGTAAAGTTGAAAAATAAGACTAGAAGAACTGTAGTGCCAAAATATAAATCAAAATACAATTCAGACAACATTCCAGATTTATTTCAGGTTCATATAAGGAAAAGATTTGCATTATTCAACTCAATTGACCATGAGCCAGAAGATCTATGGGGTAGAATCAGATATTATTAAGGAAGAATGCAAAAAGATAATCCCTGTAATAAAAATAAAAGAAAAATCCTGATGGATGATGGGAGGAAAACTTCAAATAATAAAGGAGATATGAAATGCGGAAATGACAGAATACTGAACACAGTTTATCACTGACTGTCATGTATAAACAAAAAGAACTACTACAAGAACCAGTGCAAAGAAATAAGAAAAGCACAATAAAAAGGGCAGAGACCTCTTCCAGAAGATCCAAGGAGTTAAAAGAAAATTTGAACCTAGATTAGGAACGCTGAATGATCAACGGGGAAGCACACTATCTGACCAAGAGGAGATAAAGAGAAGTGGGAAACAGCATACTGAAGATCTATACAGAAGACATAAAAGGATGACAGAATCATTTGAAGAGAAATCCTTTGTTGAAGAACCTGCAGCGCTAGAAAGTGATGTGAACTCTCATTTGAGGATTGGGAAGAAACAAATCACCAGGGGGAAATGGAATACTGATAGTATTATTTTAAGTCACAGGGACTGAATTTGTCAAAATCCTAATTTATGTATTTAATTATTCATTTATAATATTTGTATCCTGCCTTTCTCCCCAGAAAGACCAAGAAGGCTAAGAAGAATATGCTAACACAGATATGGAAAAAAAAACACAATGTCCCACTGCCTGGAAACATTAAAAATACAGGTCGTTGTTGTGAGTTTTTCAGGCTGCTTGGCCATGTTCTGGAAGTTTTTCTTCCTGACATTTTGCCAGACTCTGTATTGCCAGCCACAGAGTCTGGTGAACCATCAGGAAGTAAAACTTCCAGAACACGGCCAAACAGCCCAAAAAACTCACAACTATCAGATCCTGACCATGAAATCCTTTGAGAATATATTAAATATACACATCAGTTCCAAAGAAAGGGGATGATGCCCATAAGAGCAGCAAAAGAGTTTACTTTATATGGACTGAGAATTGTCTGATGTTCAAGCTGGATTTCAAAAAGGAAAAGGTATTTTCAAATATCTGCTAGCTACCAGCACAGATCTAAGAAGTCCAGAAGATGATCAGTCTATGTTTTACAGACTACAGTTAAGACTTTGACTGTGTGGATCACAGGAAACTATGGATAGTTCTGAAATAAATGGTTTTGCCCTTGCACTTGATCTGTCTTGATGCTGTAACTTGTGCTGCAGACAAAAAGCCATTGTTAGGACAGAATAAGGAGATACAGTTGAACATCAAAGCCAAAATATGGACAACAAAGAAATGGAAGTGGTTAGAAACTTTGTATACTTGGCTTAATCATAAATCTAAATGGAGCCTGCTGTCAAGAAATCAGAGGAAGACAAAGACTTGGATGGGCAGCAATAAAGGAACTAAAAAAACCAAACACCTAAGTATAAGGAGACAAAGGCCAAAGTCATCCATACCGTTGTATTTCTGACTACCATGTATGGGTGTAAACCTGAACAGTTAGGTTCAGAAAGCTGACAGGAAAATAATAATAATTTGTTTGAGATGTAGTGCTGGAGGAGAACTTTGTGGATACCCTGTACTGCATGAAAGATGAACAGGTAGGTCCTAGAGCAAATCAAGCCTGAACTATCTCTGGAGGGGAACATGTTGAAACTGAGGCTGCCTTACTTTGGGCACATAGTGAAAAGGCAAAATTATCTGGAAAAGGCCATCATGCTGCTTGAAGGCAGCAAGAAAAGAAGAACACCAAAAAATGAGATGGATCAGGTCCTTCAAGGAAGCCACAACCTTGAGTTTCCAACAGCTAATCAGGGCTGTTGAGGACGGGTCATTTTGGAGATTATAAGGTCACCATAAATCAGGGTGGGGCAGAGGTGTGACTTGATGGCACATAACAACAACCTGAAGTGGTATCTTAACCGCCATAGATTTTTTCTAACCCATCTGTAAAGCTGCCATGTTGGCAAGCTGTCGCCAGATCTTCTGGCAGTGAGTTCTCCTGATTAACAAACCTAGTATTTGGCATTGTGGGGAGGATCTGGGCAGTGACAGGACCAGAGGTTATCCTTAGCCCATAGAAGACTCCAGGTTCAATCCTGTCTACCTGCAGGCAGGGCCAGAATAGGTGTCAATATGCAACCCTTGAAAGGCCACGGTGGCAGGAAAAACTAGGCTTAGGCAGACCAGGGATCTGGCACAGAAGAAGACATATTTCTACAGTTCTGAGTAATAAACAGAACGGGGCATGTGGAAACCGCCGGGAGCCTTTCTGGCTGAGCCTGTTATGGCCCCCTTTGGGGCTCATTTTGAAAGAGGGGTGGCACGCCAGACCTGGCAACGCAGGGTTGGGAGCAACAAGGAGGGCCAACGGGCGATGTGCATGGTCCCCGCGGCCTTTGCATTTCAGGGCATTTCAAAGCAGCTGCCAAGGTGTGCAGAAAGACCTGCTACTGACTCAGGGTAGCCTTGGTGACTTTTGGTCTTCTGACTAACATTCTGGACATGCCGTGGTTCACAGCCAGGATCGCAATGCCCTTGTATGGATTTAATGTGATCATATTTTGGAATACTGCGTAGTGTTCCAGTTAAACTGGACATTGAATGAGTCCTTTGGAGAAAGACTAAATCAACCTTCTGTAACCTAGTGCCCTCCAGAAATGTTATAAAATGATAATTTTAATTAGTTATTTGTTTTTCCCATCTGTTCTTCTTTTGAATTGTCAAATGCTTTTGATTTATTGTATTTGTGCTTATTTTCTTATTTGTTCTTTTTATTATTATGACTTGTTTATTTACCTCATGTTGGTCTGATTGATTAGTTTTCATTTACTATTTTAAATTGTTTAATCTGTTTTTGTATTTTGCCTATGTATGTAGACCGCCCAGAGTAGCTTTTTGCTAGATGGTTGTAGTATATAAATCAAATAAAAATAAAAATAAAATAAATAAATACACAGCTGGAGGGCAGAGATTGTGTGGCACATCATGCTCCCCCGACCCCCAAAAGACGATAGGCCTAGATATTCTGCAGATTGACATCTATTCCAGCCCTACCTACAAATAGGTCAAGATGTTCAGAAGAACCCCTGGCCACCTGGAAATGCTATTCATCTGACCCTGGAGATCTGAGCAAACACATAGTACCAAGCAAACAACTGTGTCTTTTCAATCCCTTTTCCTGAAAGGGAAAAGAGGCTGAAGGCCAAGATTATAAAGTGGATCATCTTTTGCTGGACATGCCAACAGCCTGACTTTACCATGCCAAGGGTGGCTTTATCCCATGGGCTGAGACTCAGGTACTTCCTCTGACGTTCCTGGAAATTAAAACAAAACAAATCACAAGGGCAGATATGAGAATACAGTTCTCAACAACCAAAAGATGAAACTGCAGCCAGCCCTTTCTCACTGGTCGTGGCCCCCTTGGCTCATAAATCAGCTCCATTTCATGAATCAGTGAAGCTTCGCCTGCCCAGAGCTCGGACACAGGCAGTCTCAAGTCCTCTTTCTTGTTTGTTCCTAAATCCCACTTGGTCATTTCTGGGATTACATTGGTGCAAAAGGGCCCTCCTATTTGTTGGGGATTCATTCCAAGTCCTCTCCCTGGAGGTGTCAAAAACCACATGGATAATAGTGAACCCTATGGCTTCCTCTAGTGGCCAGTTCTGGTAACTACATCATGGAGGTACTGCTTTTTTCCCTTTTAATATCTTTTAATATTTTCATATCAATATCAATAATGATATTAATTAATATTATTATACTGTTATTAATTAATATTATCACCATCAATATTTTCATATTAATATCAATACTGATCCCACACATATGGGAGTTGTGCTGTATTCCTAGCTTGCCGTCTGTAAAACAGGAGCCGTAAATTCCTGCTCTCCCAGCTCTGCAGACAGAATGAATGAAAAGAAGTACATTATGAAATTTGGAAAAAATTAGGAATACTGTAATATAATGACAGCTGATGACATCAATATATAAGTTAATATGAAAACTGGTACAAATTAATAATGTATCAATATATTAACAGTGAATTAAACAGTGTTTTTGGTTTTAAAGAGAATTCATTGTGATTCTGCCCAGGGGAGCAACTGAAGTTGCATATTCAATACTCTTATGCTGCGGTGGATAGGATTCAATATCCCCCTGCACTCAGCTCCTAGGTCAAAACGTTCAGGCTTCCATACCTTCCGGCTGAAAGAGGTAAAGGGGTCCAAGCCTTCTTCATAGTGGGCGGAGTAACGCATCTCGGTGTCATCACGGCTGCTTCCCTAGACAAGAGCCAAACACGAGAGTCAGGGCAGGCTTAGGGTTGGGCATTCCTTCCTTGTCGATTGTGCTGCAAGACTGCTTTCCTTTCCTTTCTCTTGTTTCCAGTTGGTCATGATAAGATCGACTCTATAACAGCTGGTGCCAGGGTCTGCTTCTTTTCCTGCTTCCCTTCTCATTCAAAAAGTTCTTTGTCCTGCTTACATATTGCCCCATAGTGCTTAAAGCATTCTCTGGGCAGCTTACAATTTATTTATGCAGGGTACAAATTACACTTACACACACACACACATACACACACACACACACCAGCAAACTGGGTACTCATTTTACCACTAAGTGCACCTTGAGCCAGTTACCTGGGCTAGAACCCCAGGTCGTGATCACAGGTATCGCTGCAGTACAGCAGTTTAACAGCATTGCCCCACAAGGCTCTTCATCCCTTTTGTCTTCTGACTCTCTGATTTTCTTCTTGGTATGTAAAAAGATATTTGTTCTCTTCAGAAGTCTACTATTGCAAGAAAGCAATGTGCTTCACCTTCTTCACACTGGGATCGGTGTTAAAAATTAATTGTCTTGATATCAAGGCTGTTTTATCAAGTTGTGAAGGGTCTGTCTCGTTTCCATTACTGCCTTGCCAAAAACATGACTGTAGCACTTCAGAAATGGGCACCATGCCTGCGAGCCATGGTGGTTGGTACATGAATAGGAGGGAGAGATGAGTTGGTAGGAAGTGGAGTCCTGCAGCATGTCTATTGTAGATGTCTGAGCATGAGCAGAATTTAATTTCCTTGTTGTGCTAAGGCATGACAGGAATGTATATGCAAGATCAAGCCAGGCTTCTGACTTTATTCAAAACATTTAACTGAAGAAGTGAAATAATACTTACTTTCTTCAGCCTGTTGTGCTTTTAGCCTTTCTCTTTGGCCATTTGCAACTTCTAGGCTGGTTTCTTGTTAGGTGCAAATCCTAACAGACTGACCTTGGGAGGTTGCATCTTGGATTATGAAATACCTACTTGTCCAGAGGCCCAATTAGCGGTAGCACCTGTTTGTTTATTTATTTTGTATCTATATACCACCCATTAGTACAAAAGCACTATTCTGAATGGTTTAACAACAGATCAAAACAAGGACCAGAACTGAGCAAACTAACTAACATACACACTTGGTATAAAACAAACCAACCAACTCCAATGAGACCAATGCTACAGTGGTACCTTGTATAAAGGAATTAATTTGTTCCAAATGAAATTCTGTTAAGCAAATTTTCCTTTGTACAAATTTCCCATAGGAATGCATTGAAAACAGATTAATCCCTGATCACGACAGTTTTTCTGTTCTACGGATCTGCCCCATAGATGATTCTGTTAAGCGATTTCCCCCTATCTCCAGAATGTTTTTCCTTTAAGTGTATTTTCTGTTAAACATTATATGAGGGTCCACTATATTTACAAAAGTAGCAGGGCAGGAGATAAACAAAATATCAGCCTGGGTGAGTATGAAAAGCTTCCCTAAATATAAAAGTCTTAGGTTTTCTTGTAAATAACAAAAGGAAGGGAGCCAGGCGTAGCTCCCCCAGAAGCTGATTCCATAAGGCTGGGAAGGCCCTGCCTGCCTCTCTAATGGGAGACGTTTGGGTCTCCTTCAGGGTGAAGGAATCCCAGAGGATCTGGTGGGTGAGACAGACAACATTGGGGTCAGATGCCCAACAACAACACGGCTGCAAACCCTGAAGTGCTTGGTATGTAAGAGTCAAAACACGTGGAACTCCCATAACTGGTTCTGCAACATCCTCTGCTTAGATAGTTGCTGGCTTTCGATGGTTGCAAATACAGTGGTGCCTTCTAAGATGAATTTAATTCATTCATTCCACGGGTCAATTCGTCTTACCAAAAATTTGTCTTAAGAGGCACAGTTTCCCAAAGGAATGCAGTGAAAACCAATTAATCTGTTCTGGAGGGAACAGTTTTCAATGCATTCCTATGGGAAGGCTGTCTAAAACCCCCTTAATCAAGGGACAGCGGAATGCTGTTTTCCCCTCCTTGCAGATGATAGACAGCTGATTTTGACAACTTAGAGCTGTCAAAATCAGCTGTCTGGTTGCATGGAGCAGCCTTGGGCTGCCGGTGATTGAGGGGGCTTACCCCCAATTCAGCAGAGGGAGGAAGCTTTTCCCCTCCTTTGTTGGGTTTGAGCAGTGGAAAAGCTTCCCCCTTTTTGCCGGCTGCCACAACCCAGGAGGGGGAGTGGATGAGGTGTGACTCACCTGCTCGTCCCCTTCCTGCGTTGGGGCAGCCACCCCCTCTTTGCCTGGGTCTCAGCGCTGAAACTCGGGCGGAGGTGGTGGCAGCTTCTATCCTGCCTTTCCCTCCCTGTAACACCCACAGAACAGATGCTACAGGGAAGGAAAGGCAGGCAGGCTTTTGAATTTCACACGCCCAGAACCCCCTCAGGTTGTGGGTGGGCAAAATTCAAACGCCTGCCCTGTACGATGAATTTTTATCAAGACATCAGGTAGGTAAACCGTTTTGAAAAATGCCTATCCCAGATATTTTAGTCGTTTACAAATAATTTGTCTTACAGGGCATTTGTCTTGCGAGGTACCACTGTATTTGTAAGCATAAGACTAAATTGTTGCAGCAGCACTATGGTTTATTTCGTCCTACATCTCCCATCACTCATTCAGTGCTACTCAGTGACCCCAAAGGAGAAAAATACAGATAACTTTTATCCTCTGGGTGGGGGTGCAAAAAATGGTCTGTTCTATTTCAAATTCTCAATTTAGCACGATCATTCTTATTCCATCCCATTTCTGTATGGGGTGGGAAGATATGACATTTTTCTCCACAGAAATCCATGCTTAATTGTGTGTGCGTGTTTCAAAATATGGTTGTGCATTATACCTCGCACAACTCAGTGTGTGTTGCTGAAACATATAGTGTCTATTTCTGTCATTTATGCTTGGCTTTGTATGGAAGAAGGCATAGCTCTTGCGTGGGTTTCTGAAGCAAGATGAGTTTTGCTCCATCAGCGTCTGAAGTGGAAATATGAATTGCAGCAGGCCTTTTGGTGGTGATGATTCCCAAGAGCCCACCAGGAAGCTCAGGGAGGAGAAGAGCGCTCTCTCCTGGAGAAAGGGAGTGATGCACACGGTGTAAGTCAGCAGAGGAAGGGCTTGTTGTCATTGCATGTGCCTGGAATTGCAGCAAGCAGTGTACATGGGCAGGACTGTTGTGTTGGACCTGCCTTGGCATCGAATAGGGGGAAGAATGGGGGCAGGGGGAGAGAGGTCAGTGGGGGTCAGAAAAAAAACACACTGTTTTCATGGTGCATGGTCCAAATAGACCTCTCTCCTGAGTGTGGCCAGCAAGGGGGAGTGGTGCTGCCATGAGCTGGGGACAGTGGGAAATGTAGTCGTACCACTGGAGGGCCACACATTTGTCATCACGGTCTGCAAGGTCTTAGCTTGCATTTGGTTTCCCAATGAGTGAAACAGCAGAGAGTGCTGGCTGGAGCAAAGACAGGGAGATATTTCTTGGCCTACAATATGGACTTATTTTAAGTTCTTAAAGAAATACTTTAGTGGTGTTTCATTTTACTGTAAGTTCTGGAGGCGTCTCCTCTCCCCTCTCGTCCATGCTCCGGCCACCCAGCCAGCCTCCCCCTTCCTTGCGTCCTAGAGAAGGGAGCACACTTACTCGTCCAGGGTAGCTTTGCAGGAACTTGATCTTCTCATATAGCTTGATGTTGTCTGCTCTCAGGTTGTCCAGCTCACTCTGCAGGGCCTGCATGGTATGCTGCATGAGACGGTTCTCCTGCAAGGAAGCCCAAGCCAGGGTCAAGGTCCTGTGAGCGTTAGGCAACTGGGAAGTCTTTCTAGGAAAAGCTGATCTTCCCATCTCTTCTTTTTCTGGCTGAACCATTTATAAGTCTCTTATTTGGGGGTTATGCTCTGTTTTTATACGGTACGACACATGGCTGGGTCTATGCTGCAGCCTAACGGCCTAGGATGCCTGTTCTGAATATACAGTTTCATCCTGCTCCTCCTGCCCTCCTGATGCTGATGCTTCAAGCACAGCGCCTGCTTTTAACATGGAGTAAAGAGGCTAGTGCATGCAGGCTGAGGGACTCAGGGAGGTATCCTGAAAAGGATTATTCCCAAGCTTTCCTCACCATGGTCCTAGACCCAAGAGCATTTTTAACATCCTTGAACCTTACCGTTTCCAGCTCATGATTCCGGGCTCGAAAGCGTTCCCTCTGGCTGGAGATGATGGATAGGAGGGAGTCCATTTGACTTTCTGGAATCTGGTTAGCTGGTGCTGGTGGGTAACCTAGGAGAGAGGTCATGATGGGAGAGTTTTTGGAGGCCACTGTGAGGGGCCAGTACCTCTCTCCCATCCCCAACGCCAAGGCTGTGCTTCCCTGAGCTCAGCTAGGAGTTGGTCATCCCTCTTATTTAGACCATTTCCAGCAAAAGGACATCCTGAGCAGCTCACTGGAGCCATGGAGACAGAAGCTGAATTACCAAGCAGCTCCGATAATCTTGGTTTACCAGGACCACCATCAACCTGACTCCTTCTGTATCTGCCTTCCTAAGTCACCATTTTGCATCAGATTCAAGTGTGTAAGTTTCAGGATTCCTGGGGCCGGGGAGTGTTTAGATCTTCTCCTGTAAGCTTTAGGGCTGCTCACCAGGGCAAAGGTGAACTGCACCAGACCAGACTATACAAATCCCGTCCTTATTTGTCACATGGGCAAATGCTATAAACCCTCCTGGCGTCGGCGAGGCAACTTACCATAGAAAAGAGCTGTGGCTTCCTTAATGGGCTCCGGAATGTTCTCCAGGTTTTGAATGGCAGCCCCCTGTGAGAAGCAAAGGAGTAGGGACCTGTGAGCATGTGGCCGCATGAATTGCTTTCCCCACTGCTTTGACCGTTGGGGTGGGTGGGGGGAATACTCCCTCTCCAACATGTGTTGTGAATACCCACACAGCCTAGTAAAAGACAGACTGGGAGGATGCTATAGGTCTCTAACAGGGAATTCTAAATTTCTCCCAAATCTGTAGGATGGAGATATGACTATTAAAAGGACATCAACCAGTTATAACTGTGCAATTTAGAATCTCACATCTGTAGTTACTTGTGATGTATACATTTACCATCTCAGACTTGATCCTAAAGGGAGGGGTCTCCCTCTCTTTCTGATGAAAGAGGTAACTGGCCCCACTTTCCCTGATGCCATTTTATATTTGTCCCAGATTACACGACACCTGGGTTCTAACAGAGAACAAATGTCCTGGGGTTGCTTTAAACAATCATGTTTAAGATAGTTTGAGGTGATTTTGTGCTAAGGGTTAATACAGTCTATATAGTAGGATCTCTCAATCTGCAGGATAAGTATCAGTAGTTTCACTTATCCATGGTCTGAAAAAGATTAAAAGAAAAGAACTAGAAATATGTATTCTCAAAATGTTTTCAGCATCTGCAGGGGGAGAGTTGGACCCACACTCTCATGGATACATTGGCTGCTCTCCTCCCTCCCTCTCTGGGGGGGGGGTGCATGCATGTGTATACATCATTTTGGATAATGGATAGGGCAGAGTAGGAGCTCCTCAAGATAATTTCAGCAGAATCGCTGTGTGATCCAAAGAAAGGAACCAGGTGTTTTGTTGCTTATGATTTTGTGGGTTACACCAGATGAAGTGGGCTTCAATGCAAGAAAATTTATACCAATTAAAAGCTTGA
Organism: Phrynocephalus versicolor; assembly: GCA_023846285.1. Taxonomy (NCBI): domain Eukaryota; kingdom Metazoa; phylum Chordata; class Lepidosauria; order Squamata; family Agamidae; genus Phrynocephalus; species Phrynocephalus versicolor. Next base: position 2,839,114 of record JAHTLZ010000038.1, on the reverse strand, counting down.
TAGTTTCATGCGCTACACAACTACTGGTTGTGGTTTCCTTAGATAAGGTGCCATTGCTGAGACAGAAGGGCATGCGTGGTGTTCGGAGAAGTAAGGAGAGGTTTGTGGGCCCCACCCAGCTTGGGATTCTTGGAGGAAGGACATTGTTAATTTCTACCACTCCCAATCTGGATTAGAGGCTCCCAGACCTAATAGCTATCCAAAAAGTACATCTTCCCACTGCAGGAGAGGATTGCAGTGCGGCCAAAGAACTAAAGACCACTTTGGCCTCAGGCCAAGATACCAAACTGCACTGGGTCCGTAAGCTACTGTATTTTTTTCTGTTTATAGAACACTTCCCCCCTGCTAAAATTGCTAGGCTAAAAATTAAGGGTCGTCTTATACATTGCCTCCTTTCCACATCCGCAAGCAAACCTTATTGGAGTGTCCAGGAGTGTGGAAGCACTTTCCCAATCCCCTCTTTTACACACACATACACATACATTTCTAAGGCGCCTGCACTTGCCTAGAAGCCTGGTTGCTTTCAATGGGATTTTCCCTCTCCATGGTCGTCTCTCTTATGTGCTGTTCCCTCGGCACCCCTTTCGTGTGGGTTCCTCAGCACATGTTAGATTGTGAGCGTCTTGGGGCAGCAGCTTTCAGGTTTGCACGAGAGGCTTAAAAACAAAGTTGAGAAAGAAGAGTCCACTCTGCCCACGCCCACCAGGTCCAAGGCAAGAAGACTGGGGGGACCTTTCCAGGACGGACTCCCCTTTCTCAGCTTTGTTTTAGAATCTCTCTCGTCCTATGAAAGTCAAGCAAGGGGCAGCAGCCTACATGAAACGCCTGTAAGTCTAAAAGTTGCTGCCTCAAGACGCTCACAATCTAACACGTGCTGAGGGGTGAAAGGAGCGGCGATCAAGGGAACAGTGCGCAAGAGAGAGGCGGTCGCAGGACGGGAAGATCACATTGAAATCAACCAGGCTTCCGGGCAAATACAGGCACCTTAAAAATGTGTGTTTGTTGTAAAAGAGGGGATTGTGAAAGTGCTTCCGTGCCCCTGGACATTGCAATAATGTTTGGCTTGTGGGTGCGGAAAGGAGGGGACAGTCCATCCAGGAGGGGCTCCTCATATACTTTGGAGCATCTTACAGACAGAAAAATGTGGCATTTGCTTTTTGAAAGTACATTTGCTGCATTGCCAGTGGCGTGTCCCTGCTGCCTGGGCTAGCTAAAATGCAAAAGCTGCGTTGAGGAACTACCCCTCCAAGGGGACTGACCTCCGCATCCGGACGGTGCATCGTAGAGAGAGACTGGACGGTGCTGAGGTCGTGCTCCAGCTTCGCAATGAGCTCCTTCTGGTCCGCCACGGTGGAGACGGCATCAGTGAACTGCATCTGCAAGTCCGTACAGCGGGCTGTGGGCAGAAAAAAGGGGAGGGGTACTTATTGGATCAATTAAGAAGTCACTCCCGCCTACTGGTAGCATCTCTGCAAATATTTTGTAATGAGGAGTCCAAGTTGTTCCACACTACAATCATTTCATTAGCGCTTACAACCATTCCTCTTTATAAAGGGTCATTCCCGTTGGTTTTGCTCACTAGGGCTCTTCAGTTTAACCATGGCCGGATGACACAAATGGCTTTCCTCTGGTATACAGTGGTACCTCAACTTATGAATTTAATCTGTTCCAAATGTATGCTCTTAAGTCAAACTACTCTTAAGTAAGGGTATCTATCTAAAAAAAAATTATAAGTTAAAAAATAAAAAGAAAATTGTAAGTTGAGCAGACCATATCTAAAATTTTTAAGGCGGCAGTTAAAATGCCAACAGTTTTCTGCTCTTAAGTTGAATTGCTCTTAAGTCAAGCTGCTCTTAAGTTGGGGGACCACTGTAAATGAAGGATTCCGTTTGTGCCAGCTTTGAGTCCCAGAACATGATCACATCTGCAACTATCTCTGTCTAGTTTGTTCAAGGATTCCAAGTAGCTGGCACACATAAATACCTGTAAATGTTAGAACACTTGAGTAGTGAATCAGTGTTGCTATTCTCCTTAAGGATCAGAAAGAGGGCCTTGACTAAAGCCACCTCATGGGATCCCTATAGATCGGAGTATTGTCAGGCCAAGCGTGGCCCTCAAAAAGTCAACAAATTACTACCAGCAGCCCCGGTAGCACAACCAATGGTGGGAATCCTGGCAGTTGCCGTCTGGCACTTCTGGAGGGCCATGTCCCCCCCCCCCCGATCTCTCTGGTAACAGTAGGGTTTAAATTTGCTTCCACCTCCCAAATTGCATCTCTAATTTCTTTGATATTAGGCTATACAGGGCCTCAATCTGAGCATTCCCAGGCTGCCTTCTCCTTGGCAGCTGAGTCACCTTCAACAGATGGCTGCCCACCTCTGCCCTGAGGAGCTTTGGGATCCCTTTCTTTGTGGAGACGAGAGTCCCTACATGCAAGCTGCATCACGAACTCTGTTGACAAATGCTAAGGCACCTTTCTAGAACAAACACTGGAAGCTTTTCATCAAATGTTCTTTCCTGTGGTGACTTCTGTTCTAGGCGCCTAGAGCCCTCAGCTCATCAAGGGCTCCGATGGACGGATTTTTCATAACCAAATGACAGGCGACACATAGACCACTAGAGGGCACCATTCCACAAGTAATGGAGCAACACCCATTTCCCTGCCTTCTTGGGGTTTCTCTTTCTCCTCTGGTCATCACCAATATTCAGACATTTATTTAAATTTAATAATTTTAAACGTTTTCCCCAAAAGGACCTTTGTAAGAGATCTTAATGTCATAAGAGTGTTTAGTTGAAAGCACTGCCAGGCACCTGGTCAGACATTACTACTCAAAACACAATGATCTGAGATACGTTGGAGGAACACCCAGGGTTGTTACCTACTTGCACCCCCCCACACACACACAACACACTTTTAAAGCCCTAAACAGCAGAGTGGTCTGTCCTGGGAGTTCCAGTTTGCATAGGACCCTCCGGTGGAGCCCTGGGGCCTTTTATTGGCCTTCCCCATTCATTGCCCATGGAGGGAGCCTTCTCTGCCTGTGGCTCCAGAGGGAAGGCAGCTCAGGAGCTTCTTTGGGAGCAAGTTGACCTTTTGGAAGTGCTTCTTTGGCAGGAAAGGAAGGCTCGGCATGGAAGTCTTTATTTCTACACAGACAAGCTGTGGCCCACATGTTAAGCTATTTAAAGAGGGAAAAAACACTATATATTTCATGCTAAAACTGTGTCCTAAAATACATGTAGATCTACAGCAGGCATGTCCAAACTTTGGCCCTCCAGATGTTTTGGACCACAACTCCCAGAATTCCAAGCTTGTATTTCCAATGGCAAAGAAGTTGTGGTCCAAAACATCTGGAGGGCCGAAGTTTGGACAAGCCTGATCTACAGTATGTATTTCCAGGTCTGTCACCAATTGCAGTATAATAATGCAGCAAGCCTACTAAGATGTCAGATGGGTATGCAAACACCTTCTTGACTCATAAAGGCTTTTAACTTGATTGATTAACTACTCCACTTGCTCAATAAACTCTCTCAGATGGAAGGAACTAGGAACTTTCCTTTCAAGAAAGACTACCCTGGCCCCCTCTCTGTTGTCTTTCTGCCATATGAAACGTCACTTATTCAGGTGAGCTTTAGACAGTGGTCTGCTGCTAAGACCTCCCCGCCCCTTTCCAGGATTTAGATATTACTCTTTATTGACACGTTTAACTGTCAACACTAGCAATTTAAATGAAGTTTAATCGTATTTTTAAAATGGCATATTTATATGAGCTCTTTTGTGCTGTCAGTGTTTCTACTTGCCTATTTTAAATGCAACCAGGGCTATGGGCTATCTTGGGTGCCAGTTTTGGCAAAGAGACAGCAAGTGAATAAAATAAACAAACACATTCAGCCGCCTGGGTAATTCTGGAAAAGGGGCTTTGCCCTCTTTTCTCCCACACAGTGGGAGTGGCCTGTTTCAGATATTTTGAGTCCTTTTAGCTCTAGATCAAATGAGAAGGAAATGCTTTTCCTGCCCAGACTCAGGAGTCATTTGGGCTGCAGAAAACCTGGCATAGGAACACCCTCTTCTGACAGTAGCCCCCTGGCCAAGGGTGGCAGTGCTGATTCCTAACGCTGAGGCCACCATCTTGAAAGACTGGGTAGCTTTGCCCAGTCTAGCTCTGGTGCAGAAACCGAAAACGGTAAAATTAAGAGCCAACCTCTTCTAACTTAACAATGAAGAGTAAGCAACTTGGGAGGACTTAGGGCTCTGTTTGCTGCAGAGGCTGGAGCAATGTTGACAACAACATGCTCCGATTCGAGAAGGAATCAGCCCTCCTGCCATGCCATGAGATCTTTTCACCAGCAGCTTTGATTTACCCCAGGGATGAGGACCATGAGGCGCACAACGCCCTCCAGCCCCCAGGAGCCTTGCTTTTGTCCTTTTAAAAAGTTGCCTTTTACCTCCCAAGGAGATTGCTTTAATACAAGGTATGTTCCACCACAACTGCCTAGATGCCCTGAGCACATCCGATCTCGCCTGATCTTGGAAGCTAAGCAGGGTCAGGTCTGGCTAGTACTTGGATGGGAGACCACCAGGGAAGACCAGGTCAGTGCTTTAGGCGCCTGGAGTAGGAACTGGCAAGCCACTCCAAGCATCCCTGCCAAGAAAACTCCATGGACATGGAGTCAGATGCGACTGTAACAACACAACAATGTTTCCCCACAGTAAGGGTGGAACAAATATTCCAAAATTCTTTCTCCTCAATAAAATGAGCGTCTCAGAGCTTTGCAATATCCTGCCCACAACTGGTATCAGGCCAAAATCCAAAGAAAAAGAAAATAAGACAAAAACACTGTGGAACCTTAAGGCTATGATATTTTAAGGTGAGCTTTCGTGGATCAATTCCACTTTTTTGGACATATGGAATACAATAAAACACAGAGGTTTGTGTAACTTGCTGCAGCTAATTGATGATGTGCATCTCAGTCACTTGACTGGGCAGGCAGCAGAGATACCCGCCAGCACTTCCTCAATTAGCCGCATCAATTACACCAACCTTTCACAACCATCAAAAGAATTCCAACATTCCTGTTTCACTTGGATCAGATGGTGTAATCACCGGAGTCCCAGAGAGAAAAAGAGTCCCCATGCTGGTCCTGCTTAATTGGAACTTTGAACTCCCCCCTCCACCTTTCAATTCCAATTTTGACTAGAACATTTTACTACTGGGATGTACACCTAGAGTGGAATAACTAGTCACTTGGCGCTTTTACTTTACTTTTAAGTATCTTGATGAATTTGTCTTGAAACAATGTTAAAAACCGCCACCTAGTTATACAGGGAAAATGCTTTAGAAGATGGTTAAGTTTTTTAAGTTAAGTAGCACAATTAATTCATGATAAAATAAATGGGAAAGAAGAATAGGGAGAAGAATATGGTCAGAACAACTTGGGTTTGAAAATGAAGGACGCAAGATAGAGCCATCTCATCTAGAGTGAGGACGGCCACATAGGAGAGAAACAAGAAGATCAGATGATCTAAAACACCATTTGGTTCAAATATTTGGTTAGAATTGCCCCCAATACAGACTTACCTGCAATTTCTTTTGGATGCAATGGAACTTACTTAAAACTAAACATGCCCAGGAATGTACCGTAAAATGGAGGTTCACTATGCTTATGAGTTAGTTGATAATTTATTAACAAGCCAGTCTGGGGGACAACAGCATCTGCTTATTTCATTTCTGGAACACACCGCACCTAATTAGAATGATGAAGGCAGAAACTTTATCTCTTGATTTCAAGGCACATATCTGGTCTATACGGTACCTGGGTTGGATCCAGGATCTACCTTCTACTGATGGAAAAGCTCTGCTGATGGCTGATCTATCTGCCCGATTTGGGGAAGTGGCTCCCCATTCAGCAGTCTCCATTCTAATCACTGCTCTAGAATGGTTGTTGTAGGGAGAAGATGGGAAATATCTATTCCAGCTGCCCAGCTGCCCCACACTCCATCTGGATTTTTTTTTGGGGGGGGGGGGGAGGGAAGGGGGGGGCTGGATGATAAATTGGGACCCATTTTGTGCTTTTATTTGGATCTCTAGTATTGCAGGTGGAAGGAGTTTCAAAGAGGGTAGCCGTGTTAGTCTTTTCAAAAATTTCAGGCAAAATTCAAAGAAAAACAAAACAAAACAAAATAAAAGACACAAACATGTGGCACCTTAAAGACTAACTTTCATATATTTTTTAATGTAACGTTTCGTTCACATGTGAACTTCTTCAGACATAGAAGGAGGAAATGTATTGTTCCTGTCCTGTCAGTTTCCCAGCATGGCCTCAGTGGAAGGAAGCCTTCTTACAGGACAGGCTCACAACCCTTGTGAGGTGGAGGCTTTGGGAAGAGAACGAGGGCTGCCGTGCATCAGCTCCAGTGGGCTACAGGCAGAGACATTCAAGAAAGTGCTTGTCCGGGAAAGGGCACCAGATTGACAGTTCCAGTGGACCCAAGTCTGTTCTAAAAGGGTCGCATTGCCTCACCTTGCCTTTAGGCCCATGGGGTTATTTCCCTCCCCCAACTAAAACTGGTTTTTACAAATGCAAGTGACCTTTGGTCACTGTTGTGCCCCCCCCGCCCCTTTGTGGCTTCTGTGGCCAACACTTGACCACCCCTGGTTTCAACTGATGGTCTTGAGAGCTGTGTGTGGGGTGTGTGGGTGTCTCTTTTTCTCACACAACTCTTCTCTGTCAGGTTGGAAGCAGCCCTTCTCTGTGGGCATAAATGGCTTTTAGCTGAGAGAACATAGCACATGTATTTTTTTCCATTACCAAACGTAAAATCAAACAACATATAAAATGGATTTTTGCTCCGTAGACTGTGTAGCCTTAAATCCTTATCTAAACCATTTATACAGCAGTCAACACCCATCATAATCTACAGCCGCCAAAAGCTCACAAAATGTAAAAAAAAGCCTTCCCGACAATCACTGCCCCAAAATGTTTGCTGCTTTTGAGTTCAGCCTGCCCAAGAAAGACACTGCACACGTTGTTGTGTTTGTATAAAAGATATTTACTTCAATTATCACACCTAGGGTGCTAGTGAATAATAATACATCATGTGACTTTCGTACAGTGATATTGCTTCTCCATATCATATAGGGAACTGTTGGTACAGTGCTGAGAACATACATTGTATGGCTAACCCAAGACAGGAGGACCTGCCACTTCCACCAATGGAAGGAGACTTTGCCCCACTCTGTCGCTGCCAACCATATAAAACTTTTTTTTATAATAAACTTCTGAACAGGAAATAAAATGTTACAAAAGATGAAATCACAGCAACACAATGCGGGGGCTTCTCTCAAAGCTACTTGTACAAAAAAATGACACTTTTTTGGTCAATTGGGTCTTTGTGAGGATATTTCATTAAAATCAGTGATTGTGAATATAAGAAACGAGCTTCTAAAAACATCTAAGACTTAGTGCGTTACAGGAAAAAATAATATATATATATATCTATTTATATATATATATAATATATATATATTTATAAAATACTGCTAAAAATGTTGGACACCACAAGTACACAGGGGTAAAATGGAGCTTATCTTTTTTTTTTAAAAAAGAAAATATTCTCAGGAAAAAAAATACACCTTTTTGTGTTTCGAGTTCATTTTGTGCTGTGTTAGTAGTCAGGGCAAGTCCAAAGGTTAGCCCGATAAAATGGCAAGTAGTTATTGCACAAATGCAAAAAATAAAAAATAAATTCTTAAGAGCACGGTCCACTGGGAAAATCTAGCGCCAAAGCCCAAATTTCAGTGGGAATGACCCACACAACCTTCCCGATGAACCGTGCTCTTGACTTAAAAAATCATATATATATGAAAAGGGACTTCTGGGAAACAAATGAAAATGGTGGTTGCCATTTACTTTGGATTTATATGTCCAAATTTGCACATGTAACATTCTCCAAGCCTTGTTTAGAGAGCTTAACACACAGTGCCTGTTTTTTTTTGGGGGGGTGGGGGTCGGGAGGGGGGCAGGGGAAATGCGGCAGAAAAAGGCTTTCATCATCAGAAATGCATAGACTATTGGAGAGGACATTTTTGAAAAGCAGAACTAAAACACCTTTACAAAAAACTTAAATGCTTAAAAACCACTGACCTCCTCGCAACCATTTTCCCCACCCCACCCCAGCTTCAAAACAGCTGGAGGAATAAAAAATTAGAGAGGAGACTGGGCACGATCCACTAGAAACCTTCCCTCCAGCATTACTCTTATTCATTCCCATCTCCCTTGCAAGACAGGAGCTCCTTGCGGACGGTGCTGAAGGAATTGTTAGACAAGTTGTTCCCAAGGTTTTACATGCAATCCATGACGTGCCTGCAATTCTCAAAGGGGTCCCCAGAAGCCTCTTTGTATCCTTGCTGGTTTGCCCTTTTGAAGACAGAAATGGAGCTTTTTAAAAGAAAGCCAAAACCAGCAACTCCGCTTCTTCACCTTTTGGATAACCTCCCACCAGTCAAGTTATTGCCTCCCCATAGAACAGTTTCAAATTCCCACACTTGACGGCTCAGCTGTCCTGTATTATGATAAATGTCCCACGTCTGTTCTCAGTGAAAACAAGCCTTCTCCCAACAACGCCCTTGCACCTTTCACACTGTGGAATCACTGTGGGATCACTGTGAATGTGCAAAGGAAGAAAGACCCCAAGGAGGCACTGCCCACCGAGTTGGCTTTATTGCTCAGTAGGTTGGGGTAACATAATCATAGAACAAGAAAGGTTGCTTAGTTTCTTCTATTCTAGCTGCTGCCACAACGAGAGTAGAGGCAACTGCGCTATCTTTGCTTCTGTTAGCACAATCCTACTGACTCCTCCATCCCGCACAAGGCTCAAGAGATTGTGGAGCTAATGATCTCTATACTGAATTTATAAGTCCCAATGGGAATAACTCATTGAATGAATAAGATTTATGTTGACTTAGTAGGTCTTCCTCTAGTCAAGTGGGGCTAACAGCTGGATTTAGTTCAGTGCTCATACAACCCAAAAGGCCACATACAAGAGTGTAAGGGCCAAGATCCAGTTGTGCACTTGGGTACACAATCTAATGGAACTGGGATTTTTGTACCCTCTCTCTCCCACTGTAACACACCAAATTCATTCCAGAAGAATTTTAAGGGAGTATGGGAGACAACACTAAGGATAGAGAAGGGTGTCTGTTTTTGGAGGAAGCAGTGAGATCTAGCAGAGGTATACAGTTGGATTCTGGCCACATAGTTTGTACAGTGAGCATCCACCAAGATGTAGACTGCTTCATCCTTTACTCAGTGGTTGTTATTCAAGTCTGAAAGTTTTCAAAGCAGGCTGATGCTGTGCTACCACCCACCCTCTTCCATCCAGCATGTATGTCTAACTTTGGGGTGGGGTGGGGAGGAAAACTAGATGAAGACACCGATTGCAACAAATGCCTCCCAAGAGCCATATTCCCTGCAGCTGATAATCCACAGATATTAATGGACTCCGGGTCTTCTCGTAGGTCATGGCAACCAGTCAACCAACCCATGTAGCAAACAGAAGGTCTTTCAGAAATTCACACAGGTTCAAGAACCTTGGTTGAGGAAAGCAGTCTCTGATATTTTGAACACTCCATTGGAAATTCCAACATCCTTTGGAAAGGGGAAAAATGCCTCTTCATGGACCTATTCCACAGGCTCAAGGTGGCTTAAAGCAATTCAGCCATTTCGCACACATCTACTCCAGAGTCTCCTCCCTCCCCCTGTCCCTCGGACCTGCATTCCCCTAAACTACGAAGGCAGAAAACATTTAAATAAAACAATTTTGTACACATTTACAAACAATCCGGAACACACAACGGAATGATATAGGCCTTGACTGGCTAACTTATGCTCCTATCAAGCCAACCAATCAGCAGTCTATTAGTGCAACAGAGTACACCAAGATTGGATATGCATACGTGCACAACAATTGCAGTTGTACATGGGAAGCACTTTTGAGGGAAAATAATCTCATTACAAATTAGCAAGCTCAACAGCTGGCTTGAGTTTTCAAGGCAAAGCAATGATATGTCTGCAGTGCAGCTGATCAAAGAAATGTATCATCGATAATGCCAACGGCAACAGGAGAGGCTGGAGAACAAACGAATTCTCCTCCGTTTCCATTCCAAGAAACTCAAGACACGTTGCCGCCTATTGCTGGAGCAACCACACTTCCAAGGGACACAGGTTTCCAGCTGTGTCAATACATGTTTATAATTAAAGCATTCGAAGCTTTCAATGGCCATCTTCATCAGGGATACTGGCAGCGAAAGCCTGGACTATTTTAATAATAAACATGCACTGACACGACTGGAAACCTGTAAGCTGTTCATGCTCAGCATTCATCCTGAAAGACAGCGATCCTTAATTAACCTTGCATGAGGCTTCATCATCATAACTTCCACCTCTCGCCACAACCTGCTTTGTATAAAACAGAACAGCAGTCAGAGACAAAGCTTCTGTAACAGGCGACTACAATAATGACACACTCCAGGTGGTGAGAGAGATGGTTATGAAATTATTACTCTTCGACTACCAGAAGAATGGAATGGGAAACCACTTCTGTTCTCTATCTAGAAACCTGGCAAGGGTCACCATAAGAAGCAACTTGACAGCACACAATTATTATTACTCTTATTGTTATTAATTACCACTGGAGCGGATTTGAAAGTGGTTTCAAACCCAATAGTGTAGCTTTTTGGTGCTTTTGCAACCACCAAGTGCAACAGCTTTTTACTGCACGTGAACTAAGAAAACATCTTCCCTCGACCTTCTGTGGGCTGGTGCTGGAAGATGCAGGAGGGGCACCTAAGCCTTTTCTTTAGAAGAGTCTCCTCTTTCAAAAAAATCCACATCTCTGCTGGACCCCCCTCTCCCTTTGTGCTAAATGAAATATTTCACTCAAGAGTATTTCACCATGAGTATGAATTTCCAATGGCACCTTTAGTATAAATTGATATAAAATTGAAACCATGCTTTCGTGAGAAAAAAAGGAGGAGGTGAAAAAGCACTGGTGGAAAGCAAGATGTGAGGAACATCATATAGTGGCAAAAATGCCCATATATAAAATGTATATTGAGTTTGTCCAAACTCTGGTACTTTACAGAGATCAAAAGCTTGGTCTGGAGCAGCCCTAAACTCGGCACGCCTGCTCAAGCATTCGTGTGTATACTGGGTTGTGGCAGCAGGGGAGGTTTCTCACACTTTCTATCCCAGCCAAGTGGTCTAATGCTCATCCTGTGGTACAGTAGCACCCACAACATCCTTCCAAGTGATTGCGTACAGTCTGAGACACATCGCTATTTGGTTCAAGAGCTGCATGCATTTGTCCAACGCTGCTTCTACTGGACTCCAAGCTCTCCAGTTCCTCCACCCTAAACGGAGCCCCCTTATCTTGCAGCCACTCTCTACCAAGACTCAACAGCTTTTTCTTCCTAGCTTTAAATATCCAAATGCAGTCTAGCTCTGTAACCAAGACCTCTTCCTCTTGAGCAAAGACTTCATGCACACCCCGGAGTGCTTTAGAAAGATTAGCAGGGCTTCAAGGATCCAAATTTCCGTACTGTGAGCTCACCTCACCACTACAACCCAGCCTGATGGACAAGAAGAGGTTGAGTTGTTACAAACTATGCGTGCAGCTGGCGTTTGATACAAACTGGAATCCACACTGCTTGTGCTTTAAGATGACTTTCCATCACAAAAGAGGGAGGATGAGGAGAGAAAAAGGAAAGGAGGGCAGTAAAGCTCATCCAAATTGAGAAAGGCAAACGCCAATGTGGAGCTGGACCAAGAGCCCATGAAGGCAATGTCCCGATTCTTTAAATTCTTCTGCCAGAAGATGCTACTGAAATATGTATACCGTTAGCAATTCAGACATAATTTGGGAGTAAACTTTGTTTATTTATGGCACAGTCTCTCTGCTCTTCACCATCACTGGCTTCTCTAAACCACCTCAAGTCCCAAGTCCCTGAGCCGAAAGGAGATCAAGGGAAGGAAGCCCAACCAAATATGGTTTCCTCCCAGAAACTCATACTGATCGATATTAAAAACAGTTGCTTGAGGGCAGCGGCTTCAGCAGCAGACACTGGCAGTGTACAGCACACACTGGATTCTCTCTCTGCCGCTGCTGTTTCTGGAAAGCCAAAGCCACTTTGCTTAGTTCTTCCTTAGACCCACCAGTCATCAGTGCGCAAACGTACAAGCAACGGTGCAGTGTGTCTTTGGTTGATTTCATATTCTAAGGCCGAGGGGGGGGGGCTCCGGATTTTGTTAGTTAGGCTACTTGGGGCTGATGGAAGATGCGATCCAGCAGCACCTGGATGCCCTTTGACCTCTGCTTCTGACTGCCCTGGGCCAGGACGTGGAGGCAACCTTCCCTTTCTCAGCCCATCGAGTGGCTGTGCTACAGCAGCCGTGTCAACAAGAGTCGGTCCCAAGATCTGCATGAGTTTGGTGGAGGCTCTTAAAAGGCCAGGGTGGTCTGTCCATCCAAACAAGCATTCACTTCTACACAGTACACTTTGAAAGGGAGTCAAGATGTCCACCCGAACTAAATCCAGTTGACTGGCAAATATTTGCATTTTAATTACATCATCCCTAATACAGTGTAGCTAACACTGGAGAATTAGTGTACACGGTAATCCCCTGCATGTCTCCTCACATCAGTATATCCCACTCAGTTTATGATTTCTGTGCTGTGATCTCCATGCAAGTGCTTATAAAACTGTGACCTCTTAAGACATACTTTCTTGACAGTAAACCTTGTGGGACTTACAACTCAAATATACACAGGATTTTCACTCAGATATTTTTGGCAATCAGCTACCTGCAGTAAATTACAATGAGTGACAATGTAATTTAAAGGCATCCTTCAGTAGGGAGGGAAGGCATACTTTCAGTGGGAAAACTATAAAATGGAAAGGTTCCTGTATTAGGACTTTGGCTGGTTAAAATTTAGATAACTTTAAACAACACATGATTATTTTGCCACCTTGTTCCTCTGTGACCAGGGTGATTGATCTCCTTCATTGCCAAGGAGGGTCAACTGATCTAAGAAAGGCACAACCACTACAAGGACTCCCCGAGTGCTGTGGGGCCTTTGGAGAGACAGGGGGTCCTCGGAGAGTGACCTTCAGGCTGCTACAGGTGCTGCTCTGCCGGGGTGGGGGGGTGTCATGCCACAGGAATAAGTTTAAAAAGAGCATCCACAGGATTGCAAGATGGGGAGAAAAGAAAGGAGAGAGACCCCGGATGATGCGCTCTGACAACTGGTTGGTAAAACAGATCACGGCTCTTCCCTCCTCCAAAAGCCAGATTTAGTCATGTCGCTCAATGAACCACCAGGTGGATGGAAAGGCATGCAAAGGAAAAAGAGGAATGTTTGCTTGCATTTTTGTCTTAAAATCCAGATCAGGAGTTACTCTGTAACCAAAGCACTCTAAGTAGTAGTTTCAAAGGAAGAAAACAGATCATATGGCCCTGCCAGCTGTATCTTGAAATGGATGAACTGCCTCTGCTTTAACATGAAGGCTTTTTATTCCTCAAAGCCACTTCCTGATACTTTAAGTGCCCTAGGTATCATACCTCTGATGTACAGGCACGGTCTAGGAGACATTTATTTCACCTTACCATGATAACTGACTGAGGTGTTTTGCCTTCTAGGTTTATTGGTGCTAAAATAGAGAGAAAAAAAATCATCCCAAATCTGGGACCTCCTTATTTTCTCACAGAAACCAAGCACATGTGGTCAACTCCTAGTTACACTTGATGGAAACATCTCACATACAACGTGTAAGTTCCCATTCTCATCATCAAGTGTAATCAGCAAGGCAGCCAGTTGACTTGGCATCCAAGAATATTGCTTTGGTTTTTGATAACTGCTTTAATGCCTTTAATCCATTCCTGCATCAAATAAGGTGATGTATTGTTTTAGCACTCTCAGCCCTAGGCATGAGCCATGCCTACACGCTCATCAGACCCACTGCTAAAGAAGCAAGGACAAAGAGAGCGAGCCCAAGGTGATTAGAAGGGTCCCTACGGCTGCCAAAAGGTCTCCGCTGTGATCTTGGGTGTGAACAGATCCCAGCTCCGGCTGCATCAAAATTACAGCACTGTCTTACAGAGACATCTACTTAAAAAAGATCTCTCACAGAGCGCAGTAGGTTAGCAAGCAAAGGTTGCAGCTCAATTGTCCACAATCTCATTTCTTCCTATAGCCACCCAGACGCTTCAAAAGTACTGTATGTATAAACACATGTATTAGGGGCATGTACACATACCAGGGAATAGCATTTACTGACACCCCACCCCCACCCCCAATATTGGAATAATTAGACCAGACAGAAAAGCAAGAAGCGGGACAAGCAATTATTTTGCAAAAAACTGTGTCTGTCAGGACAAAAACATGGCTATGTGAATCCACGCAAACACAAGTACTCTTTATTGCATGGCCATATCTACTGGGTGACACTCAAGTTTTGATAACTGGTACACACATCCCAATTCAATTATGCTACCCTTCTGAGAATGATTCAAAAATGATCTTTTTCTTAGGGTAGCTTAAAAAGGGGGAACTGTTTTTCTTGGAAAATGGAAACAATGAACCCAAGCAGTAAAATATATTGTGTCCAAGACTGCATGTGATGGAATAATCTCATTTTAGTCAACAGACAGAAATCGCTACTACCCTGTTTCCCTGAAAATAAGACCTCCCCAAAATATAAGCCCTAGCAGGATTTCTATGCATTTGTTAAATATAAGCCCTATCCCTGATAATAAGACCTAGCGATGGGCGTGGCTATGGTTGTGTGCAGGGCTGACATTCAAGCATATTATACTTAATAAAATAAGACATCCCCTGAAAATAAGCCCTAGTGTGTCTTCTTGAAAAAAAATAAATATAAGAAAGTGTCTTATTTTCGGGGAAACACGGTAGTTCAATGCATTATCTGCTTAACAGTTTTTACAAATTATCACAATAATCAACATCTGAAAATATTCATGTGTCTTTAAAATTGTTGGGTGTGTTTGGGATAGTTTCTTTTTTAAAAAAACCAACCTTTATCCACAGATTGTTTCCACGCATATTATTTTTTAAAAAACAAGTGCTTGGTGGTACCTTCAAACTGAAGCACCAGTGAGGAAGAAGTGGTAGAAGTGTAAAAACAACCAACCAGGAGGGAAAAGAAAAAAGAACCATATTCTAATGGAGTATCAGAGGAAATGCAAAGGTAGCAGTAGTCTTCCACTAGGGTTTAACAGCCATTCCTCTCAAAAGGTTCAGATGCAGAATAATCAAGCTCATATTCTGTTTTCATCACAACACAGACCAAGAGGGTGCCCTCGAACCATTTTAATTACAGCAGGATGAAAAACACAACATCTACTATTCTGACCTACCTCTTAGCAAAATAGAAAATAATTGGACCAAATACAGTAGATGGGAACTGGCATGTGAAATTATTTACTTAATGAGTAAACCTCAAACATAATGAACTATATGCTAGTTTTTTATTCTTGTACATTGACAAGAATTATATGCAAGTTTTTTTTATTCTTGTACATTGTACAGTGGCCTTATATTCCCCTGCAGGGCCCTAGATAAGAAAGTCTTAAATTTCCACTTGACCCCACTATACTATTTTTTGGGTGGGATAAGCTCTCTTGCACTGAGTGCTACCCTCTGTTTCCATATTAAAAGGGAATAGAAAATTGGAATGCAGAATAAAAGAACTGAACAATTCTCTTGTGGGAATATCAAGTCCTCTTTAGAAATCACAACCTAGCATCATACCAACAGCATTTGTTAGGAAGTGAAATGTTTTAGTCCAGGAGGATGCTGCATTAACCCACTGGCTTCACCTGGAGCCTACCTACCTCACCAATGGAACTGGGATGGGTCGAGAACTCCAAACAGCATCGAGCGCCAGCACCTTCTGGGCTCACAAGACAAGGCTAGCATGCACGGCTTTGCTCCTGCATGCTAACAGATCTCAGGGACAACCAGGGATCTGAAATTCAAGCGGAGGTCTTTTGGAGTGATTGTCTCTACTTTGGCTCAAGTTCTAAATCATGATATGATATGAAGGTGCACCTGTATGTTTTTCTCCCCCCCACCACCTTTTTTTAAAGGCGTCCATATGCTGGACCTTATTTTATGGTCTTATTATTGTGATTTTATTTGATTTTACCTGATTATATTTGCAACTTTACCCATTGTGGTGGCTTTTTGCCAATAACATAAACAACTGAACTAAACTGAAGTTTTAAATCAGGAAACCCTACGAGCTGAATGTCTGCTGGATGACAGTTGTACTGTGGATGGCAAATACTGTAGAATAGAAAACCAAATGCAAAATCCTTCTAGGATAGCCTTCTGCTAAGATCTTTTGAGGGGTGTTAATCTTCTTAACATCATAAAGATTCTCCTATTCTTCTAAGGAAGAGTGTGTTTCTGTATTTCTTTTTCTTAGCTTCAGATGAATATTGGGCGAGGGATGTCAAGTGGCAGGGAATTCTTTTAAGTTTTAAAACTTAACATCCAGTTTATAGAGTTTTGAAGCATGCTGGTTTTCCTAACAGTGGCACCTGTGGCATGACTATACCACTGCTCTGCTTTTAAAATTTTGCTTCTAACTTACTTATGAGGATGGAACAATTGATCACTTTAATTAGCAGCTAGCAAGTACGCTTTGAATGATATTTATGCAGGGCATTTAGCTGGAATAGAAAACTAGGTTTTATTACAACTCCTTTGTAGAGTTTTTCCTAGTTTTTCTGCAAAGGCTGCATATGGATGAACTTACCTAAAAAGATTCCTAGAGCCATGCTGACAGTCAGAGTGACGATAGTCATGGTTTGGTATTTATCCACAAAAAACACTATATACCCCATTTTAAATGGCAATATCCTTGCACAATGAAAGGCAGCAGCTCAAAACAAAGTGCCAAATCCACCAACCTAGAGCAGACCCAGAGAGCCAATGAGAATTATATGTGTTGATTTAACAAGCTCCATTCATTAAGCAGCTCTACTTTACTTGGGATTTACTGTTGGAATTAGCCTTTAGAAATTAATTAAGAGATTACTGCTGACCAATTAGTGCAGGGCTGGGCAGGCAGCCCCCAAGGCCATTCTCACCCCTGCTGCCTCACAAAATTTAAAACTGCTTAAAAATTACTCAGAAAGTGCCCTTGTGCCCCGTTAAGTCATTTTTCTATGTATTGCATTTTTAAAATTAAACCATTTTTGGTTAATACAAAATACTCACTGAACCACCCTTTGTAGTACATAATTACTGCATTTTTTAAAAAAGACTTGAAACAATATAATATGCCAATCAATCCTTTAGTCACATCCCTAGGGAAGACTGTCTAGGGAGAAAAACTGTCCTCAGCCCTGTCAGGATTGCCCATCTTTGAACGAGTGCGAGGGGCATTTACACACACTTCTGGACACAATCTACCACATCCTTTTGGGGATCACGGAGCTGTCCTGCCTTGTCCAAGAGCCATGTGCACGTTGCCTGCAATGTTAGGCCCTGTCAAGTTTGCCCTTGAATGTCAAGCTGAAGCACCGACTTGTGTGTACGTAGTAGGCCAGTCAGGTTGACCTTTCAAGGCTGAAGGCTGGTGTTCTCCTGTGGAGGCCAAGCTACTTCTAAGTATGTCACGAGGAGGCTGGACGAGGATCTCAAAGCCGAGGCTGTGGAGCAAAAGCCACCACACTCTGTTCCTGGCATTAAGGCTGCAATGCCATCCGCACTTCCTTGGGAGAAAGGCGCACTGAGGCCAAAACAACTTCCTCTTGATAAAACCGGCACTGGACGTGGCTCTCAGTTTAAACTAAGTGCTTGTTTCCACGAGTCACCCAAGAACCTTCTTGGACCATGACAGGTCAAGGCTTGACGGAAAGTTTGCTGCTCGAGTGACCTCTGCAAGGAATTAATCGTGGTGGAAAGCAGTGCTCCCATGCTCGAAGATGAAGATGGGAGAGGTCTAAGCGATGCATTGTGAGGTTTAATACTGAGAGGTCTAGAACAGTGGTTCTCAACCTGTGGGTCCCCAGATGTTCCTGGACTGCAACTCCCAGAAGCCTCCACCACTCGCTGTGCTGGAAGGGATTTCTGGGAGTTGCAGTCCAGGAACATCTGGAGACCCACAGGTCGAGAAGCACTGCTCTAGAAGAACCAGTACCAAAGAAAACCCTGAAGCTGCACTGTGACCTTCATTTCCCACAATCTCCACAATGACCATGGATCTGCTCAAGGCCTCCTGCACGTCTACTGTGGAACGCTGCTGGCATGATGCAAAGCGAAGTCCCCTCTAAAGCGCGCACATGCGCATGCAACTTTGCCTCCCTCTGCACAGGGCTCCCCTTCCCCTGTGCACCCAGAGTGGCCTTTTTAAGCCCCTATGGTTCCACTTGTGACATGAATGAGGCCAAAGTTGCATGTGCGGCAAACAAAGCTTTGAACAGAGTGGCTCAGGATTAAAGAAAAGGTTGCTGCAACTAATTCTGGATATTATCAAGGCCCCTGGTTGAGAATGGCTGACCTGGGGCACCAGCCTCAGTCCACCAAGGACATGAGCCAGGGACTCACTGCCAACACATGCAAACGAAGAGCGCAGGCAAGAGGGGAAGAAACCTTCTCTAACATTACTGGAGTTTCTTTGAGAAGTCTTCGGCTAGACTCTGTAAAAACATGAGGTTGTCTACACAGGCTTGAAAACTGTGAGGAAGGGGAGACAGGCTGGAGCACGGCAAGAGCTTCCAAGCATCTCTAAAGATCTCAGCTGGAAGAGGCAAAGAAGCAGGAAGCCATGTGGATTTAAATGGCAAGACGCCAGGCCCAACAGCAGCTGAAGTTGTACAAGGACATGGGCAGTCTGGGGAAGAAGCCGGATGCCTCCCCCATGGGCCCAGCAAAAGGGGCCTGGGCCTGGCAGACCGTCTGCCTGATACAAGGGCCTTCACCTTCCACCCACAGTTGCCTCCTCCAGCGGGCAGAGGCTCCCGGCGATATCCTGATGAGAGAGAGAGTTCGACTCCTGCACGCTCAGCATGAGAGACGACTTACAAACCGCTTTGGCTCCATGGAGGACTTGATCATGGGATGCAAAAACACACTGACACCATCAGGGGAAATGGCTATAGTTTAAAGGAGAGAACACTTTTAAATGTTCAAAGTGTAGTTTCTCAACACAGCTTTTTGTGTCATGGCAATGAGTCCGAGACAGGCATGGAAAGGGGGCATTTAGAGTGCTCTGATAGACCAGACACTACTGTGTAAGCTAGACGGCTAACAGCACACCTCAAATGAAATCGAAGGCAACAAACCCGGGAGGCATTTAACCTAGCAAGGCTAAATCAGGAGCTCTAAAGCACACTCCTCACCAAAGGTGTTAAAAGGTAGGCCTCAGAAAGACAAATGCTGCCTGCCTTCATTTTCTCAGTGGAAACACTGCCTGTTGATCCTGGTCTTCAAACAGAATACACTAAAGCAAGCAAGACATCAGAAAAGTGCCAAATATGGTGGAGCTGAAGACAAAACCTCATGCACGTTTGCAGCTCAGGAGAGAGGGGCAGCATCTCTGGCTGGGTCTACCAGGGCTTTGGCAGCGATGCAAGCGGGGATTCTTTCCCACCAAGAGCCCTGTGTTCTCAGCAAGTAAATTCTGCCCCTGGCAGGATCTCCAGATCTGCTTTGGCAGACAGGTTTCGCCTGTTTCAGAGGAAAAAGAGCATTCGCAACACCTTATTGGTATTCAGTGATCCACAGATGCAAACGGGAAGAGGAGAGCATTTGAAAGACAAGTAGAAACCTCCCACCCCCCAATTATTATTCTTTTCAAGGCACTTCAATATTGCTTTTCTGGATGAGCGGCAGATGCAGAACACGGGGCTCAGGCCTGTCCCAAGTCACATTACAGAGGACTGTTCATTAGTTTGGGAAGGTGGGTGTCCGTGGACACAGACAATTAAGACAGGGGCAGCCATAAACATTTAACTGCACCAAGCATTCTACGAATTGTTTGGCTAGAAGGAAACAGAAAAGGAGACGGCTATTGCTGTAAAGAAATTATATCAACTTGTTAAAACACATCTTCTGACTATACATAAAACTTTTATCTAACAGATGGAGGAAGCTCAACTGGGTAGGGGTGGGGGGGCTTTGTTGTTAAGGGCAATGAGGGAATGACAACCTTGGCATACGAGGGATTTTCCTGCTTTGGAAAGGAAATTGGGGGGGGGGGATTTCTCTTTGTCCGATGCAGAAACAACCCAGACCTCATCCCTACCACAATCACTGAACATTTCCTGGATATGTTGCAGGTGCCGCCCCTTGTGTGCGCATTTGTAACAGAAGGCGAATCAGTGCAGAAAAGGAGATGATGGCCACAATGGCTCCTGGCGGCTGTCATGGTACACAGCAGGACCGGGGGATCGGTTTCGAGTCACCCCCACCCCCACCCATGAAAAAAGGGGGAAGTAGCAAACACTATACACTGTATGGTCTCTGGCGCTCTCTACTGGCCGCTTTTGGTAAAAACACCCAAGAAATACATCTTAAGTAGAGATGGGCACGAATAAAAAAAATGGTGTTTCGTTTGTCGTTTAGGGGGTCCGTTTCGGTTCGTTTCCATTTTTCGGGAATTTTTGAAAAAAAATCGTTTTCGTTCGTTCATTACCATTTCGTTACCATTTCTTTCAATTTTTGGTGATTTTTTTTAGCATTTAGCAGATCACTTGTATTGCCGTAACAAAAACGAAACACACGGCAAAATTTCCGGTGTTTCTGTTCATTTAGTTTCATTTTAGAGACAAAATTCATTTGTCGTTTCGTTGCGTAACAAAACAAAAAAAACAAAAACGGAAACGAATTTTTTTTTCATTTCGTGCCCATCTCTAATCTTAAGCATTTCTGGGTTTTTAAAAAATGTATTTAGTATTTCAGCCAGCGGATGAGTGAATCAGTGGATACTGATCCCATGGATACGGGTGTCCTAGTGTATTTCAGCCTCAATGCTGGCTAAATTCTCTAGATACTCTTGTGGATCAAGCTTTGCTTCCTTTATAGCCAGGATTCTCCAGCCATCTGTGGGAACAGATTTGCAGAAATGCTTTGTCAGATCCTCACTGAAGGAGCAAAGAGTGGTTTTGCATGCCTAAGGCCCAACTTCTGTATCCCCCAGAAATTATAAATTTAACAGCACAGTATGGTAAAAGCAAAGCCTGCCTTCCAGCCTCCTAGAGCCTTTGTTCTAGGCCATGAAAAGGCATTTTTGTTGTCTTTCTAAAGCCACTGAACTCTTAAATTAATGACAGTTTGAACTAAGTACTACTGTCACCTATTAAAAGAGACTGTCAAATGCATCATTTCTTTCCCGGAACAACCATACAACAGAGGTGGTTTCACATATTATAGACCCTGCCCCCCATAATAAAAATAGTATTTCTCAACTAATACAAGCACGTGAAGCTGTAACATTGGGAACATACCTTTAAATCAGAACACAAGTGACCTCTCCAGCCCCCTCCATATAATAAAGTAATTATTAATTAGAACATAAGAAGTAATGAATGCACCAGTTAAAGTGTCATCAAAAGATGTTGACCTAAGACATAGTTTTCCATGATACACAATACACCCCAGAACAGAAACAAAATGAAATGAAACAAAAAAAAAACCCAAAACAAAACAAAAGAATTTGTCAAGAATATACAGTATGACAACTACATCTTGTAAATTATACCCAATACTGCCGGCAGTCTATCCCTCTAAAGAATATTTGCCCCCTTTCATCCCTTCCTAATAATCAGATAATAAAATACAGCACCTATAAATAAGCAAAAATAATATATATATACCGAAATCATCTATCGTTAGTTTTAAAGACATGGCAATAAAGGAGTCTAAATCAGCAAAACTGTAGAAGCCATAACTGATAAAACAGCTTATTGAAAAAGGTGGCAGTGATGCACTCTTATGTGTGTGCACAAGTACGTAAGAAAATACAGACGTATAAAATTGCACATGCACACACGCAGACGCGCGCACACACGCACACACACACCACCACTCATCCCTCCACACATCTCTATGCTCACGCATATACACATAGACAACAGGAGGAGTCAGAGACAATTTGGAGGTTCAGTTTTGTACTTGGATCAGCCTTACGGGTTGTGGTAAAATACTGTAGTCGGAAGAGCTGAGGATTGCAACAGGTGCAATGATTTCATGAATGTTTTGGTTAGGAATTCTGCAGTTTACATGGTAAGAACCCAATGCCATGTACTCTTCCTCGGGGGGGGGCTTGTTTTTCGGTTAAGAATATATCCTCCACCCCTCCCCCACAATGGAGACATTTTTAAAAAAAACAGTATTTGCTGTGGGTCCGCAGCCAGAAATGAAGCAGGCCTTGTTCTATCTTGGTGGCAAGCGAGAGCAAGGAAAGACAGGTTGAGATCACAGATGCTTCTAAGGAGGCCTTCTCCAGACAAGGTGCTCTCCAGATGTGTCGGGCAACCGAAGTCCGGTAGAAGCTGGCTGGGCATGATGGACCCTCGAGCCCAACACACCTGGAGGACAGCAGTCGGGGGAAACGGCATTCCAAGTGCTTCTTGATGCAAGACACAGCTCAGCCCTCTCTCTTGTCCCAAAGTGATACTCATCAAACACTTCCATCTTTCTTGACAAGCAAAAGACAGAATAACAACAGAATCCCGACAGGACTATCGCATAACCCTAGGCTTGTTATGCCACCCAACTGGCTGACTGTGACGAGATAAAAACCGTCTCTGGGCAGCCAGGGGAAACCTGCTGGTTCTTACAGGACACAAATGACTAATGAAGGGGTGTGTCATTAGATGGGCTGAGGACTAGTAGCTTGCGTGGATTTTGTTTGCAAGGCTGTCATAATGCAACTCAAATTGAACCGATCAAGTACATCTCTATTCCAAACTGTCTCCCACACCTCCTAGAAATGAGGTCTGATCTGCGTGCTCTGTGGTTAGAGGTTAAAAAGCAGATTACAAAATACCTAGATTTCAGATTTTTTTTCCTTCTTTTTCTGTCCTGATTTGGCCTAAAATGGAGTGTATTAAACAAATCCCAGCCCATAAAGAGACCAGAATTGGTTAAAGCTATGAAACAATGTGCACTACAAGTCAATCTTCTATTCCACTTTACAAGAAAAACACTGAAGTCAGCTACCACAAATTAAGATATTTTCCTGATGTGACTTTTTTTTTGTTTAAAAAATATGTGGAGTAAATGTGTGGGTTTTTTTTTTCAATCCCAAGTTTCAAACAATATTCTTTTCTTGAAAATATTCAGGAATTCAAACTAGTGTGTTTAGAGTCGGGTTGACTGTGCAATCTCTTAGTGGCAACTGAACAGCTACAAAAAAACTTTTCTTTTTCTCAAAAAATCTCCCCTCCCATCTTTTTTGTTTTGTTTTCCTGGTTACAGAAGATAATAGCATATTATTATCCCTCTGTTTAGCCATTAGATGGCAGGTTTTAAAAAGCCCCCCTTTTAAATATGTGGGTTTCATTTTTTTCCATGTTTGTATATATATTTTGTTTAAGGCCCACACCAAACAGGAGGGCAGAAGGCAAAAGTTGTATGAGTCCCCCCCCCCCCCAAGAAACGGTGGAAATCACTTTAGGGCAATTAATAGAAACACTTCGGGGTACAAAAAGCTGGACTACGCTTTTCAGTTTTCTTCCTTGAAAACACAAACATAAAACTGGGCTGAAACGCTCCTTTCGTTCTCTAGATGCACCTTGGCCTATGGCATTTTTGCCCCGTGGCCTGCAGGGCAGTAAGTGCGGGACATCAATTCAAACCAGCAGAGGTCCAAGTTTTCACTTCCCCAGCTCTCCTCAGAGTTGGGTGAGCTTAATCTCAAAACTCCCACTCCACGGGCTCCTCTCGGCTGGCGGCCTTCTCCAAGCGGTGGATGATGCTGTTCAAGTTTGCGGCCTTCTTTTTCCTCAGCGTGTTGTCCCGGCTGTTCTTGGAGCAGGCCGCCTCCGAGAAGCCAAACAAACTCTCGAGGGAGTTGGCTTTCTGGGAGCCGGTGGCCGGCGCGGAGCTGGTACTTGGCACAATGGGGATCCTCTCCACGCCCTCGTCCTTGGGCTTGCCGGCGCTCTCCCCGGGAAGGACTGAGGGGGAGGCCGTTGAGGTAGAGGCTTCCTCGTCTGGAGCACAGTTTGGCCTGGCCTCCAGCGCTTCTCCTGAATGCTGAGAGCCTGGCGGAGAACCCGGACGCGGTGCTTTCAGCCTTCCCTCGTCGCCCGTCTCCTCCCGGCTCTCCACTCCCGAGTGGAATGTCTCCGTTTTTTCTGAAAACCCGGCGTCTCGCAGTGCCTCTTCGCCCCCTTCGAAAGCGGACGCTGCTCGCCCTCCCTGAGACTTTGTGGTTGCATTGCTGTACTCGTCGCCTTCTAAGCTGCCTGGTTTCAGGTCGGGGGGCCCTTCGGCATCCACCCCGTCACAACTGTCTCCTTCGGAGCTGTGGGCTGCCCGGCTGCTTCTAGCGGAAGGAGAGTCGCTCGACCCAGCCTGGCTTTGGCCTCCTGCTTGGATTTCTTCAATGAACAGCTCTCGACGAATCCGAGATCTGTTTTTTAAAAAATGCACACACACACAAAGGAGGTGAATTTGTAATAACATGACAGACACACACACTTTGAAAGAGACTTGCTCCTGCTCCCAGTTCCCTGCCTCCCACAGAGCTCCTGTCTGTGCCTGAGAAAGTGAGGGACAGGGCAGGCTGGCATATTTTTTTTAACACGGTGGTAGAAAACTGAGAAGACCCACAGTTCTTATTACAAAAAGCAACCCCAGTAAAAGCTGCTCCCTCCTTTTTGCCACTGTGTGATGTGAATGTGTCCCAGTGTCCCTGCCCAGCACCTCTCTCGGACATCTGCCCTTCCCACAGGAACACTGCACAGGGAGCAGGCTATTGGGCCACCGGCCACCTGCAGGAAAGGTCTTCAAGAAGGCAATGGCAAGAGGGAGAGAGCAACAGGAAAGTTGTGGTTTTCTCCTGTTTCTCCAAAAGCACGGCCTTTTAAACTCCTTCCTTTATTTATCTTCCTTTATCTCTCAGAACATCGGGCTTAAATTTAATCCAGGTCCAATGTTCAAGGATGACAAGAGATGGAACTGAAAAAAATAATCCAGAAGGACTGAAGCTGGACAGGCTTGGGCGGAATGGACTCTGTTGAGGCAAGATCATGTACACAGAGGCCTGCTGCGGTCCATCCCTTCTGTTTCAAAAGCAATCTAATCAGATACCTCCAGGAAGTCCCCTGGGGAAAGGAGGGAGAGACGAGAGTGCTCCCCTCGTAGTGGATGTTCAGCTGTGAGCGGACTCTGGCCATGGAGGTGCCTCCCTCCAAGGAGTGCGGTGGGCGCATGGGGAGGGAAAGCCCTGTGCGGAGGGGTGGGGGAAAGAGATGTGTGCACCCCCCCCCCTTAGAGGGAACCTTGCTCCTCTTCCAGTATTGTGAGAGAGGAAGGCAGACTTCTTCCTGTCCACCTTCTCCATGCACGGCACTCTTTCACGTATGTCTTTCCTCTTCTCCTCTCTCGACTCAGCCAAACCCTTGATGACCCTCAATCACATCTCCGCCACCAAAGAGAAGGAAGGATCACAATGCTGTGAGAAAGAGGGAGCCTGAGCTGTGTGTAAGACCTACCTGTAATTGTGGAACCAATTAATGACGGTGCTGGTCTTCAAGTGGAGCTGTGTGGCGAGTTCCTCAATGGTTTTGGGTGATGGGTATGGCTTCTGCTGATAGGCTCGCTTCAGAGCTTCCTTCTCCTCCGGGGCCAGCACCACGCGTGGCTTCTTCAGCTGATGCTGGGGTTGTGGACTGGCCCCCTGGCTGTAATCTATTCCAGCCGAAGCCAACTCTGAGGGCTGGCTGTCGCTGACTGAACTGTGCCGTCGCTTCATGTATGCTGGAAGACAAAGCGGGGGTGGGGCAGGACAGGGTCATCAGAGGAGCCAAGCCCATTTACTGGGAGAGCTGAAGTTTCCTGTTAAAACAAGGGAAGGTGTTCTCCAGCAGTTACGTTGGTCACTGTGTTGACTACTTCATCTGGCGGAGGAATCTGTTGCAGCCACCCTGTAAATGTGCTGTAAGAGTTTTAGTCAGGATAACTACTTCCCCATCACCAAGAAAAGAGGGGAGTTGCTCTGCATAAAATTGTAAATGCTGATTCATTATATGCAGATGCAAATTCAGAAGTGATTCTTATCATTGAAGCAGAATTGCAGGGCGTTTCACCTGAGTGGGAAAAATGGCAAACCTTCCAACAGAATTGTGATATATACTGTATATAGGATATATATGGATCCTACAGGATATATTAGACTCGTGGCGCAGGGGTTAAATGCCTGTATTGTAGCTAAAACTGTGCTCATGATCTGGGGTTCAATCCCAGGTGGCCAGCTCATGGATGACTCAGCTTTCTATCATCCTGAGGTCGGTAAAATGAGTACCCAGCCTGCTGGGGGGGGGGGCAATGTGTAGCCTGCATAATTAAATTGGAAAATGCTCAGAGAGTGCTTGAAGTGCTATGGGCGGTATATAAGCAGAACACTTTTATACAGTATATGCTGCACATATATACAGTATTCTTAAAAAAACTCTCTTTTGCTTTTTCGAGCAGTGGTTCCCAACCTTGGGTCCTCAGATATTCTTAAACTAAAACTCCCAGAAGCCTTCACTACCAGGTGTGCTGGCCAAGATTTCTGGGAGTCCCAGTCCACGAACATCAGGGGAACTAAAGTTGGGTCCGACGGCTCTAGAGAATAAGGAGAATTCCCCATTCAGAGTGGTGGGTGGGATGGTGTAGGCAGGAACTCACTTGGAACAGCTCAGGAGCAAAACTGCTTTTTGAGGGTATTAAAAGTACAAGGGATATGTTCCAGTTGTTTCCTCCTAGACTCTAGAGAAATATTTTGAAGGATGAAGGGACAGGTACCATTCTCAAAAGCCCAGTGCCGGTCACTTTGGGAAGTTGCCTTCCTCTGCAATTGAGGGCCATCCCCTGAGAAAAGAGATTGGGCTCCTACCCTGCCTTCAAGCAGCCATTATCTCCTCTGCTCAAGACTGGGGTCAGGAGAAGGTAGGGGAAGTTTGCAGAGGAAGGGCAAGGGTTTCTAATTCCTGATTGATCAAAAATAGCAGCATGCAAGTGACTCTCCTGCTGTAATGTTTGGGATTCTGAGGATGGAAGAACAGTGAGCAACATTCAGTTATATTGCTCAACACAACCATCTGGGCTCAGACTTCTTGACTTCTAGGTGTACATCTTCTGCAACAGCTGCTGGTTGGTGGCATCTGAGAGTTTAGTGCAAAGGAAGCAGTCTTGCCATCAGCCAATGTTTGCAGTCTATCCACTCTGTGCTAGATGCACTGGAAGCCAGGTGGGCGACCCTTCAGGGGTAGAGCCTTCACTCGAGGTGGGAACTTCCACCTGGAGGGAGCCAGCTGACCTGACCATTTGACTATGGTCAGCTTCACCTATCCTCATTGAGCAAGAGGTATTTCTAGACCCCCCCATGGATGATTCAAGATGGCCCTCACACCTGCTTGGACCCTGTGTCCCCCCCCCCCCAATACCTGCCACCCTGTCCTTGCTGTTGTGGAATCTGGCCTAATGATCAGGCTCTGAAGTGGAGATGCAGGTATAAAAGGCAAGGCAAGCTCCCCCCCCCCTCCGCTATAACACCACCTGTGAGTAGAAGAACCCGCACAGTTCAGCTGATTAACGAGAGAATGATTTTAAGCAGTAGGGCTGGATGGATGGGGTGGTTATCAGCTTATTATTTCAAGCTGTTTAAGTTTTGCTGTTACTGTGAATGGGGATCAAAAAGGAAAGGATTTTAATTCCGGCAAGATACTGTAGAAATGTCTTGAGAAGTCAAAAGACAAACCAGAGCCTGGGAATTTGGCCTGTGCTAGATGTGCTAGTTCTACCCTCTCCATGTTTGCAGTTTATGTGTTTTTTTGGGGGGGATTAGCCCTTAAGCCTAGACCCCCAGGTCTGGCAACAGCTTGGAGTGACTTGGCATAGTTAAAACTACTTCAGCAGCCGTACCCTTTTCTGGAAGCATGCGGTCTAGCCACAGGGACACGTGCCTCCATCGCCTTCTCTCTGAACTGCTGTAACAGACTCTTCGTGAGGCTGCCTCTAGGAAATGTTCAGAAACTTTGGCAGTTATGCTGTTGCTAAGGGCCCCGGGGGTGGTGGTCAAAGAAGCCCCAGTAGGGTTGCCGTTGGGCACAGAGTTAGGCCGAGGAGCCCATTAAATAAGGCAGGACGACAAAGGGCCTTTTCACACGACCCCTAAACTCTGCGGCAAATGGCTCCCAGCTCCGGAGCTTAAAATTGTTTCCCCACCAGCTCCGGAGTTTACAAAAAATTAAGTGCGACCACGCCCACCTAAGCGTGTCCCAGTGCACTTTTCAAGTACCTGCTCTCCAGGGCTGAAGAATTCCTGATGCGGATGTAACTTAAGAGTGCCAGGCTCTCCTCCCTTCTGTTTGTTGTTTTTTGGCCCCCCGCCCCTTTAAGAGCTACTTAAGAGAATGGAATGCTGCCGGGGCAAGAGCAAGACGGCAGAACGGGGGTGAGCGGCATTTTTTTCTTCCTTTTTATCTCCCTCCCCTCACGCAGCCAGCAGCCAGGAGTGCAGAGGGGGTGGGAACACAGGAAGAGCGACAAACCCCCAAGATCTCTGGTCCGAATTTAAGTGGCCAGAGGATCTTAGGGGTCGTGTGAAAAGGCTCAAAGCCTCCAGAATCTACTGGCCTCTGTTGAATTCTCCCTTGCAGTATGTTATGCATAACAGAATGTAACATTACTTATGTTTGGGGCAAAGTTAAGACCTAAATCAGGGACTTGATATTCAGAGGTCAGTCTCCATTGTTTTTCACAGCACAGTGTTTACCACACCTGCATAAACCCACACATCTTGTGTTCAATGTGCCTGAATTCTGTAATTTGTCATTAGGAGATAAACATGGCCTCGATTGGCAAGTCTGACTGCTGAAGTCATTCCCTCTCTGAAGAAATCTGGTCGTGGGATTATCTGCGAGGACTATGCATTCCCTCACTGTCTATTTTGAGCCGCCTTAAGTCATCAAGGTACATAAGACCTGAAGGATCAGCTGACGGGTTTATTAACGTGCCCAAAGCCTGTGGATATCAACACCTGCCCCTGGAATCAGAAGCAAGAGATGCTGGTCACTCTGCTCTTATGGAGCAACTTGGAAAAGTTCCCTCTTTAGGACTAAAATGTTCCAAATTTCACAGCCAGCACAGGCACTGGGGTTGCTGTCTTAACACATAGCTTGGGCATGCAGCAAATGACAGTGAGATGTCCACATCCTTGGAGTGGCTCAAGCTCCTCCTTAAAGTGAGAGGTAAGCTGCATTAGGCTCACCCTTTCTTCCTCCTGGCTTCAGGAGGGCACATTTAAGCACGATCCTCGGTGCATATTTTGTAGAGAGTGGGATTCAGGGGTCAAAGTAGCACATAGCAAGGATTTCTGTAACCATCTGAAAGATGAGATCATGTTTTGTGTACCTTTGGTGTTTGAGCCAATGCTTTCAAATCCACAGCTCCAGGAGAGGCATAGCATGCCCCCTTCCGGAGTCTGTCTTTTGGCCATCTCATCCTGGGAAGCCCTTTCTAAAAGAGATGGTGGACCTGAAAGGGAAGCCTCCTCCCCCAGTGCAGTCCGCCCCCAAAGTTACCTTTCTTTTCCATGCGCTTCATGTCCATCAGCTTCTCCACGTTGTTGGGATCGTTGAGCCAGAGCTGCATGCGGACAAACGGCTCCCGGCCCTTCAGGCTCAGCTTGTGCCAGGGCTTGGGGCGGGCAAGGAGGTCGGAGACTGAGCCTTGGGTCAGCCCCAGGATGGTCTCCCCAAACAACCGCTGCCCTGTGAAGGAAACCAGACTTCAAATGCTACTTCTGCTGACAAAGAGGCACAGAGAAGGGGGAAGGGAGAAGACACAAAGGGGCACAGACTGGCACATCTGGGAGAGGGCGCTGTCTCAATGCCTGATCTGCTCATCTTCCACCTGAGGAGAGAGAGGGAGTGGTGGGGAGAGGCCATCTCCCAAGCCATCCTTCTGGAAGGCAGACAGAGTGGGGGAGTGAAGTGGCCTTAACTTCTGCTTGGGATTCTGCTTTAACCCACTGCCAACTCTGAGCTCCAAGCAAGCATGCAGGAGGGTCAAGTTAGTGTTTCCACCCCCAAAACCTTGACACATAAGGAGAGCGGGGGGGGGGGGGGAATTGCCTGCAACGAGACGGCCTCTTCCGTTGTGCCAACCTGTTTGCAGAATCTGCTTCTCAGAGAGGACTGTCTGGTGCCGATCTGATCATCTTTTCAATGCCACAGGGAAATCAATCAATTTCCCTAGGGATGTCATGAGCTGTTTTAATGCTTTTAGCTATTAGTATGATTGACTAGGCTGCCCAGTGTTACCTCGGTGTTATTAGGGACTGTTGTGATTAACTGCTTCGTGGGCAGCCTAAAGAATTTCCAAGTCTTGGTCTGACAGGGCAATGTCAGTCCACCGCCTTGACAGAACCTTTCCAACTCGACATGGGAGTTGCCTGGAGCAACGGTGGCATCTTAGCCCCTTCCAACTTCAGATGGAAGAGTCAGAAATGCATTGGCTCTTCTTAACACCAGGGAGATCCAAAATTAATAATAAGTCAGGGTTTAGATCCACTTAGGATTTATCTTTCGTGTTTGTTTCCATCTTCCTTTTGTATTGACTATTCTATGGCTGAGTCTGTGAGATCTATTGTCAACAACAGCACAGAGAAAACCAGGCGTGGAACAATTCAGGCTGGCTCTGGCCAATCCTGAGGCTTCCTAATGTGCAACAATTGCAGGGCAGGATACCGCACAACAGGCTGCCTTTTGAATTTCAAAGGGAACGCCAGCCCCGACTAAGACTTCAGCACCAAATCCTGACGGGGGGGGGGGCGGGCTTCAAATAACTACACATAAATGCCACCTCCTGGGGAGTAATAAACTCAGGAGCAGATGTAAAAGGAACCCATTCCAACAGATTTCTCATCCTCTGGCTGCTTTCGCGCCTGCCCGCCCAGTGCTTCCAGGAGCTGGGGTTTCAGTTTTCACTGGGAAAATTAAGGGACCGATTCCGCAGCTGGGAGCGCTTCCCGCCGCTGGAGGTGAGGACCTTACAAGGGGAATAATGGAAACAAGGACCAGCAGCAGATTGAAACGATTTCCGACCCGTGTTTCCCTGGTTGGCCCCTGCCACTCAGAGCGCAGCAGATGCACCAGCTGAACCGCCCTGCAACAGCTCTATCCCATGAAGCTAATAGAAACCATTCAATCCATGGCCGTTGCGCTCCAGCCTTCGGGAGAGTCGGCACCTCATCTTTCCTGTGAGGTTTGCCCTTCTTGGTTTTTTGTTTTTTGTTTTTTTACAACAGCGAGCAGAAGTGGGCTTTTCTTGCTGCTGGTGGGAAAAGTTGAGCATTTTAATGCGGCTGTTTGCTTTGAGGGTGGACTCTCAGTGTACGGCCCCAGTGGGAAATAGAAACCCTGCAGGGTTCCCCCCCCCCCAACACAGCAACCATGCAGGCTGTACTCAAGGTCCTGTTGCCTGGGACATTTCGGACTACCTCTCTGGGGCAAATTGTTTTCTGCCCCACACCTTAACGGCGGGAAAGAAGCAGAGCCCAATTCTCCACCCACTCCAGCAAAAAACATTCTTCCCTCCCATCTTTTCTATTCAAGGCCAACTCTGGCAATATTACATGGTGGGAAAGGCCCAGAAACATTGGGGAGCAGCACTAGCTGGCTTTATTAAACCACCAATTCTTTTGCTTTTGAACTCCATCGTCAGCCCAACTGGCAAAGCCAGGCCTTAAATACCAAAGCAGCCACTCCATCGCATTCACCCAGACATTCTGTCTGCACTCCAGACCGATGTTTTGTACAAGGCTTCCTCTGATCGTTCAGACAAAGACTAGCTCTGCTCCCACTGCCTCTCAGTGGCCCAAAAGGGGTCCCCGAGGAAGGGCACTCGCCCGTTATGGGAAGCACCGCCCTTCCTGCTGCCTCGCCCTGACAGGGAGTGTCCAGGGGCATCCGAGGACAAGGATTGCCAAGCAGGGGTGCAGGCCCCTCTTCAGCAGGGGCTCCCAAACTTTTTCGAATTGTGACCCCCTTTTATATTGGTAAAGTAACCTGCTTCCCCTGACCACATTTTGCACAACCCCCCCCCCAAAAAAACCCCAGCATTTTAAATAGGGTAAAAAACACAATAAAAAGAGATCTTTCAGAATATAATTCTAACACAATACATTACTATGAATACTATTTTTAAGTAGAGATGGTGGCTTAGTTGCACTGACAGCTGCCCAGTTGCCACCTGGTGCTCAGGGCCTTCTTCCCCCAGTGGCACACCATGCTGGGAAGTAATCTGGCCAGCCCCCCCCCCCAGCACCAACACCAACACCAACACCTTGCCGGAGTGGCCCACTGCTGATGAAGGTGGAGCAGGCCTGGCCAGACGCCTTCCTGGAGTGGCATACCCCTGGGACCACATGGCAACTGGGAGGTGGTCTCGTGGGACGAAAGGAAGGCCTGTAACCACAGCTTCGTATGAGACAAAGCCCCCATCATCTCTATTCTTCAGCTAAAACTTGAGAAAGAAAAAAGACATGCCAGGACACTTTAAGTTTAACCTACTTTTTGGGGTGTGGAAACGCCCTTCCCTTCACATCTCCTCCCCTCAAGCTCAATACGGGCCTCTCCCAAGGGTCTCGCTCTGTGTTCCAGCCCTGTTCTCCTTCCTCCCTTTTTGGCCCCTCGTGCTTTCCTCCCCCCTGGCTCAAGAAGTGCCCAGAGGCCCCTCCTTGACCAGCCCCCCCCCAAACTGCCCTGCCCTGCCCTGCCATCCCTGCGCCCGGAGGAGAGGGAGACTCAGGAAGAGCAAAAGGTGCCACCGCCACGGCAGCAAGTTTCAATCTTGCCACCATCTCGGGCATCAGCATTCCTGGCGGGCACCATGCCCTCGCCTCACGCAGGCCAGTTTGAGCCTGGCTTACTCTTGGGTCCAAAGGGGTGTGGTGGGCCCTCAGGAGGTGGTGGTGGGGGATATCCCGCCCCCAGGGGGAAAACAACTCCTGGGGATGCTAGGTTGCCTACAAAAAAATCTAACTGTGGGGCCGCAGAGGATTAAAATAAACAGCCACACAATAATTGCAACTAAAAAATGACTGGACCCCCGCCCCCTCCAGAAGACACTCTGCCACCCCCTTGAATGCCCCAACCACCAGGATGAGAACCCATGCTCCCTAGAGGGAAGAGCATCAGTATGTCTGGGCAGGTAAAGGAAGTTGAAAACTATACAGCCAATGTTATATCTCTTGTCTGGAAAATGGGGAGAAAAACGCCACCACTTGTGCCTGTGCTTTCTTGGCACACAGCTTATTTCACTCTCCTCTGACACACAGAAGTGCCTCTCCCTCCTGGACTGACAACTGGGCTTTTTGGAGTTCGCCCACTGCAAATAAAATTAACCGGGGAGGCAGATTCGACAGGAGCAGATGCACAATTTTTGTATTCCTCTAACGAGGGCAGGATCTGAAAATGCGGTTTAGACGAAACAGCCAGCAGGTGCCCCCCCCCCCCCGGACGGCCTTCCTGGAAGAGAGGCTTCCGGCCTCTGCTGTGACTCAGGCACCCCCCCCCTCCTCAGAGCCCCTGCTCAAGCCACCTACGGCAGAAGCCCTCCGCATCAGCGGCATCACTAAGGAGTTAAGAAGGAGCTCCTCTCAGCTCCCCTCAGGGATTTCACAGGGGGAATCTGCCCAGGCCTGCTCTCCGTGGGCATCTGTCCGGCTGACCAGTGGGGGTCTGCTTAGGCCTTAGTTCCAGTCTAAGAGATGCCACGGCAGTGCAGCCATTTCGCTTCTGCTGAGAACCTCGCCTGGAGTGTGAGACTTGACATATGCAACATT
Organism: Phrynocephalus versicolor; assembly: GCA_023846285.1. NCBI lineage: Eukaryota > Metazoa > Chordata > Lepidosauria > Squamata > Agamidae > Phrynocephalus > Phrynocephalus versicolor. The sequence goes on along the minus strand of JAHTLZ010000038.1, from coordinate 2,805,020 downwards.
ACCTGAATATACTACTACTACTACTACTACTACTACTACTACTACTACTACTACTACTACTA
>JAHTLZ010000038.1:2788562-2804948 GCA_023846285.1 Phrynocephalus versicolor | reverse complement strand
TACTACTACTACTACTACTACTACTACTACTACTACTACTACTACTAATAATAATAATAATAATAATAATAATAATAATAATAATAATAATAATAATAATAAGGAAGCAATGCTTTGGATGCTCCCAGTGAAGGGTCAAACCAGCACCTCTCAGTTGTCTTTCAGGAAAAGGTTAATCACCCCCACTAAACACCACAGTATAATATAATCATAGTAATTTATGAAGTTTTAAAAAACTTGTTAAACCACTGATTGAGATTAACACCAGATTTCACTGCTACTATGTTTTAATGTGCCAATTTCATAGGTGGTTATACTACATAGAAGTACATTAATTAAGTGTAACATTTCGTTCCCAAGAGAAGGAGCCTCTTTTGGACTTCCAAGAGGTCAAGAAAAGATGCTCTGTTTTAGAAATCTCTCTGGAATAAGCAGGGTGGTAGGGGGTTCTTTTCTGTGCTACAAATATTAATGCAAATTAGAGCTTTTATTCTGTTGTGCTAGACTGCCTGCTTCAACTGAATTTATTTTGTTTTATAAAACATGACTGCAAATTGCTTCAGACAGGCTGTGCCTAAAGGTAGTCTATAAATAGAACAGACCAACAGTAGCATCCAAGCAGGGAGTAAACATCCCTACAATGTTTCCAGAAGCTGTTATTCAGAGGTAGCCTGCCTCTGAAATAAGAAGCTTCAGTTCACTCTTGTTGTCACAGTAGTCAGTTATCACACAAATATTGCCAACTGTTTCATAAACCAAGGTGTTTGGTGAAGCAGTATGCTGATAAATCAGCATAACTGCCAGTGCGTCTGTCTTCTAAATGTTCCAAATGCTGCTTTTCTCTGAATACTGTTGTTGTTTATTTATTTATTTATACCATTGACACTTTGCCAATCTCCTGCAAATCACTTCTGTTAGCAGATCTTGGCTCACCTGAGCTCAATTCATCACACATACTGACTTATTTGAGTACAATAAAAGATAGTATAGTATTTATTTAAGACAGCAGCAATTCAACAATTAATACTGAAGTTTGCATTAAAGGTGTACTAAGCCTCCCTCTCTTGATCCCAAAAGAATATCAGAAGCTGAATATTGTGTGGCTTTTCCTTCCCGACTCTTTTCTTTCGCTTTTGCATCACAGGTAATAGGCGTGGTCCTCATGCATGGGGCTCACACTGGAGCACAGGGAGAATTCCGCTCAACACAAATGCCTGCTAATTCCTAACCCATATTTTACTCAGGCTTTAATAAATTCCCATGTCAACTCTTCCTATGGATTTATCTTGACCAACTTGAGAAAATGACTTATTCCTGCTCTGCACAGAATCAGAATCCAGAACTGCTGGATTGCTCACAGGTCTAAGTCTCTGGCGCTGCAGAGCCAGAGGTTGTGGGGATGGATTCCCCCACTGGGCCGCCCTGGCAGGGGCTGGACTGGATGATCCAGGGGGTCCCTTCCTGCTCTGCGGGTCTAAGGTTATTTATCATTCCATATGATTACTATGTCGTCATTACCCTGTTGAACAAATGCAACAAAAAGCAGCTGAATGACGGCGCCTAAAAGGTGACCTGAATGAAGTTTACAAAATCCTACATGGTGTGGACAAAATAGGTAAGGAAAAGCTGTTTTCCCTATCACACAGCACTAGAACTAGGGGTCACGCCATGAAACCTTTGGATTCTAGATCTCAAACAATTAAGAGTAAGTCCTTTTTCACCCAGAGGATCCCTGGTCTGTGGAACTCCCTGCCAGAAGAAGTGGTGACAGCTGTCATCCTTCAAAGCTTTAAGAAAGGATTGGACAAGTTCATGGAGAATCAGTGGCTATCATGATGGATGCCTAAGGACAACCTCCAGGTTGGAGAGATAGGCAAGGTATCTCTCAATGACATTTGCAAGGAATCCTAAGCAGGTGAAGACATCTGCTTGGGAATACCCTGAAGTGAATGGTGCGCTGCTGTTTGAAATAGAATGCTGGACTGGATGGCCTGTGGCCTCTTCCAGCAAGGCTGTTCTTATGTTCTTATGTGAAGAAAACCCTGCAGTCACTTTTTTTTTTTGGCCTGGGAGAGTATTGTCTCTTCAGATGGGTCATAACTCAGCTTCACCAGGATCAGGGATGGGTGTAGGTGGCCTCTGCAACCCTCTCCCTTCATTGCCAACCTGCCCGCTCTTTCTGGCTATAAATCTGCAGGGTCTCAACCAGGAACGGCTCCCTGCTTCCAGCCACACCAAATGCCAGAAGTGGGTTTGTCATCCTAGCCAGATTCCACCTGGGATACTTAGTTTGCAAAGCCTATGTGACAGAGCCATTGTCCCTGGCTTGTTTATTTTGGGATTATTTTGGTATTATCATTATTATTTTTGTTGCATTGTTGTTATTTATTGTTTGATTTTAAATGTTGTAAACTGCCCGGAATTCCTGGAAGACGAGCAGTATATAAATTTATAAACAAACAAACAAACAAACAAACCTAACTACCATTTAGAAGGGAAACATGGGTGTGCCCATGGCACACAAAATGAGGAGGAGGAGGCGGCGGCGGCAGTGGCTGTGATGGTGGAGAAGCGGGATCATGGGAGGGCCTCACTTTTAGCAAACCATGTGGGTTTCACCCACCTGCCCTCTTAGATCTAGAAAAAGGAAAGGAGGCCTAAGCTGCCCATGACATGGGCTGATGCAGTGACAACCCCCAGGGAGCCCAGGCAGAAGTCCCTCTGGCCCTGGAAAATGGAACTGTTTAGCAAACAGAGGGCAAAAGGGAAACATCGAAATATGGTTCCACACCTAATGCAAGGTTTGGGGTACATTTCTTCCCTCTTCTGCTGCGTTTTAGGCTTGTCAGCCACGCTGTAGAAAAACAAAAATGATGGAGGGGGAAAAAAGATTTATGTAAAAGTGACATCAGAACAAGAGTCAACAAAAACACGTTTTTTCTCCCCCATGGTTCCTCTTGACGCTCAAGAGGACACCGAATCAGGGACCCTGGTTTTCTGCACACTCTGAAACATGATGAGAAATTTGGCCTTCAGTGGGACATCCAGAGAAGTCAAGAGACCCTGGGGAGAACCCAGGTTTGCTTCAGTTTTCTCTTTGTCAAAAATCACGTTTCTAGACCTCTTGGATGAAGAGAAAAATGGTGGGTGGGGGGGAAAAACCCAGTGGTGTGTCTGCAAAAGCTCCTGATGCCCGGGAGGGTCTGGGTGGGTGGAGAGGGGAAAGACAGACTACTTTTATAGAGACCACTGGCCCAACGTACCAATCACCAGCACACCCACCATCCCCAGCAGCCTCGTCCCTTTAGAGCTCCCCCACGCTGCAATTTGGGGTACCTCCTCAAATGCAGGTACAAGGTCTTAAATTGCTGAAGCTCCAGCTAACGTTTTACTGACTTTCCAGTCATAATCTGCACATCCTCCACCAACTGGATACATTTCTGTGATTTATCCTACTCACAGCAGGCCTGTTTTTTTTTGTTTGTTTTGTTCTGCTTTTGTTGCTGTTGTTGGCCTCCCTGGTTGCAGAATGACTTACAGTAAACCAGTGTCCCTGCACGTGGCATGCAACGACAATGCATACAAAACCCTACAGGCCCCTGACTAGACACATCTCCCTTCTGGACTCACCCAATGCAACCTTTTGTCTCAACTGGAGGGTCACAGCCCAGCCCCACGAGAGGGGCAAGTTGTTCTACCCATCTGAGCAGCGGCACACCCAGGCCCTGGCACTGCCGTTTTAAGAGAGGGGGAAAGGGTATGCTGGTGGGCACCTGCTTGGATGCGCCTGCGACCACCGTAGACTACAATCGCAGCCTTGTGATCCTAAAACACAGCAAGACCTTCATTTGACAAGGAGAAAGGGGGCATGAATGATGGGAGGAAACCGGGCTGGGCAGTATTTTGCCCTCAAGATGCCTTCGCCCCACACCTACCTTATGTTTGTCCCTGGTGGCTCGTGATGGGAGAGGCTGTGGGGCAGACTGTTTGGCGCTGCCTCCCCCCAACTTAAGGGGCAGCCCCATTTCTACATTCAGAACCTCCCAGTGTTTTTGAATTCCATGGACCCAACAGACACATCATGTGTTTTTCACAGACCAAACAGTGGCGCCCAGCTCTCAACATTTCTGTTCTCAGTACAGCTTAGCACATAGAGGCAAGGCTTAGCCATGGCTATAAGCATACCTACTCTCAGGTCGCAGGAATGGCAAGAAATGTGTGAAAGACAACCTGCCTGTTCCGTTCCCTTCATTTATACTGTACACAATTGTGCAATAAAGTAGGAAATTAGCATATCCAGGTGGCTGAATGAAAGCGGTTTCTTTTCTGTTTCTTCTCAAAAATCATGTTCCTTTTTACCATGAAAGAAAAATGCACACCCCCTGACAACTGCCCTTTTAGGAGGCCTTGTGAAATGTAACTCCGCTGGGCTCCTTGCAAGAGATCTTACTTTTGGCAAGGCTCCCAAAGGTTCTGAGGCTGTCCAAATCCCATTGTACAGCCATACGGCTCAAGTCCAAGGCGGAGTGGGGGTGGTGGCTGGTCTGCCACGTAGCTGGCTACGTGTGGCTTCAGGAACTCGGAGGTGTCCCAAGCGGCAAGGATCAAGGGGTGGCGAACCTGAATTGCATGAGCGGTGCTCCCGGTCCGGTTCACGGGGCCAAGCACTTTGTGGTGGAAGAACGTGGGACAGGAGAAGGAGGGATTTCCTAATGTAGAGTAGGGGGAGGAGCTTATGCTGGGGAGGGTCTGCGGATGCCTGGGCCCCCTCCAGGCCCTCCAACTGTCGACCACCCCCATTTTCCAAACAGAAAATTGAAATGCCACTCTTTGTAACCTCCAGGAGTAGCAACTACAGCATCTCTCGAGTAAGGTGTAGCCAATGTAGCCAACACCATGTCCACAGGCTGGCGAGGCCCTTGTAGGCCTTATAACCAGAGGTGTGGCCTCTAAAACCCTGCCTGCCCTTGGCTGATCACAAGAAGGCAGAGCCCAAGTGGGACAGTGTCCTACCTACAGCTCTGGCCAAGGTCCTGGGGTCGCCAGGCGAAGAGGGAGGAGCACTTCACACAAGGAACCCTTCAACATTTCCCCACCTTTCCAAATCCTGGAAGGACCAACTTTGGGGCATAAACTGCATGGATTCGAACTGACAATGTTTATGGCCCACCTCCGCCGTTATGTTTCCCCCTGCCTTCTCTTTTGTTAAAACGTTATGTGATCTGCATGTGGGGAAGGGGCGGCTGCAATTCAACCCGAGTTCCACGTGTGCCTATTAATTATATGCATGCTAAGTACCTTACACGTAGTTTTGCTAGACAGTTTCGGAGAAGACTTGATCTGACATCCGTTGCCTGAGCTTCCAAGCACATTCTGGTTCCCATTGCAATGGAAACCCAACTGGGACTCAGAAAGAAACTCACCAAGGTTGTTGTCCGTGAGCACTTCTTTGACCCGCTTGGTGATGCCATAGGTATCCAGTTCTGGAGACATCGCGACCAGCTCTTGAATGCTGAGGGATGAATGTCCCGAGAGGGGCAACGGCGTGCTGGACTGGGAATCTGAAATGCACGGCTCGCTGGAGTCCTGCAGCTTGCCGTCTTTACTCGTCTCGATGGCCGGGCAGGGCTGCTGGACCAGTTCAGTCAAGCTCTTCACAGACTCGCTGGAGCTCATCGGGGATTCAGGGGCAGGGCTGCAGCTGGTGGAGGTCTTTGGGGTGCTTTCTGCAAAGCAGGGGAGAGAGAGAGAAAGGGGAAGACGGGGCTCAAAAAACCTCTTCCTCATCGTGGTCTTGCTTCCACGACGCTTTCTGCACCCCCCCCCACACACGTATTGCGATATGTGCCATCAAGTCAGTTTGGAGTGGTGATGGCCCTTTTGCAGGGTCTCCAAGGTAGGTGGGATATTTAGGACATTGTTTCATTATGGCCACCCCACCCCAACAGCTTCCATGGCTGAGTGAGAATTTGAACTCAGGTCTCCATGGCCCAGATCTGGAGGACAGGTATAAAACGCTAAATATAAGGCCTAAGAAAAGAACAGTACAAAATCCGTCAGCCTTTGTAAAAGCCGACAGCAAGGCAAACGGGTGACTTCGTGACACCAAAGAAGTACAAGTTTATTCTCTGACCTTCTAGGTAAAGTAAAGGACTTAAATGTACTGTGTCATCAATGACATGATAGTTTAACTGCTCAAACACACACACATGCATACATGCACACTTTCTGACAAGCAGGAGGCAGTCATGTTCGCTGGAAGTGAAACTCCAAAATACATACTGGAGCAACTTCTATATCAGGACAATCAGAAAGATGCATACACAATGCTAAGCTTTCACTAAATGATGATGATGATTATTTTTAAAAAAGCTGAAAATGTGAGCAATAACCAGCACATTTTAAAGAACCTTACCCAACCTCGAAAAGGGAACTACAGTAGTATGAACTATATTTCACTTTTGTTCGACATGTGTTTCCAATTTTGGGCGGGAAATTGTAGAATTGCATGATTTTGTCGTATTTATATTCTACCACCCTTTCCTTGGTAATATGCAGCATATTACGTTCCATGTGCCAGTGTCATTGTGACAAGTGTTGCTATTGTTCTCTGGAGGAGACTGATGGGATGGCAAAGGGGTGAAAATGCAGATTAACGACTCTATGACATGGGTAAAGATACTGTTGCAACGGGAATCAGGACGCAACACTGGGCTACTGCAGGGACAACTCTCTCGTCTCTTAGAATGCGCAACAGGTCCTTGAATGTTTTCAAAGCCTGCCCCCACCATGCGACATAACAAAATGCTGCACCACAGCTTTTTCTGATGCACTTAAGACTCACTGCCCCATCTCCCCACCCCCAGCCCACCCAGATGGCAACTTTCACTGCTTCATGGGAGGTCATTTTTTGACCTTAAGGTTGACAGTCCGGACTAAAATGAAAATGGCATATTGCTGATTAAGGTCAATAAACAAACAAAGAAACAAAAAGAAGTGGCAATATATTAGCATCTCTGACAGCACAGCAAGCAAATGGTGTGGGAGACGGCACAGTAATTACGAAAGGAATTTGCCATTAAATTCGTACTGAGAAAGAAACCCTTTCTTCCTGATGCTCTTTTTGTCCCTGCCCCCAACAACAAACGTGGGGCTTATTAACTTTTCTGACGAAAAGAACTATCTGCGTGCACCTTCTTGGGTGCCACTATCCACAGAGTAGCGCTGATCATTGACATTTCGGCCTCTCTGCCACCTCCCAGGGAGAAACAGATGACAGTAGCAAGCCCCCAGTCAAGATTCCCGGTCTCATAGCAAAAGAGTTGCCACCACAGCCATAATGGGAATCTCCTTTCAATGCAGAGAGGGCTGCCATTCTGCCCCATTTCTATGCCTTCCTTTTTAAGCAAAAGGGAAGCAGTGGGTGGGCATTTCATGATCATGGACATGTGTGATCTACCAATCCTGGGCTACACTTGGAAAAAAAAGAAGAAAGCTTCTGCAACCTGAGGAGAGAGGGATGAAGATTAAGTTTGTACTAGTTTTGTTAAAAGCATTCCCCATCACTTCCTCCTTGCAAGGCAAATGGGAACAGAAAGCAGGAGCCTGTGATGCCCACGCAGGTGAGAACAGGCATCCTTGTTCTGATAAAGAGGATGGGCAGAGTTCCGCTCCTATGCCAGGTATGGTTTTGTGTCATGTCTTTTGCGGAAAACTGGGCCTGGCTGTCTAGGAATAATAATTACTTCCTCAGTGGTACTATGTTTTGCGAAATGTCTGGAGGGCCATCATGGATCTAGGTTTGTTTTCACAGTTAACAAGAGATGAGAAGCAACCAGGTTTCTCAGATCTCGAGAATGCAAAGTGAAGGGCCACTGCAAGAGCACGGAGGAGGCTCTGGTGTGTGCCCTTTTAGCACCCCCCCCACCTGCATTCGCTTTCCTCCTCCTGCCTTCAAGAGAGGAATACCTGCGCTCTATCAGCAGAGTTTCTGCTAGGCCTGCCTATTTCCAACCATATCCTTTAAGCTCTGGGCAAGAACTCTGACCACAACTAGGGGACATACATTCAAATTGAGGGCTGGGAGAGTAAGAACAGACAGAAGAAAATATTTTTTCACCCAGTGTGTTGTTAGTCTGTGGAACTCCCTGCCACAGGAGGTGGTGATGGCATCTGGCCTGGATGCCCTCAAAAGCAGATTGGACAGATCCCTGGAGGGGAAGTCCATCACAGGTTACAAACCATGATGGAGATGTGTAATCTCCAGGCTTAAAACCGGGGTACTTCAAGGACCAGATGTAGGGGAGTGGGATCAGGAGACAGAGATCTAGCAGGGCTTTTTTCAGGTTCTTATGTTCAAGTGAGACTACTACGTGAAAACCAGTGACTAAAATAGCCTCTGCCTGTTCTCAGCCAAATGGCGGCTCAAATGAGAATACAGATGAGACAAGAAGTCACTCTGTGAATACTGATATTGGCACCGAGGGAAAGCCTTGTAGAGAAGGGTTGAAGCAAGCCCCAAAGAAATTGGTATAAGTGCCAAAGAAGTGGCTGGCAACTAAACGCCAACACACTTGCCCTACAAAGACAGACAGAATTAGAAAAAATCCCTTGTTCATATTTCGTTTTCAAGGCTGATGGGTACCTCCCTGTCAAGCATCACCCAACTGAATGGTCGTTACTCTAATTAAAATGTATTTCCTATTATCAGTTTCATCTATATAACGGACTGGCTCTCCCCCTCCTCCTTCCCAACAGTCTGGTGGAAAATGACAGACTTAAGGGACCCCCACGAACCTTTTGGGACACAACACGCATGGCCCACAAGGGTATAGAGTAGTCACTGAGCTGCAGGTGTACCCCTGCCAAAATTCACCTAGCACCTCCTGGCAGCTTAAGATCGCCACTGCATCCTGTGTCAGAGAATTCGGAACTCTATAAGGATCTTTTTGGTCTGTTCATCATCTCCCACCCTTCAGGTCCATTGAACACCCCACAGCCTCCAGCAAGGAGCGGCAAGAGGCTCTACCCAGCGCTCCTTCCCTTTGCCCATTTTGTTCCTCAGCAGTGCAAGGTCTTTCCCAAACATTATAACACACTCTGCGGTAGGTTAAGTGACTGTGTAGCACTGCAATAAATCAAATCTATTTAATAAAAGTTACTGAGCTGGTGTTTTTTTTTTTAAATTCAAATTGTATTTCGAAAAGGTGTCTTGATATTCCCGTTAAGGCCCTTCTCCAGCCAAGTAATCAAATTTCTTGTTTCCTTCTCCTCCCCCCCGTCCCCCCAAAAAGAGCTTATGAAAGATGCAAAGGTGATATCTCACACACACACACGCACACAAACACAATGACTCTAAGTCATCACGGCCTGTGTGCAATCTTTAAGACAATAAGGATGCTACAGACTTCCTTTCATTTCTTTGTTCAGCTTCAAATTACTGTGCAGCAGCGTCTGAAGCCCAACAAATGTTATTTTTGTCTGGTGGAAGCAGTAAACAAACAGCACTGTAAATTTGCCCTGATGCACCCATGCGAGGGACCAACTTGGCAGATCATCCATCTTGTTCACTGTATCCTGTCAGGGACAGCATGAATTCCGCACACGATAAACAGATTCCTCCTCAGATCTGCGTCCTTTCACCCACTGCAAGGTCAAAATGACGGCTGCCTTGGCTAATAAAATGGCAGGCTGCTGGTTCAGGATCCCCTTCTCATTTCCACTCCTGTGCCGGTTTTTACAGAAATCTCACACACTTTCCAGGCAATTCTCTGAATGTGTAAAAATCAGATGGGTGCAGAAAGGAAATGAAAAGGGGATGGCAAAGGAAAGGGGGGGGGGCAGAAAGAAAAGGACAAAAAAAGCCGCTTACCAGGGTTGCTCCTTTCTAACCTGCACTGACCGAAATCCCAAGACAAAGCCAACAATGTGTCTAAGCAGCCATTGTTTTCTCATCATTTGCCTTTGTTGTGAACTGGCCACGGATCACTGAGGGGGTTTCTTTGAAAGTCAAAATACTGTAGTTGATGTGTTCTTTCTTTCTTTCTTTCTTTCTTTCTTTTTTGAAGTTAAAATAGCTCAAGCACCCAGACAATTTTTATTATCAGTATCTTGTTGAAGGCAGGCAGGCTGGGGTGAGGAGGGTGCTATTCTGTAGACAAGGGCTGTTCAACTTTGAACAGGCCAAGGTCTACTTTTTCTGGCCCAAAGTACCTGAGGGCTACTACACTAAAACCTCTACTTACGAATTTTATCCGTTCTGAGCACATGCTCATAAGTAAAAACTTTTGTAAGTAGAGCAGCGGTTTCCCATAGGAATGCATTGAAAACCAATTAATCTGTTCTGGAGGGAACAGATTTCAATGCGCCATGGCCCTTGAACTGCCCCGTTCGGCTGAGACAGTGGGCTGGCAGACCTAGAACTTTGCTGGGGCAGTGGAGGTCCTTGGCACGGGGGAGGAAGGGGTGGAGAACTTATCCCCTCACTTTTTAAATTGATGGCTGGCGGGCTACTTTTGAACCCTTCGCGGGCTACCAGTAGACGTGCCCTTCTCAACAGAGGCACCTCTGGAAGTGCCTGGCACACCTGAGAAAAGGGGGGCGGAGGTGGAATGGAACTAATCCTCCCCACCCCATATCATAAGGTTTGTGGTGTGAATTGTGCAGCCTGATTCAGTGGCTCAGGCCATCCCCATTTATTTTGTCTTGTGTTTTGTGGCCTTGGCCAAAAAAAAAAAAAAAAAAGGTTTCGAATGGCTGCTCTAGAAGACCAGTGGTTCCCAACCTTAGGTAATCCAGCTGTTCTTGGACTTCAATTCCCAGAAACCCTGCCCAGCACCGCTGGTAGTGAAGGCTTTTGAGAATGGCGGTCCAGGAACACTTGGATTAGCCAAGGTTGCTCCAGATCATGGAGAGAACGTTTAAAGTAAAGTAATGGCTTAGATCTCAGATCTAACATTGACAACCTCAGATACACAGATGATACTTCTCTGACAGCAGAAAGTGAACCTCTTAATGGGGGTGAAAGAGGAGAATGAAAACAATGGGCTGAAGCTCAACATGAAAAAACAACAACTAATTACCTGGCACAGAGAAGGGGAAGAAATGTTCCTGGCAAATAGAAGGGGAAGAAATGGAGGCAATGACAGAGTTTATTTTCTTGGGCTCCTTGATCACTGCAGATGGTGACTGCATCAACAAAATTAAAATATGCTTGCTTCTTGGGAGGAAAGCGATGGCAAACCTAGATAGCATCCTAAAGAGCAGAGAAATCACTTTGCCAACTAAGGTCAGGATAGTCAAAGCTATGTTTTTTCCAGTAGTGATGTATGGAAGTGAAAGCTGGACTATAAAGAAGGCTGATCGCCACAGAATTGATGCTTTTGAGCTGTGGTGCTGGAGGAGAGTCTTGAGAGTTCCCTGGACTGCAAGGAGATCAAACCTATTCATCTTGAAAGAAATCAACCCCGAATGTTCACTGGAAGGACAGATTTTGAAGCTGAGGCTCCAGTACTTTGGCCACCTCATGAGGAGAGAGGACTCCTTGGTGAGCTCTGGTCCATGGGGTCACAAAGAGTTGGACACGACTTAACGACTGAACAACAACAACCAATGGCTTAGCAGGTGAATGGAATCCAATCTGCTCCTTTTCAGCTGGTGATGATACTGAATAAGGGCACAACTGAAAGCCCAGAACATCTTCTAGATTCACCTGGCAAGCTCAGGAAAGGAGCAAAGTCTATCTTGACATCCCAAAGAACTGCACCAGCTTCTCCAGAGATGGGATTCCCTTCCAGGTTAAAAACAAAATAAGACATTCCTTCCTTTTGGAAAAAACGGGCCCCTCCACAAATTCTTTCATAAGATTCCACAGAAGTATTATCCTCCTAGTTTATAATAGAAATAATACTCTGGGGCACTGAGGCCTCTCCAGTTGGGATGTGGGAGGCCAGATGTGCCCCACTGGTCACAGAAAGGCAATAACCTCCATACTCAAGAATTCTCCACTCCTTGTCTGAGGACACTAAAGTTTTTCTGATATATTTACTAAATTTCTAAGAGAGGTTTGCCCACCCTTGGGTAATAAAAGCCCAGGGAATAATTTCAGGCTGGACTAGGCACAGGAATCCTTTCCTGTCCTGCGAGGGATGGGGTCAATTTCATTTGTCTGATTGGAGGAACCTGAGTGGGACTGGTTGGCATGATGAAGTGCCCTCGGCATGGAGGGAGGGTTGATCAGGGGGTGGTAGGGACATGGGATTCCAGCTGAAGTTTCTCAGAGATGGAGCATGATATGTGCTGGACCCCAGGGTCAAGTGGACCTCAGGTATCCTGTAAATGGCACAAAATGTCATCCAGTCTTTAATAGGAGAATCTGAAAACTGTCTCTTCATGAAAGAAAGGTGACTTCTAGAAAGTGCGTTCAACAGAATGTTCCTCTAATACAGAAGACTTCTGCGACACCTTTAAAAGTTTTGTGGCATCCATTTCCCTCTGTGCTCATGAGATGTAACACCTTGGATCCTTTAGGAGCAAGGCAGCATGTAAACACAGAAAGCCCAGCCTACAGATCCTTCAGTCCAGCAGGGAAGGAGAACAAGGAGTGTCTCCCTTTCAGACAGACTGGTGGTGCCCAGTCCAGGATGGGTTGGCGAGGTCAGGTCCCAACTTGGGGCTAGCCACTTCCGCCTTGATTTAGCTGGTCTGCTACAATGCAGGCTGCATATTCCTGTCCATTTCATTTCCCAGTTCAAGCCTGGCAGGGCTGGCCTCACTCTGACCAGGGTCCATTTTATCCCAGGATAAACTCTTTTCTCCCAATAAACACAGTTGAGGCATTAATCCTGCTTGCCATCCAGCTATCTGTCTATGTGAAGGAATAAAATGTGTGCATATATACACTATGTGTGTGAGACAGTGAGTGAGTTAGGCTGCTTTTACACGACCCCTAAAATCCGAGGCAAAGGGCTCCCAGATGCGGACCTTAAAATTGTTTTCTCACCAGCTGTGGACTTAAAAAAAAAGTACGACCACGCCCACCTAAGCGTGCCCCAGTGCATTTTACAAGTACCTGGTCTCCAGAGATAAAAAAAATTCCGATGCAGATTATAAAGCTGTGGATGCCAGGCTCTCCTTGCCTTCCGTTTGATTTTTTTCCCCCCACCGCCCCTTTAACAAACAGGAATCCCTATAGGGCTGCTCCAACAGCAGACGGAGGTGAGTGGAGGTGAGCCTGCATTCTTTTCTCTCTTTTTTTCTCCCTCCCCTCGCCACAGACAGGAGCAATGGAGTGCAGAAGGGTGGGAACACAGGAAGCAGAACAAACCCTCACGATCTCTGGTCCAAATTATGTTGCCAGCAGATCTTAGAGGTCGTGTAAAAGCGCCCTTAGTGAATAAAATAATTGTGTGCATCCCCTTAACTAAACTGGGACTACTTTACTTTGGACAATCTGCGGGAAGACAGGATTCACTGGAAAAAGCAATGCTAGGAAAAGTTAAAGGGAACGGGAAAAGAGGCATAACAAGTACAAGATGGATTGATTCTATAAAAGAAGTCATGGCTTTGAGTGTGGAAGACCAGACCAGAGCTGCTAAGGACAGGATCTTCTGGAGGTCACTAATCCATATGGTAATTAGAAGTCAGAAGTAACATGACTGAAAATAACAGCCCCAGATCAACAAGAACACAAGAAAGTAAACAACAAAATAAGAAGGCTGAAAAATGTAAAAACATACTTATAGCGGTATAAAAAATACTGACAGACTAAAATGCAACATTCTCAAGATAACAGACAGAGAACTACCATGTTCAGTTGTAAATCAGAGTGGACTGCTGTTTCAAATCTGCTTTGATTTGCCAAGAAATGTCTACCGTTGCTCTGATCCACTATTTAAATTCCAGTGCATAGCCCCCACTCTGCAGTAATAATAACCTAAATTCCATTTAGTGTTCATTTGAGCAGTCAGGATAAAGTCATTTCTTATTATCTCCCCACTGTGTAAAAAACAGCTTGAAGGTAGGAAGTCAGCAAGAATTTTCACCAAAAAGCAATTATCAGGAGTGACATTTTTACTGCTGGCATGCCATAAGGCGAACCGCGCATTTGGAAGGACAAGCTGCTGAAGCAAAATGACAGGGCCGTGCCGTGACATTCCAGCAAAGCCCAGACATGATTTTCCTGGCGGTTGGGTTTGATGTACCACTTCTCATTAAGTCCAGGGCCTGGGCTTCAGGTTCATGCCATCCTGGTCAAATCCAAAAGTTATGTATAAATTAACACCCGGGGTGGAGAAGGACCGACCAGAGAGGGCAGGCAGCTGTTGAGAGCAATAGTGAGATGGGCTCCGTGGTCTGGCCGTGACTTGAAAAAGAAGCCAGAAACAGATGGAGGGGAGCCTTTACCAAGCGCCAAGGGCAGGAGATGGCGCCCTCCTTCCCTCCCTCTGTGCCTGGGGGAGTAGAGAAACCTAGAAGAGTCAAGTGCCACTGCAGGGCCAACCACGGCTCCTCCCTTGAGGGAGCCTACTCTGTGTTGGCTCATCTGCTACAGGACACCTAGGTGGCAGCCACATGTGCTGCAAAGGATTCTGGGGGTGCAGCCCAAGGCACACTCCCTGATCACTAGCCTGGACCACTACCGCCTCTGGTGCATAGAGAAGGCATGGAAAAGAGACGTAATAGTCTTTGTGGCACCTTCAAGACTACAGAAGGTTTAAGCTTTGGAGGATGGCAGTTCACTTGAAAAACAGCCCCATGATTCTTAGTCGTGTTGCTGCTCCTGGAATAAAATGCACCTTGCCCTTGTCTGTGACAGTCCAGGGAGATCCATTCCCTTGTGACAGGGCACTTCCTCTGCCTCTACGACTCTTCTTCTGCAAAAACCTCTGGATTCTCTCAGGCCACAGCTTGAGGGAGGAGGACTTGAACCAACCACGAGGCCAGTGGCAACCCTCGAGTGTGGATAGGATGAGACACACTCCTCTGTGGAGCAGCAGCAGCAGCACCACCGCCACCACCCAGCCGGCCCCTGCTCAGTCCTGTCCTCTCAACCCTCAAGACAGCCTGTTTATCCAAGGACCTGCTTCCCGCACTCTAATTGTCTTCACTACCAGTGCTGGACCTGTTCCAAATAGGTGTGCAACTCCACATCTTTCCTGTAACAAAGGCGGTTTATGATGCTGCCTCCTCTTGGGTCCTTCTACAGGTCCATCTGGCCAAGCTCTGCTGCCTTGGCTTGAAAGGTCCCCTTGAGAGCTCACCCCAAAGGTCTTCGTCAGCTCTGCAACCCAAGATCTTTTAGCTCGGGGGTGGAGGGACAGGGAGAAAGGTGCTGCCCTTCAGATGGTGTTGAGCTGCAACTCCCATCAGACCTAGTCAGCACAGCCAGCAGTGAGGAATGCTCGGAACTGAAGTCCGTCAATGTGTACAGGGCTCCATCCTTGCTTCAACTGGCAACACTGGGTTGGACTGGGGCGTTCTCTGCCTGAAATGCATCTCCTGAAAGTCTCGTTTCTCTTGTTCTGCTGGGTCATTTGCTCTTGTCCCCAGGAGAGCGCAGCCTGGAAGCCCACAGCCGCCCCTCACCAGATGGGGCCTCGTATCCTTGCTTCAGGCACAGAATGATCATGCCTGAGATCTGCCTCAATGTTACAATAAAAGCTATTAAGGTATCTTATTTTATACATCCTCACATTTGCCCCTTCTTGCTTTCCTTAATTTGTGATTTAAAAAAAAAGCTGTTGAGAGAGGGCACTTAAATGTAGGACAGTCAGTAAAAAGTAATTTATCATCTTCCCGCTTCGGTGGGCGCGCTATCAGCCAACTCATTTTCTGCATTCATCATGCAATCAGCCTATTATTTGCATATTAATCAGGCAGTGGACCATGAACGAGCCACATCCATGCCAAATGCTGCACTCTCTCAGGAGGAAGACTCAGTAATTATCATACATCAGTGTTATGATGTGGTAATTGATTATAACATCGTTCTGTTGCCCCTGGGAAGTCCCACTGCTAACCCAGCTCTGGACCCAAATCTCCACCTACATTCCCCTCCTCCTCCCTTGGAGAATCTGAGGAGCTGTTGCGTTTACTGCTCTCCAATGTTTGCCCAATTTTAAAGCCCCTCCTCCCCCTGCACTAAAGCCCTACTTTCACAGTCCTCTTTTTCTCCGTTCCATTTTAAATAATCACAGGTTGAGAGGGTGGCAGAAAATCAATTCTCTCAGAAAATATTATACAAATCAGAAATGCATTGGAGAGGTTCTCTTGCGCTAATCTTGCAAAAATGAAGCAAAGATTGTGAAGGAGGTTTTACCTAATGGAACATCTTTGTTGTTGTTGTTGTTGTTGTTGTTGTTGTTGTTGTTGTTGTTGTTGTTGTTG
>JAHTLZ010000038.1:2764073-2788552 GCA_023846285.1 Phrynocephalus versicolor | reverse complement strand
TGTTGTTGTTGTTGTTGTTGTTGTTGTTGTTGTTGTTGTTGTTGTTGACAACAATGACGATAAAGTGCCAACAGATACTTAATATATGTTTTGGTCAGGTCTGTCAATTAAAATGGATTTGTTATTTTGAAAATAACTGAAAATACTGTGGGTGATGTTCTGCCATTTGATTCTTCTCTATTTGGATTGTTCACTTTGCATCTACTCTCAATCATCTGTTTTTGAAACCAAGACTTAACGTTGTTTTTAAAGTCCAGAGGAACTCGTTGGAAAGTTTTTGATGGCATTCTTATGTAAAAAAGTGAAAGGGAACTTGGTGCAATATGCTCATATTTGCACATTGCTGCTCTTGTAGTTTATCTCAGTTGTTCAGAATTTAATTTTACTATTTATCAAATAGAAAAATAAATAAATCCCAGTGTTTGCTAATACTGACTAACGTAATATTTAATACGATGTGCTTAGATTTCTGCTTTTGCTACTTTTCTAATAAACTTGTGCTTAAAAAGAAAAGGATTAAAACGTCAAGATCAGTATCTTGTGGGGCTCCCACGGAGTGGAGGGACCCTCTCCTGCAGCAGGGCAGGACTGGGAAACGGGTGCCAGCAAAGGAGCCCCTGGCGGAGTCCTGCCATCCAAGCTCCCAAGGAGAAGGATCCTGGGCGAGGCGCTTCAAGCAGCCGTTCTCGAACCCGGGCCCCCAGATGTTCTTGGCCGGCCACGCTCAGGAGCCCTACTGCGGCCAGCGCTGCGCACGGAGTTCTATTCCACACATTTGGGAAGCACTCACTTAATTTTTTCATGGTTTGAAACAGAAAAGTCCCTGGGCAGCCTCAAAAGTATAAAAGGAAAGCCCCGATGGAGGAAGGCAACCACTTGTCAAGGGGAAACTCTTATTCCTCCTTGCAGCCAAGCAGGTTTCCTACAGGAAGTCAACCATTGGCTCTCCTGTCTTCACAGAGCGCTCAGGAAGATGCCCTGGACAAAACCACATCAGGGCGAGAAGGCTGTGGGCCTTGGAAGCTCCAGCCTCCTGAAGGCCTGGCATTCAGGAGTTTGGCCACTGAGGATGCGCTGCCAGCCACGCAAACGGCAAGCTGACAACCCTTCTTCCCCTCTAGGATTTCATGAACTCTCCTTTTGAAACCACCAAGCCTCACCACATCATCTTCTTCTGGGAACCATGTCAGAACAGGCAAGCTAAACAAGGCCCAAGCCCTAATGCAATTCTGAACAGCTACTAGGTTGGGTTCCCCATGACTGTATATGGCAACCCTCCTCCTCCTCCTCCTCCTCCTCCTCCTCCAACTACTGTGTTGTTACTTGCCAAACATTCCCTGTCCCAGCATCTCCCTATCAAGTAAAGCAAATCACGGCACCCTCTGGGATCAGTAATTGCAAAGTTTTTGTACAAAAGGCAGCTTTAGCTGCTTTATTTAGGCAGCAACTGACATGCTAATTCTGGTCCCTGCTGCAAAAGGGCAAATGAAACATCTGCCAGTTAAAATTAGCACTATTTTAGGCTCCAGCATCCAATGGGAAGGGGGGGGGAAGAGTACAAGTTAAACAGATAAAAAGACTTGTAGCGGGGGAAAAATAAGGAAGGCGACAAAGGAGAATCCAGTCTAGTATGGCTGTCTGTGATGGCTGCTACCTTTTTTTTTTTGCAGGGAGGGCTCAAAGACACCTCCCTCCTTATAGTCCCTCGTCCCTGATCACGCTGAAACAATGCCTCCAAAATGGGTATTCTCCTCCACACACACTACGTCCAAGTTCACAAGATTTGTCATTACTTTTAATTCTGTTGTCTAATAGAGAGAGGCCTTCCTATCCATCCCGCCACCCTCCCACTACAGGCCAGGACTGCCTCTACTCTGTTGTCCTTCTGGAAACAGGCAAAGACCTTTCTCTTCAGGCAAGCTTTCTCTGAATGATGGACTACAATTACAGTATGTGCCTTTTATATGAATCTATAGGTTCACATAGACTTTGTGTTTATAACTACTTGTAGCTTTAATGTAATGTTGTCTATTAATGCTATACGATGTCTCTCAACTCCTTGTTCTCAAATACTTGAACATGTTTTAATTGTACTGGACTGTATATTATCCCTCATTACTGTAAGCCGCCTTGAGTCCTTTTCCAAGGAGAAAGGTGGGGTGTAAAAATACTCTAAAATAAAATACATAAATAAATAATAGTGTAAAACTTCAGAGAAGACAAGGAGCAGAAATGACACACAATTCTTGACAATGAACTTGCATTCAGTATATAAACAGCAAGCCCCTCCTTCACCTGGGTCCTCTTACAAAACAACAGTAAGGAGGCACCTGGAGTACTGTGTACAATTCTGGTCACCGCATCTCAAGAAAGACATAGTGGAATTGGAAAAGGTGCAAAAGAGAGTGACTAAAATGATTACTGGGCTGGGGCACCTCCCTTATGAGCAAAGGCTAAAACATTTGGGGCTCTTTAGTCTGGAAAAAAGGCGCCTGAGGGGGGATATGATTGAGACGTACAAAAGAATGCAGGGCATGAGTCAAGTGGATAGAGGGAAGCTCTTCTCCCTCTCACAAAATACCAGAACTAGGGGACATCCACTCAAATTGTGGGCTGGGAGAGTAAGAACAGAATAAAGAAAATATTTTTTCACCCAGCATGTTGTTAGTCTGTGGAACTCCCTGCCACAGGATGTGGTGATGGCATCTGGCCTGGGTGCCTTCAAAAGGGGATTGGACAGATTCCTGGAGGAAAAGTCCATCCCAGGTTACAAACCATGATGGAGATATATCATCTCCAGGCTTAAAACCAGGGTACTTCAAGGGTCAGATGCAGGGGAGTGCGATCAGGAGACAGTTATCTAGTCTCATGCGCTCCCAGAGGCATCTGGCGGGGCCACTGTGAGATCCAGGAAGCTGGACTAGATGGGCCTTTGGCCTGATCCAGCATCATGGCTCTTCTTGTGTTCTTATGGGGCATAATCACAGGTCAGGAGGAGAACTGGGTTTTTCCAACTGGCCTCTCCATTTGGTGTTGAGGGCTTGGCTTCAGCCATTCAGCTTGTGACATTCTTCTCCTAGCCACGTTCACGTGGGGCTGCCTCCCTATAGATCCCACACGGCACCTCCTTTACTTAAGATATTTTCTCTGTGATTTTTATACATAAAAACTAAGTGACATGTAAAATGCATGCACTGACCTCACATGTGGGGAACAATCCTCTCTTAACTCGCAGCGGGGGGAGGGGAGAGAAGAGGCGAGGTCTTGTGGCCCCTTTACAACCATGTGATTTATTCTAGTATGAAATTTTGTGGATTACAACCTACATTTCTCAGATGCACGGAGCAGAAAATTCAGGTCACAGATTTACACAGACAGTGCTCATGATTTGTGGATGAGATCAGAGTGAAATGAGATACAGACAATTATTATAAGTATTATTGTCAGTGATAATGAACTTTCAAGTGTTGATAAGCATAAATACCCTGGCATATTTATGTATTTAGTCAAGGATTAGTATCTACAACGCGGTATAACACTGGGTTAAGCTTTTGATGCATGCTGATGTACTGATGAAGTCAGTTCTACTCTTGAGAAAGAATTTTTTGGGCTTGAGGCCAAAGTTTTTCTGAAAACAAAAGCAATTTTTTGGCTATTCTGTGGACTGCCATGAAAGCCTATTGGTCCAGGTGGCATTTGGGGACTCCTAGCTTTTGTCACATCCTGACAGCTAAGTGTTGTCTAATGCTGCTTGCTTTTTTTAAAAGATTTCAGTTGCTGTTCCATAGGCTCTTTCACTATTGGTAGACTGCAGCAATCATGTAGTGATCAGAAGCCAACACGCGTGCACACACACACACACACACACACACACACACACACACACACACACACACACACAGAGAGAGAGAGAGAGAGAGAGAGAGAGAGAGAGAGAGAGAGAGAGAACAGATGGTGCCTTGGAAACAAATCAGAAAAGGATGGAAAAGGCTCAGGCCCCCAGCGCAGAAGCATGAAACAGAACACTACAGAGCCCAAGAATTCATAACGAAGCAGCCAATTACCTGAGCTGGCGCATCCCTGCTGAAGGGAATCTTGCAGCGATGACACAGAGTGAAGGACTGGAGGAAGAAAAGGAGGGCAGTGAGGGAGAGGCACGAGAGGAATACAGGTTGCAACCCGCCAGCAAAGCAAGAGCGAGTCAACATGCCAGGCCTAACGAAGGAAAACAGCACGGCAAGAGCGGCCCAGCTCGCCTCTCGTTACTACCTGTGATTCTATGAGCATTGGGAGAGTCTCTGCAGAGAAGGCAAAAACCTCACTTAGGTTGGACACTGATTTTTGGTGGCGGCAAAGTGGAATCTTAAAAACGATGGCTGAGTGTGGGGATTATCTAGCCGTTGCCCTCCTCTCCAGAGGTTGAGCTGTCCTGAAACGGATCTGATCTGATCTGCTGCCGCATCTCAAACTTACCAAGTTGGAGAGGAAGCGACAAAGAAGTGTTTTGGGGTGCCACCATGGTAAGCACTTCAAGTTTTGCACATGCTATGCCTCACGTCCAAAGGCCCCAGGAACCACAGGGCACGTGGCTGTGGCTTTTCCAGGGGGCACC
Source organism: Phrynocephalus versicolor (assembly GCA_023846285.1). Classification (NCBI taxonomy): domain Eukaryota; kingdom Metazoa; phylum Chordata; class Lepidosauria; order Squamata; family Agamidae; genus Phrynocephalus; species Phrynocephalus versicolor. The sequence continues at coordinate 2,783,940 of JAHTLZ010000038.1, read as the reverse complement.
CTGTCCTGCTTCCTGACACCTAGCCTGCCCCTTGTGGGCTGTGTGGTCACCTCTAGGCTCTGCCCCCTCTGCACTGAGAGCATGGTGGAATGTCAGTCACTTTCCTGAATTCTCAACAGACCCCATTTGCAATCAAGTTAATTTGGGACAACTGGCAAATGTGCGGCATGTGGGTGCGATCTAGCCGGGCCAGTTTGGAAGACAATGGGGCAGGACGTGAGGATCAACTCTGCAGAATGTCAGTGCTGTTAATGGACAAGGCCTTCTCCCTGAAGAAGAGGGTTCCTCAAAGCCTCTCCATGCACGTAGTTCAGGGCTTAGCCAAGGCCAAGAGGGTCCCTTTGCAAGGCTCCCTTGGGCCACATTCAGTGTAACCTCAAGAAGCCCCAGTGCTGAGAAGCAGCAGCGCAGGGTGCACAGGGAACCTTCCTTCCGGCAGGGGTATCCCAGGAGAGCAGAGCGAGCGGCAGGGACAGAGGTGCCAGGAGAAAGCAAGCTACATGTGCAAGCTGGGCTCCTCAGGAAGCCCAGCTTGTATGCCAGAGGCGAGGTGGCGCCAAGGCGGTTTCAGGACACTCGGCAACCACCTGCCCGGTGGGGATGGGTGGTCAAGGAAGGAGAAGGGAGAGGGCGGCAGGCAGCCACGAGACCCGACGCAACGTCTCAGCGAAGAGGCTGGCTGTGCTCAAAGAGCATTGGCAGCCACTGGCCAAGGGGGCAGCTTTGCCTGTGGGAGGCATTTCACCTTGCACTGCCTGGAACCCTGTGTTCCCCCCAGACAACCGCTGCCTTCTCGGCAGATCTGTTCCTGCAGCGAACGTTTCCCAGGGTCGTGGGGAGATGTGTGTCTTTCTCTGACCTGGCATTGCCCAGAGGCCCTCCCAGCCGTGCCCTTCTTACCTTGGCCCTGCGGCTGCCCTTGGGATGGCAGGACGCCCTGGCCCAGCTCCCCGTTGAGCCAGAGCTGCATCCGGATGAAGGGCTCCCGGCCTTTCTGTGTCAACTTGCTCCAGGGCTTCGGCCGGGACAGCATGTCGCTGACGCTGCCCTGGGAGAGGCCCAGCACCTGACGGGAGGCAACCACAGGAGAGGGCGCTTTAGTGGAGGAGGCGGTCGTGGGCGCAAGGAAGACTGGTGCGTGGGCCGGCGGGCATGACTGGCCTTCATCCCTCCCACCCCTCTCCCCTGGCAGGTACCCCGCTGGGAACAGCATCTCCCCAACTCTCTCCAGAAGCAGGAAATGCCTGCTGGGGAGGAAGCAAAACTACCCTTTCCCTCCACACCTGCTACTCCCATGCTTCCCAACTTGAGGAGGAAGAACAATAAGGACATGTTTAAATTAGAATAGAAATCTGGAGAAGCCAAAACAGAACAGGTTATAAAAACCTCTCCATCTTAGACTATAAAGGTTTTCAGAAGGAAAAACAGACAGGAGGGCCACCCTCCTGCACCTGCATTTATTGGTGAGATTTAAATCCCATGTTTCCTCCGGTGGGTTCCAGGTGGTGTTCTTGTGGTCCACTCCCACCATCACCACAACTAACCAGTAAACAAAGCCAAGACAGAGAAAGGGCCAGGGCAATTCACACAGAGCACTTGAGGACTCACTGGGGAACCCCTAGACCAAGGACTACCCAGCCTGACCCTCCAGAGGCTGGGCCACACTGGCTCTCCTTAACGGCAGTGACCACAAGCAAGTTCTATCATGTGTCACTTGTCAGGGAAGCTTCCGTACGACCATAACCTGTTCCGTATATCCATTGTCTTCTGCATTTACCTTGCCTTGGGCTCTACAACTGCATCCCCACCTCTAATCATCATCATCATCATCATCATCATCATCATCATCATCATCATCATCATCATCATCATCATGTGCCATCAAATCAAGGTTGACCTATGGTGGCAACCCTTTCCAGGGTCTTTGGGGTAGAAAGTGCTCCAGAAGGCGTTCCCCGTTCCCTTCTTCCAGGGCTGCCCTGGGACTGTGCCGCTGGCCCAAGACCTCCCAGGACGGCTGTTCTCTCAGCAAGCACAGGGAGGAACCGGAGGCTCTAGAGCCAGATATCTAAACCACAGAGCTTCTCAGTCAACTCTCCCATCTGAAGATATGCCCCAAAATCCCCCAAGCTTTCAGAAGAAAGAAAAGAGGGAGGTCGCTCTTAAGAATTGATAAGTAAATTATTCAAATATCTCATTTCCTTGGTTTTTTTTTCGTTCAAACACTGCTGAGCAGGGAAATGGTTCAGGAACTGGATCTGCCACTCCCAAGAAAACGCCCCCCCCCAGACATCCACCCCCCCCCCAGCCGCAAGCCGAGATCTTACCTTTTCCCCAAATATCCTTTGACAGATGCCGTTCTTGGCGAGCTTCTCTTTGACCTGACGGGTGAGTTCGATTGTATCCACTTCCTGGTACATATAAATCTCGTACTGCTCGGGGGTTAGCGGAGGAACGGAAGGTTTCGATGGCTTGGATAAGGAGACGGCGGGGGAGGAAGGCAGGGGGCTGTTCTGCGGGGTCTCGCTGCGGCTGGCCCCCGTCACGCTCAGTTCGGAACTCTGAGAGTAGGGAGACTCCGCGCTGGGCCACTCTTTCCAGTAGTCGGAAGGGGAGGGCCCCGGGAGCGGCTGGCTGCGCTCGGACCGGGGCGGGTTGCTGCTGGCGGCTTTCTCCTTCCCGACGGGGGGCTCCTCCACTTTGGGCTCCTCCGGAGGAGGCACGCTCCTCCGGTCCGGCTGCACGGTGGTGCTCCACCAGTGGTCCTTCCACACACCACTGCGGCCCAGTTCACTTTTGACGTGCCTCAGCATGCCTTGAGCTGAATCCGACATCCCGTGGAGGTCAAGGGCAGGGGCTTCGGGGGCCTCCTTCTTGAGGCCAGGGAGCGTCTGCAGGGAAGGGGCGCCGGAATCCACCGAAGAGGAAGAGGAGGAGGAGTGCTTCTTCAGGGACATGGCCAGCGGGGAGTAAGCGGAGACCGAAGAGATGGCGGGCGCGGGGATCAGTTTGGGGGCCAAAATGGACATTTCGGCTGGCGACAGCGGGGTGGCTTTCAAGGAAGGTTCCAGGGCCGCCTGCTGCGCTTCCATCTCCCGCCGGGCCTGCTGCAGGATGGAGCGGATGGCATCGTCGGACCCGCCGCTGCTGGAGGTGGAAGGAGGCTGAGCCGGCTCAGCTGAGGAAGGAAGCAGACGAGGGCCGGTCAGAGGCCAGGAGGACCCACGCCAGGCCGCCGGCCAAACCCCAGTGCTGAGCTCCTCCTCCTGCGGCCCTGAGCCCCCCTGGGCAGCCGTGTCACTCAATGGCAGAGTGCAGCCTTGTAAGGACACTGAACATTTCTGGTTTGGGATCTGACACTCTAGACCAGGAGAGTCCTCCTAACGCTTCTCTGGAGAGAAGGAATATCTGTTGACACCTCCAGGCTAGAGGCTTAGTTTACTCTTTAATAATAATAGCAATCATGTGCCTCCAAGACAGTTCTGAATTATGGTAACCCTTTTAAAGGTTTTTCCTGGGTAGGAGGGTATTCAGAAGTGGTTTCCCATTCCTTTCTTCTGGGTGTGTGTTTGTGCCTGCCCTGTGACTGTGCAGGTGGCACCAGGCTAAAAAAGGTGGGCTCTTCTCCGGGAGGCACAGCGGAGAACAGAACACACACACACACCCAACCTCTGGCTCGGCAGACAGAGACCTCAGCCCCTGATCTATCCAGGCAGCTTGCTGCTAAATTATAAAATAGAATCAAAGAACCCTAGAGTTGGAAGAGACCTCGAGGGCCATCTAGTCCAACCCCCTGCCATGCAGGAACCCCCATCACAGGATTCCCCATAGATGGCCAATCCAGCCTCTGCTTAAAAACCTCTAAAGAAGGAGACTCCACCACCCTCCTTTGTGGCAGCCTATTCCACCGCCAGACAGCTGTAACTGTCATGAAGTTCTTCCTAATGTTCAGTGTTTAATATTCAGATATTAAAGTCATGCTTTGTGCTGCACTTTTGGGAAGCCTCTGAATGAAAATGACAACGGGAGGAAGTTTAGCAGCTTTTTAAAAAAGACACCACTTTGGCACTGGCGCTCACAGGCCAAAACCATATGGCTAGGTTTCATTTTTTTTTTTACAAAGTGTTTCCAGGCTGTTTCCACCTACCTGTTTTCTGTACCTGCAGCTCCCTTTTTGCTTGCTCTAGGATGGATTTAATCGCTTCATCAGAGCCTGCCTCGGTGGCTCGGATTCTTGTGGTGATGTTACCTGGAAAAAAAACCCCAAAGGAAACACCTTCAGCTGTCAAGCAACTCCCTGAGGACTTCTATTTAAAGGCATTTGTTACTGAACCTTTTAAAGAAAATAACCATAGAAAGACAAAATGATAAATAAAATCAACCACCACAACCATGACAGGCATGCATTTTCCCCCTGCAGACATTCAAAGCTCGGCCTCCACTCTCTTTTAACATCTTTGCACCTTTTCTTTCGGAGACCAGAATTTAAACAAGCTCCTTTTTAATCTGACCCTGCCTGAGCTCCCAGACGGCATCTCCTCAAGGCCTTCATTTCCTTCTTGGCCTAAATTTGCACCTAGGACCAATGGTTATGAGCTACTTGGCAGAGATTTGGAGGGGGGGCAGAGATTTCACATACAGGACATATCTGGCCATGCCAACAGGTACGGCTCCCTTCGCTTTCCAAGGCTTCCGGCTGAGGGCGGCCATCTGCGTGGCTGGCGACAACCGTATATTGGCTGGTGATGCCGGGACATGACCTTGGGACCAGTGGCGTGAAGTGACCCCGTTCCGGGGTCAAACCATGTCACTTTTGTTCTGAGACGACTTGGCAAAGGCGTCTAGTGCTGGCATCATGGGAGGAGGATTCAGAGCCATGTTTTTATATGGCCTACCAGGAAATATGTGAGCCAGATCCGCCCACAAACAATATGAAGAATTCTCAAAAAGCACACACTGCCCGTCTGTTTTCTTTTCCACTCTTGTTGGCCTTTAAAAGAACGTCTGCTAGATTTTTCAAAACAAACATATCTTTGGGAATGGAGCAAGAAAGAGACAGATGGAAGGAGCAGGGGAGGCAGCAGAGGGAATACTCTGAGTTGGCCACAGGAGAAAATGTCGTTTCACTCTTCCCTTCCCTGAGACCCAAGTCCAATAGCCCTGCTTTTGCAAAAACAGGGAAGTGAGGAGAGCTTTTGAAAACGGCACCATCCCCTTCAATTATGAGTTTTCTGGCGGTGTTCCCTTCAGACGCTGTGGGCAGGTAACCGGAACACGGCATCTAATGGTGGATGCCCTGCTCCTACTCCAGAGTGGGACACACCGTGCAGCTGGCAAGGGCCAAGGAGTGGCCTCTGTGGACACTTGCCACCTGCTGCACCTCTGGCTGAATTCCCAGTGGCCACTCCCCTCCTCATTAACAGGCACATGCCGCCCACCTTTCTCCTGCTGCCAGAGGCCCCGCTTGAGGACACCAGATCAGTCTCTTGGTCGCCTGGCGACTTTAAATGACACCCACCAGCTTGGCCTTCCAGAGAAACGGCCTCTGATCCCACCCAGATAACTGATAGGTGCTAATTCTATTTTGTTTCAAACACCAGGAGGATTATTTAAAAAAAAAAAAACCAACAGCACCAAAGTAGATGAAGCCTCTCTACACAAAGGTTGCCGAGGAGGAGTAGGTGCCTGGGATTTGCTCAGTGTCACTAGATTTGGGATCAGAGAGATGCACGCAGGCTGTCTGATCTAAGAGGAGTGCAGGCATGAACCCTGCTGGTGCCCTGTGCTTTGCGGGACACGCCGACACAGACCGCGGGGTGCAATCCAAGGCCACTAAGGGAGCCAGGAGGCCTAAGGTTCCTTCTGAGCTGCTTTCCAGAAAAGCAATGCATGGGCATGGGAAGGAAGCAGCAAAGTGACGGGAGAGGTGGCTGCGTGGCCTGCTCCAGCCCAGAGGGCTCTGGGATATGCAGCCTGTAGGAAGGCTCCCCAGCGATGGAGCCACCCTGAGGTTCCTGAGGTCAATCCCCGTGGCCCTTAGGTAGACACAGGCAGTGGCTGGGTCCCCTTTCGTGACTGCTGCTCCAGAGGTGAGAGGAAGAGGGGGCACCCTGCTCGGCGCTCTTAGGGGCTCCCCTTGAGGAGGGCCTACGGCTGCAAAGGGCGAGCCGTCTTCCGGCCTCTTTCCAGTGCTGGAGAGAAGATCTGCAAAGGCCCTCTCTTCCGGCCCTGCCGCTCTCCCCTCGGAAGGCAGAGGAGGGGCAGGTGAAGACTGGAAGCCGCCCTTTGGGAACAAACAAGGGGAGCCCGAGCACAGCCTCAACTCCTCAGGGGCGGCGTGGGATGGGCGTGGGGGGGTGTTTGCTTCCTGGCACACCAAGGTACACGAGGGCACTCCTTCCTTCACATTCTTGCCGTCCATCCCGAGTTCCTCCCACCTCATGCTGAGCCATTGGCATTCTGGGCCGGAAAAGAAGCCCTTGCTTCCCAAGCTCCATCCGTTCCACCCAGCCGACCTGCCTGTGTTGGGATTAACGACCGGATTTAGTCCACTGAATACCAGATCAACAACCCACTGGGAATCTACTGTATTCTCATTGTCCTTCTATAAGTCATTATTTTATTTATTTTTCACAGCATCCTACCCTTGAAAAATGAACCTGCTAGAAGTGAACAAATAATTGTTCAGTCGTTCAGTTGTGTCTAAATCTTTGTGACCCCATGGACCAGAGCACGCCAGGCCCTTCTGTTTTCCACTAAAGCTCCCACAAAAAGACAGGGAAGAGCACCACCAGGTGGGAATGCCACCACCAGAATAGACCCAGTCTCAGGTATTTTCCTATCTAATCTTCTGAAAGGGCGAAGAAGGGAAGAGAGCATCTGAAACCAGGCTTCAAGGCTTGCTGTCAAAAAAAGATCCGTTTGGGGCAGGAGCAGAAAGAATCACACTGGAAGAGACCCACAACTGAAGGTTGCATTTATCAGCATCTGCACGAAAACAGTATGGAAAGCTGACATTTTCTTATCCCTTCTGCCTCCGAAACAGGCCTTCACGGGGCAACCGACAGCAATTTACTCAGAAGGAAGCCTCAATGAGCTCTCGAGAAGAGCATCATAATCAGTTCTATTTCTTTAAAAACACAATTTCAACACTGAGGGCCTGGAAGGTTACGTCATACAATCTATCCATTACAGCTGCACCAATCCCTTTGATGAGTAGGTGCTATCACTGTAATTTTTAAAAAGTAACTCTTGCTCATTATTTGAAAGTAGGTAAAAACATTACTATCTGGTTCCTTTAAAAGAACACAGAAATCTCCAAGGAAAACAACACAGCTATGCACGTCCTGTCATGGCACAAGACATGGAAACAGTTCCAGTTATACCACGAAAGTGTGATGATAATGTTGATGGTTCTCTTGCTACATTACAGTTGCAATGAAATGTACTCATGCCTTAGTTGTTCAAGGGGCAGGCTGCCAGTTATTTCTGAGTTCCACAATCAACTCAACAAATACTATGAATAAATAGCTCTTCATCATGAATAGTCATTTATAAACTGTCCTGCCTATATCAACAAGCATCAATACGATGTTCAGAATTCTACTGTAGATATATAGTGGAATAACAGTGTACGTTGTGGTGGTGCCACTTCCATTCCTATGATACAAGCAGCAAATCTTTAACTATCAGTAGTTTGCTACCGCAACGTACATCAGCATGAACTGAGGATTCTGGAAAATGTAATGTAAATAAATAAACAAGTAAGTAGCTTCAGGGTCTTGAGGGAGTTCACTGCAGAGGTGAAGTTTGAATTCTGGACCCTCAACTGACAGTGCTCTGCTAGTTCTGCACTTTTAGGGTATTTGGGAAGCCTTTGGTGAAGAACAAGAGTTTTGAGCTGGGATACAAGTGTGGCACGGAGCCCCACGGATTCGAAAACCCCTGGACCCAGTTTGCTACAGGCCATCCTCCTGCCCCTGATGCTTGTGTGAGCATCACAACTGCCTTCAGGAACTGAGACACTCGGGGGGCAGCTGTGGGCTTGCACTTTCCAACAACGGGCGCAGCTGAGGCAGGGAGCCTAGTCTGCCTGTCGACTTCTCTTCTCCAAGTCTAGGCTTAATGCCGACGCTTTCACCTGCAAAGACTGCCTGTTGAAGTTTGAAGGAGAGTCAAAGGTGACACTGAACACTTGTTTCTCCTTTCGTGACCCACTTGTTTGGGGCCGTGGAAACCGGGCTGCCAGAACAGCTGGTGTCCCAGCTGCAGGAGCCATTCAGTGAGCGGCCTGAGTCTCAGATCTGGGGCAAGGGAGCCTGGGGCCAGGACTCTTTTTGGCCACAAAACCCGCTGTGTGATATGCGCCTCCCCTCCAATGTTGGCCTTGTGAGGATAGAAGGAGACCCTGCGTTTTCAGGGGTGCTCACCTAGACTCCTTGAAAAATGGGCACGAAACCAGCATTAATGACGGTCAAGCCTAGCTCTTGCAAGGTGAGGCAGGAGACTCACTTGAAGGCGTCAGGTTAGTACGGCAGCAGAATTAGAGGAGAAGGAGAAAAGCAAGGGCTCTTGATGCTGGCGTGTTCAACACAGAATCAGGTTCATGCTAACCCATGGTTTGTTTTATACTTACTGGTCCAGCACAGATGCAACCCAGGTTTCCTGCAAACCACAATCTTGGCCAATTGGAAGGCAACCTCCAGAACTGCACCCTCCCTCCCTTGGGACCCAGATCTCAGAGGAGAGGACCCCCCTCCCTTCTCTGCCCAGGATTTGCGTTACACAGGCCGTGACCCAAACTGTGCTCATGTTAACCAGGCTCGCTCTCGCCAAGAAAGGGCCAGAAACCAATTATTCCATCTCTCGCCATGACAGTTACCAGAGCAGCCACAATTACCATCAGGCGCAGTTTGGTTCATATGATGACCTGAAATCATGCCAAGGCTGGGAACAAGGGGGAGAGTGAGGGGGGGGGGGAGAGAGAGAGAGAGAGAGAGAGAGAGTATGTGTGTGTGTGTGTGTGTGTGTGTGTGTGTGTGTGAGAGAGAGAGAGAGAATGTTCCTGAGAATGGGTGAGGGAGGTGCATTTCTAAAGATGGCTAGAGTTGAAATTCTGGGTTTGCAGGAAGCCTGAATTTGGTCTGCACAAGGCCCCTGTCTGTTTTTCTTTCAGATTCCAGGCCAGAATCAAACGGCACCCTCGCGGTGTTTGTTTTGTTTTTCTTGCGACAACAACAAAGACGATACACAGCTAAGCACACTCGACTTTCCAGAGATTGACGGCAAAGAGAAACACCTGCCTGTGACGTACCTTCCGACCCATTTCTTCGTTTCGGTACTTCCTGAAATAGTCTGTTCAGGTTCTGGCCTGGATTCTCTGTTGAAAAACAAGTTGGGTAAGAACAAAACAATCAGGGGGTGCTGTTTCCGACAACGGCGGGCTGTGGGACGAAAGGGCGGTCCCTGGGGGCGGCAGGGGGAGGGGGCGGAGAGGGGGAGCAGTGGGATCGAGCAGCTGGTTAACCTGCTGGGTCTGGCTGAAGCCACCGGCCACTTTGGAAAGGAAGCAAGGCAGGCGGGAAGGTGAAGAAAGAGGACAGGCACGCCCAGAGAGGAGAGGAGAGGAGAAAGGCGCACGTCGGCATCTACAAGGTCCACAAAGACAGAGGCAGGCCAGGCCTCCTGGCGAGAGCTCTAGATCCCAAGAGTCAGCAGATGCTTCCAGATACAGATGGGCACAAACCCTGAGTTCAGCGGTTCGTGTCTGAATAGGTGTTTCTGCCTCCCCTGGTGGGCACTGCCTCCGATTCAGCCCTGGCTGGAGGAGGTGGGGCTGCAAAGCCCCGAACACGAACTGCCGAACTAGTGTTGGTGCCCACCTCTGCTTCTGGATGCCGTGCCACTTCCGGGCAAACCCACTTCAGAACCATTTGGGAGACTCCAAGTGATCTTCCTGCCCCAGGTTTTGGTGCTTCTCCTTTCCAGTTTTTCTACCAAAGGAAACCACATCACCAGCAACTCACAATATTTTGCTGTTTTTCTGCCACACTGTCCAGCTGCACCCGTAAGCGCAGAAAGACAGGAGAAGGGGGGCAAAGAGTGGCCAAACTGGCTTTGTTCCGTGCTGCTCTCTGGTCACACACAGGGAGGGAGAGGGATACTTGTAGCCCCCTTTCCTGAACACACCCTACAAGTATGGGAGGGGGGGCTACGATGGAAAGCGGGACGGGGTCAACTTGGCTTTTGCTCCCGCTGCTGGGATGGCCAAGGAGAGCTGCCTTCCCAGCCCTACTGCTTGCACGCATCCCTCTTGGTTGGGTGCAGAGAAGCCCTCAGTTGCGTACGTTTTCTACACCTGACCCACGCCATCTTGGCCCCACGAGGAGATGTGCATGTCTGTAACCCTTGCACATGCGTTCCCCCCACCCCATCCACATGGCTGCCATTGTCTGATGCATTATGTGCAAACCACCAACGTGCATGCTGCTACTGCGCTTGAAAGCTTGACTTGCCATTCCCAGAGCCCCTTAGCAAACAAAGCCAACAGCAACCGTAGTGGGGGGGGGGGATACTGGGTGCTAGAGATGGGCACGACTCAAAAAAAAAATGTTTTTTCGTTTTTCGTTGAGGGGTCCGTTTCAGTTCGTTTTCGTTGGGTTTTTTTTGCAAATTTTTCATTTTTGTTTCGTAACGAAAACGAAAAATTTCTGTTTCGTTAGCATTCTTTTTAGTTCAATGTATTTGCTGCAATGAAAACGAAAAACACAGCAAAGTTTTTCATTTTGTTTCCGTTTTGTTTTGTTTTTTTGGAAAATTTTCGTTTTTGTTTTCGTTGCATAACAAAACGAAACAAAACGAAAACGAAAACAAAAAAGAAAACTTCGCTGAGTCGTGCCCATGTCTACTGGGTGCTGCAGTCCAACAAAGCATATTTTCAAAACTCTGGCTATTCTCTAACACCAGCTCAGATCTTGGCTTATTACGATCCCAGTTAATGTGGGCTTCTCTGGTGTGGATGTAATCCGGAACGGTGGACTTAACACCAGTCATGGCTCCTGTACAAAAACTGATGTGCAATGGAAGGAGTCAGAGCAGGAGAAACTCTGGGGAATTAAGGAGGGGCACGCAGACCCGGTGCACTACTGCCGCTTCATAAACCATGGGCTATGAAGTCGTGTTGGAATGCCAAGACACAATCCATGAATTAAATGCATTCTGAACAGCTAATCAATTTTATGGCCAAAATTAACGCACCACTGTGTACAGTAAGTTTTCTTGACAAATCCTTCCGCTCTGGGCCAGATTTATGTCTATCCAGGCTTCACTTATGTCTTAACGCTCTGTGTGAGTGTGCGCACGCACGGAGACGTGTAAGGTCTACAAGGCCTCTCTTTGCAGGCATTATATCTCTGAAGCAGCCCCACATCATGCTGCTCGCGCTGCTGCCACCGAACGGGTAGGGTGTCGGTGTTTCATCCCTCCCCATCCAGGACAAAAGGGGTCCTTACACTCCCTTGCCCTGGAGCCAAGAGCCTGGGATGGGGCATACTCGGCTCAAAGACCCCTGGCGTGTACAGGACAACAGGACGCTGTAGAAACTGCATCTCCACAAATGTTTAAATCGCATGTGGATAGTCCAGACTTGGTTACAGTTCCTGTATTACTTTTCCCCTCCTAGGCCGGGCTGCACACTCAACTTATGATCCACCCAATAAAGTAAGGGCAGGGAGAATATAATGAGGCTTGGAGAGCGTGGCAAAAATTAAAGAGCGGAGCGCATCGGAAGGTTGAGTCTCTCACCAAACTGCCAACAACAGAACTTAAGGGATCCCGTCTAACCTGGAGGTAGCTGTCCATTTTTAAAAGGTAGGGCGTCACAATCTTCTCTATCTGAGAGAAGGCTTGATGCTGCCTCTGCTTCCATTTTTCATCTACCCTCTTTGTAACATTACATAAGAATGCAGGGCTCTTTTGCCCCACACCAGATCTAGCCATTTCTTCCTAGACAAATGGGGATGTTTGGGGCCTTCAGTACCCTTTTACACACCACTAAGCTTTAAAAATGTTTAACATTTCCAGTGATTTTAATGTTTTTTGCACTAACATCACCTCCCATAGCTATCTTTTTCTTTCACTTCGCAGCTTGTGATCTTTATCCCGCCATGTTTGTGTACCATATATTCACTTCCACTTATGCTCTCTCTCTCTCTCTTCTTTAAAATGCAAACCACTCAGAGAACACCCCCATTATCACCAGAGAAGCCTGAGGTGCCTTTGCAGGCTTCAGATGGGGAGTCAGGCTGCTGGGCCATCAACCCCATGGACTGACACCCAGTCACTCACCTAACCTTTCCTTTGTCATCCCTCCCCCCCCCCCAACCAACCCAGTCAGCAGAGCTTTGGGCTCATGGCTAGTGGGGGTGCTAGTTCACTACAGGGGGAAGAGGCCAGATCGGCTACTGCTGGATGACAGAGACAACCGGGGGGGGGGGTCGGTGGATGGGAGGAGAGGAATAGAGATGAAGGAATGAAGGAACGCCTGCTCTCTTAACAACCTCTTGCTCCATCAAAAGATGCTTAGCCAACGGAAATGTTTCCCAACGTGCTGAATGAAAGCTCCCTTCGTGTTTCCGGTGCTGCTTGGCCAGGGAATGACGGGAGGTGTCGCGCAGCAGATCATGGGATTTTTCTCTGAGAGGCTGTGCTTCTCTTACTGAAAACAGGCAGCGGAGTGGGGGGGTGGGAGAGAGCTGCCACCTAAAGACTGCCCGGGGACACTCGAGAGCGGCCGCCCCTCCCTCGCCTGCCTCTTGCCCGCAACCTTCCTCTCCTCTGCTCTGAAGGATGTTATGTAACGCTGACTTTTTTTGTCTTCTTTGGACCTGCTTCGCCCTTAAGGAGAGGGCAAGGAGCCAATCGGTTGCAAGCCATCTGCACTGCAGGACTTGTCATCTCGGGCTAGGGAAACTGGGAGCCCGATGAGGAGAAGAGGTTACGCCACGGCAAAGCTGGCAAGACACACACACACACACACACACACACACACACACCTCTGCCCAGAGGAGGGAACGCTGGGGAAGGGTTTGGGCCAGGGGATCAATCGAAGATCCACAGTGTCAGAAGCTACCCTAAGCCTCTGATCTGCACTTATCTGGAGACACGAAGATTGTGGGGGCGGCTACGGTTCCACCTCCTCAGAACTCATTCATAATACGGATCCTGCTCAAGAACGGCTTGGTGAGAAAACCATCCGTCATTCATTCCAGCAAGGGCCCGACATCAGCTCCCTTAATAGGAAGCGGCAAGAAACAACCACAGCTGCCCTCAGAGCTGCTGCCCGGGGTGCCAGAGGGTACCAAGCCCCCCTCCTCGTTTCATGAACACCAAGCCCGATCCATCGTTTCTTGCGTGAGCCCTCCTGGGGAGACCCATCGGGTAGGTTCCATGAGCCCCACCGCGGCCTTCCACTGCTGTTCATTCTCACAAGCTCAGTGAGTGGGCCCTCTCCCTTCTCACTGCCGCTTCACCCGAGCCAGCAAAGGAAACCTCTTTGGTCGCCTTCTTACGCACAAACCTTCCTCCCTCCCCCCTGATCCCCTTCTGAGCAGGCCAGGAGAGCTGCAGAAAAGGCCCACCGGTCGGCCAGCCCCTCCTCACTCACCTCTTTGCCTGCCCTGGATGCTGCGCAAGGCCAAGATGTTCTGTTCGTCGGAGAGGAACTGCTTCATTTTGTGGAAGGGCTCCTTGCCGCGGACGGTCAGCTTGTTCCAGGGCTTGGGCCGAGCCAGGATCTCGCTCACGGAGCCTTGGGAGAGGCCCAGGACGTAGTGGCCAAAGATCCGCTGCCCGATATTGTGCTTGATCAACTGCTCTTTGACCTGGCGTGCAATCTCGGCCGTGTCGATCTCCTCGCCTTCGGAGGCGCTGCCCGTGCTCTCCGACTGGCTGGGCGACGGAGCCAGGCCATTGACGTCCGGGCTTTGTTGCAAGGGGCTTGGGGAAGAGACCGCGTTTGTGCTGTACGGACCTGCTGAAAAAATCATGCTTGTGCTTCCCGCTTCCTGCATGGCCTTGGAGTAGAAGGACTGCATAAGCTGGCGCTGGAGGAGAGAGTTTAGTGCAAATTTTCCTGTAGAAGCCAGGGGTAAGCCGGAGTTTGCCAAGGACGAGCTGAAAAAGTCTTGACTTAAACCCGTTGGTGAGAACTGGTGTGTACCATTAGTATTGGAGGCCTGCTCCCCTGCATTGCGGGGCAACTGAGGAGGAGGGGAGGCCGGCAAAGTTGCAGGTCGCCGACTCTCAAGCTGGTCTTTCCCTTTTCTCCTGGCTGACCCTACAAGGAAGGTCAAACATAATGCATTATGGGGGATCAAAAAAGGGGGGAAAAACCAAGACCAAAATGCAGAGTTTGCCCCACAAAAGGGAGAGGAAAAAAGTGCAGGTTGTGCTTTCCTTTTTTTGTTTGTTTGTTCTTTGTTAAGGGTCAATGAAGAAGGTCTTTCGGATTGTTTTTTTGTTTGTTTCATTAAATTTCAATAAGCCAAACAAGGCCCCCAAGACAAACAACATGCATTTCATGTTTGCACCTTTCTTGTATGTTGCAGCCTGGAGAATCCCCCTTTCAAACATTTGCAATACAACAATGACATGAAGTGACGTTTTATACAATTTTTAAAAAATGCATTGACACAGGAAAATAAAAATCATGCTTGTACTGCCTCCTGATCAAATCCTTCTTCATCCCCCCCCCCCCGTGCACTCCTCCCCGCCCCTCCCATCAAACACAACAACAGATCTTGGCTGAACCCAAATGCAGCAAACATTTTAGAAACGCTAGGTGAAACCCGCTGGATTAGAGAAATCATACTTCAAAGAATGACACGGAGTAGCCGAGAGACTATTCAGAATGCGGCAGACACGGTTGGGCACCTTGCTGACACTCTTGGCAGAAGCTGCAACAGACTTCAGTTGGGGGGGGGGAACCCCCTGAAAGTAGCACCACTCTCTTGACCCCACCCCACACCCGATTCCATCCATCAATTGACGTAAGGCACACGTACTTAAAAAACCCAACACCCCTTTTTAAAAATATACACACACGTTTTAAAAAGCAAATGGAACTGAAGTTCATCTCTACCCAGAATATAGTGACTGAGGCTCAGGCCAGTCTAGCAAGTAAGTTTATGAGTGACTCACTGTATTATATTAAAAAACATCCATTTCTCTCTCTCTGCTTCGGGAAACAGAGAGGCCAACATTAGCATCCCATCAAACTGCGACTAAGCCAGCAGGCAGCCTCCAGCACTGCCCATTGCAACCATCACAGAGGTTCCTCATTTCCAACCTTTATCACATCTCTGAGGTCGCAAGGCCACCTTCTTTGGTCGTCAGAACAGCAAGGAAGAGGGACCGATCAGACAGGATTCCCGACCCGTGCCTCCCCTCCTCCTTCTGGTCCCGGGTGGGATCTGATCTCCCACTGCCCGTCCTCCTCGCAAACAGAACCAAAACCAGCAGGGTCTCTCCCCCCCCCCCCCCCGCCGCCGCCTTTCCATTCACTTACCACTCAAGTCACTGTTTGTGATCCGCAGCGTGGCATTCTCCGACTGCAGGAGGCGGTTCTTCTCCAGCAGCAGAACCTCCAGTGGCTTGGAGGCGGCATCCTGTGGAGGAAGAGACACCAGGAGGTCAGGGCAGGCCTTGGCACAGAAAAGGAGGCACAGCCCCTGGCAGCGCGAGGCCACGAAGGGGCTGCCTTTGTCACACGGTCGTAATCCTAGAAGGTGTCCTTTGGGGCAACGCTTGGGACTCCCCAGCCTTACAGCTGCCACACTCTGTTCTGCTTTCTAGTGCTGACTGCTTATCGGCTCCAGAGATGTATTTCTAAGCACTCCATTAATCTCCCCCCCGCCCCACACCAGTTTGCCTCCAGACACAGCACTATCGTGGTGTATCTTCCTCAAAACACCGTGTTTCACTGCTACCGAATGCATGGATAAATTGAATCCGTCACCAAAGCCGACCCTTCCCCTTTCCCTACATACGGTGCTCAATCATTCAGGCCCCTTGGAAATAATACAATGGCTGGTGCTCAGAGAAGCAGCTCCGGGTCGGGGCGGAAGGTGCCAGAATCCAATTTGCAACCTTTGATCTGGCAAGAGGGACATGTGATGAGATCAGAAGCTGCAGGTATACCCCCCACCATTCCTCACTCGCTTCCTTTGTTTAATTTACTGCTCTCGTGCATGTGAGGCAGTCTGTAACGCCAGGTTCCCGACACCCTTTCAGCAAGGAATGCACGTAAACAGCCACTGTGGGGAAATCCGTGCTGGATTCATACACACGCTCTGTAAACCGTCCAGCTCAGGGCCTACATTAAGAAGACTCGGAATACCAACAGAGTGCAAGCCTCAGCTGTCCGACTCCTGATGCAGATATGGAAGGTTTAGCGGGTAGATGGTTCTTTGACAGAGCTGCAGAAAAGAACCAAGTGAGCCTACACTTGCTCTCAACCTGGCACCTGGTGCCGTTCTCCAAGGGGTACCGCTCCTGGGTGCATCGCATCCTCTTCCCGCCCCAGGTGAAAACAAAGCTAAGGGGGTGGAAGTTTCACCCCAGGGTTTTCTACTCCTTCTAGAAGCTGAGATGGGGGAGATCAGGAGAGAAGCGTCCTCCAGACGGGAGAAGGGAGTGGCATTTGCCCACACGACCGAGGTGGGCGGTGACTCCTCGCTCTTATCAGACCAAAACGAGCACTTCCAGCTACAGAATCCGTAGAGGCGAAGCGGCTGCAGGTAAGAAGGAAAGGCCACCGGGCGCCTGTAGGTGCTCTCTAGCCACCAGGGGGAGGGGGAACATACTGTGACCCTCCAAGGACACCCACGTCCCCCGTCCATTTCAAGGACGGTGACAGGAGACACACAAAACAGAGGACATGCTTGTTTGAGTGTGCCCCTTTTCTGTCCAATACACTTCCTGGGCAGGCAGAGAAAGTGACCGTCTCCCTCGTACATGCTGGCAAGTATCTCCAAGATCAGCTGCCTCCCACAGCCACCCAGCCACCCACCGGCACCCCCATATTTTCATTGATAATTCCACCACAAGAGACAGGAAAGGATGAGGAGTGACACAAAAGGCACGGTAAACAATGCAATGGGAGAAAGCAGGATCTGGCCTTGAAAGCCCAAGAACTGAGATAGTTCTGTCCACTAATCTGTGTGTGTGTGTGTGTGTGTGTGTGTGTGTGAGAGAGAGAGAGAGAGAGAGAGCGAGCAGATGCATCTAGTTGACTGCCTGGTTCAGTGAGGATTTGAACCCAGAACTTCTACATCAGACATCTTGACCTAAAAAGCCCCACATGTTCTCACGGTGTTTAAAAGGAGCGACAAAGGACTCCTCATTCCAAGCCTGCCTCTGGAAAGACCCTTCTCAGTGCCATCCCTGCCAAAACCTAAAGGAAAGCCCATTACCTGAGAGCTGGAGCCATCCGAGGCTGCAAACTCCATGGATTTCAAGATGCTGTAAAGTGGAAAAGAGAGAGGGAGAGAGAGAGGGAGAGTTATTTTCCACGCTGTCCTCTGGAAACAGCTCCGCTAATGAGCATTAACATTGTAATTTTCAGCTCTCCAGGAACACCCTAAGTGATAACTTTAACAAGTTTTCTTCAGAGTAATATAATCTGATAATGAATATAGAATAACTATTCACACTAGTTATCAGAGAAGAACGGTCTCTCCAATGTCCTCTAAATCATGGCGCAACGCAATCCCAGCAGGCCCGTTTGGAGCATAAATTTAAAGGTTAATAAGGATATAACATTTTAAACTGTCAGAAACAATATAAATTTATATGTGTGATGCTTGAAGGGAAAGAAGTGGAACGGAACAAAACAGCAAGAACAGAGAACTGCTATCACTGCTATCATCATGTCCCTGAAACTTGGGGCGTAAAAGCACGCAAAATATACCAGCTCACAGACAGGGGAAAAGAGGTACAAATTACTTTTGCACGTCCCAAACTCATTGTGGGCTTAAGAAAACGAAGCACCACAATTTTTCTTCTTAATAATCAACCACTGCAGGGCGATAGGGCCAACAAATTGCAGGGCATTTCTTAAAATCTAGAAAGTGCTGGAGAATCGCAGCTGCATAGTGGACTCTCATTTGGTACTTCCTGTCACATCCTAATTAAGCGACACACAAAAAGCAACCCCTTCTGGCCTCCCTGCACCCTCTCAAGATGTCATGACATGGGAGGTCAAATTGGCCTGTTACAGGAAACACCTACCTGTCCACAGCGCCCATCACAAACTCCTGGGTCATGCCTTCTCTCTCTCTCTCTCTCTCTCTCTTTCTCTCACTCACTCACTCACTCACTGACTCTCTCTCTCTCTCTCTCTCTCTCTCTCACACACACACACACACACACACACACACTAATGGGCAACAGGAAGGCTTAACACTGTCTGCCAAGGCTTGTGTATGCGGGCAGTTCATCACATGCACATCTCAATCAGGCAAAGCTTTTCCTACCATGGAAATAAAATGGCCGGGGATGTTCCACCGACTTATGGCTGTTCTTCAGTCATAGGAGGGAGCCATGCCACCACCTGCCACTGGGCTTTCAGGAAATATATGTGGTGGCTTGCCAAAACTAAGACACAGAAACAGGGCAGCACAAATATACCGGCGCCGTGAAATCCTCCAGTTCCAAGTCCCAGGCAGCCGGTCCTGCCCTCTTGTAACCCGTTCCATCCCCATTTCCCATGTTCTCTCCTCTAAAGTCATGGCAGCAAACACACTCAAGCCTCATACAGATATCTGGGCACCTATCTGGGATTCCCCCCCCCCATTTTCCACTAAGCCAGCTAATACAGTGCTGCCCTCTGCGTTTGTGTATGTTTCTCTCGGTGTGTGTCCTGGTTACAAAAAAGGGGGCCTGGCAATAAAGAGGAGTTCAGAACGTAAGCGGAGGGACTGGCGGCTGGTAAACTGAGCAAGGGCAGGTTCAGTCCACCACCCACAGGGTGAGCGCCTCTTTCCTCGCCCCAAGCTGGATGACGGCCCTTCCAGTCTATTGAAATAATGAATTGGCCGGAATGCTTATGTTCTGCTGAAAATATCAAAACCTCTGCTCCACAAACTGACTTATGACCCTGGATAAAATGCAGAGGATGCAGAATTCCAAATTTCTTAGAGCAGGGAAGGCAGTGGAGCCAAGTGAGGACAGCCAGACTTCTGTCAAATCACAAATGTACCCATAAGGCCCACTGGCCCTACTCAGAAAGAACGGTAAGTGATGGTTCTCGGACATTCAGACTTTCTACGGCTTGGGTCCCTATACCAACCAATCCTGGGCATAGAGTCTCTGGGGTGTTCCGTTCCTCCCGCCAAGCAGAAGCAGCCAGGTGAACATTTAGGGACAAGGCATCTCGCTGTGCTGCTCACGAGGGACCCACCAGGATTCCCTGGAACCCATGCCATTCATTGGACATTCAAACACAGCCTGTGCCTTTGATGCATTTGGTACCTGGTTGCTGCAAGTTGGTTACTGCAAATAAAATCAACAGCTTTTTTGGGGGGGGGGGGAGAGCACTCTCATGACAACCGTAGATATACTTACTTCAATTCCTTCTTAACCTCCTCATAGTCTGCTTGCACCTTCAGTTTTTCTTCCAGTTGCTTAAAGGCAGAGCAAAAGGCGACATGTTATTTTGAGCCCATTATCATGGCACAACCCAGCCCTTGCATGGGCTCCTTGCCCTGGCCCCATAGTTTCGGGTGCTGCGAATACGAAAGGTGGCATCCAAGTGAACCCTCACACGCTTCCTTGGTGCAATGAAGCACACATGAGGATTAAAAGGCAC
>JAHTLZ010000038.1:2710213-2764063 GCA_023846285.1 Phrynocephalus versicolor | reverse complement strand
AACACAACTAAAATAAGAACACTGGCAAGGCTAAAGGTTCGGGTGTGTGTGTTAATGGTCGCCAAACGCCTCTATAAAGAGCAAGGTTTTTAGAGCTCTCTTAAAGGCATGTTGTTGTTCTCTCATGAAAACAAAGCGGGGGGGGGGGAGTTCTGCCTAAATAAAGCTCCGAACAATTTAAAATATTTTCCCAACTTGGACAATTTGTCTACTTAGCCCACAAAGAGCTCAACAATTATGGGAAAAGATTAACAGAGTTATGCTGTGGAAGAACCCTCAATAAGGTGAAATGGAACAGAAGTCTGGAATTATGAGACCATCTAGAGAAAGAACGTCTGGCTCCAACTATCAGACAGAATAAAAGATTCCCCAATGCCTAAACAGTCACTTCAGAAAGATAAGGGCCATCTTATCATAGAGCCTTGTAGGGGAGAGCTTAAACTGCTGTACTGCAGCCAAAACTGTGCTCCTGACTTGGGGTTCAATCCCAGATAGCCAGCTCAAGGTTCACTCTGCCTTCCATTCTTCTGGGGTCAATAGAAATGAGTACCCTGCTTGCTGGAAGGGGGGGCAATGTGTAGCCTGCATAATTACTTTTAAACCACCCAGAGAGTGCTTTAAACGCCATGGGGCTCTCTATAAGCAGCACACGTCACTTCTGCTTTTATCTGAAAGCTAGTCTCTATTGCCTACCCTAAGCACTAATGCGATGAAGGATTCTTACTAGCGTTGGCCCTGAAGGAAGCAGCAGCCACCAAAGGAACCTGTCAACCTGTCGGCAAATTCCCTTGGTTCAGGGAAAGGTCTGTTGCTCTTCTAACAGAGCCGAACAGGAGCCAAACAAGGCCCACATCTGACGGAAGTGCTCCTTCTGCCCCCATGTCCGTAAGTCCTGTATTAAATAGTTGCCCATTATTGTGGGTCCACTAGACACCAGCACCCTCGTTTAGCCTCTTGACCACGACAGGAACAGGATTGGCAGGGTAAGCAATCCATAGCCATGCAGGATCTCTGACGGGAACAGATCAACATCTACGGTACCTCCCCCCCCCCCGCCGCCCTCTACTCCCGAATCCAAAGCTACTGCTCCTTGACAAAAATGGGGCTTGGGGGAGGCACATAAACCAGCGGCCCAGGTGAAGGTTTAGGGCAGCTCCTTTGGGTAGGGCTGGTGCCTTTTCCCGGCAATATGTCCCGGAAGCAACGACTACAACGATGACAGTGCAGCTGATTTCTGGTCCGAGGTGGGCTCTGCAAAGCTTGTCGTTTCCCACAAAGGCTGCTTCCCAATCAGTGGGGCGTCAACAGAGTCCTCTCTGTGGAGGACCGACGGGGACTGCGTTCATTGAGCAAAACGGCAATTCCGAGCGTTCTGATCTGGGAGCGGCACCCAAAGGCCAAGAACGGGAAGAATAGGCGTTGTGGGCTTTCGACACCCAAGGCCATTTTAAACATTTATTTATTCCCCGCTGTGTCTTTCTTTCTCCCCTACTTTAGCTATTATGGAGAAGAACGCTGCTCTGATAGCTGGAGATCCACATGAAGTTCCACGAGACACCAACACCCCAAAACCACGAGAAGCTCCCTTTTATCCCATGGAAGGAACACGGTGTGGCCTTCAGGAGACAGCCCGGCCACAAAGCCAGGTGGGCCCGAGGCATGGAGGCCACTTACTTTGAGTGTGCTGTTCTTGGCGGTCAGCTGCTGCTCCAGCTGAGAGATCTGGCTGGTGGAGTTTTCCCGGAGTTTGGTGAGGCTGCCCTGGAGTCTCTGGACGTCTTCGACCAGCTGAGCAATCTCGCGCTCTTTGGCAGCCAGCTCGACCTCCAAGCTGGATCGCGTCAACACCTCGATGGCCTGCTCCTAAGGGATCAAGGAGACACGCGTCACAGCAAGCGATTGCGACGAGAAGGCAAATGATGGAGCCAGGGAACCCTGAAGAAATCCGGCCCTTCCGCCTCAAATGTACTCAAATTGCTTTTGAAACACGGGGGGCGCGAGGGGGGAATGCCTGGTGAAAATGGTGCTTTGAAAAGGTCTTAACAAGCTAGACTGCTGTAAAGTTCTGACTGTGGGGAGGCCCTTGATGGCTAGACTACAGAAAGCTTGTGCTGGAACAGCCTGCCAGAATTCCCTGAAATGGGTACCCCAAAGGAGCCTCAAGGGGCTTCTTGCAGCACCTACTGCTCTGAGCGGCCTGGCAGGGGGCCCCTGTGCCATCTGGCCACCCTTGCTCAAGGCAGAGGCACTCCGTATGGACACTCTTTCACCCCCTCCCCCTCCAGATGGGTCGTCTAAAGAAACAACAGCCAGTGCTGCCCAGCTCTTTAACCAGAGCCCCCCTCCCCCCAGTGCCTTTCTGCTTTACAACAACATTGTGGACACCACTGGGAAGCACAGGGGTACCATCCAGCCTCACCCTACATCTCATGTGCCCAGGATGGAAAGGGGTGATCCTGAAGGTGCCTTGGTTCCAACTGGCTGGCGGATCAATACTGGTTCCTGGCCTGTCACAATACTGGTTCACCAGCACACCACCCTCCGTGCTAAAATTACACCCACTGACTCCCTATATTGTGACGCAAAGCAAAGCAAAGGGCGTGAGAAACATGAGGTTAAGACTCCCGGAAGAAACTCCTGGTCTTTCCCTTGAAGCTGCAGCAACATTTCAAAAACGCAATCAGCATATTAACTCTCTACAGCTTGTACTTAGAAAGAGACAGGTGCCTCGCCAATCCTTGGGTCCTGTTCAGCATCTACTGAATTTGCACCGGCAAAGGCAGAGGCACCCAAAGCAAGTCACGAGGTCTAGCAGCATAACATTTAAAAGAAAACACAAAAGTGATGCAGCATCATCACCATGGACTACACTTCAGTGTAATTTTCACAGATATAGGTGGTGAGGAACTGCCTCGGCAAAAGGAGGCGATGCCACCTGGCGTATCCCTTGGCATGTGTTTTGCATGCAGAAACAACCACTGATAAAAGAAATGGCACTAAAGCACAACATTTTCCTAAGTTTTGGGTGCCCCTCCCCAAATCCTGCCATTTATTGGGGAGACAAAGCACAGGGAATGTTGGTTGCAAACAAGCCATCCTCCTTTTCTTACCCTCCTCCTTGGAGCAAGGAGGCCTGGTGTTTCATGATGCTCTCTTTCTCTGCCCATCCTCTCCCGCCTCCTGCCCCAAAGCCACACGCCATGTGCAGCTGGGCCTGGAGCCCAAGTGAGGAACGGGCAAACACCAGGACACCAGACCCGCCTCCTACAGTGGGGTACATGCGCGCCCTCTTACCACATCGGGTGCTTTCTGGATCTGAGTAGCCAGCTGCAGAGATTTGTTAGCAGACGAGAGCTGCTCCTTCAAAGCTTCGGCTTCTCTCTGAGCCACCTCTGCCCTCTGAAAGAAGTGAAATGGGGAGAATAAAAAATTTGGGAGGAGGGGGATGGTTTTTTTGGGGGGGGGCGAGAGGAAGAGTGTACGTTTGGTTTAACAACTGGCAATTACTGCATGAACATTCATCAATTCATGCCCGACTGAGTATAATTGATTTTCCTAAACACTCAACCTAATAAATGGAGGTGTGGGGGAGGGAGGGGGGAAAGAGTAGGGAAACTCAGAATGTGATGGATTTTTATTTTAAACAGTACAAGAAAGAAATAATTGAGCGATTATGACAGTAATTTAACGCTAGGAGCAAGGAATCCCCTGCTGACACAAATGCCGCGGCCCACTGAATTTCCCAGGCTGGATGAATGCGAGTAGAAATGGAATCCTTTGATTCAATTGCCTTCTGTACTCCTAGCCAAAGCCGGCTGGTTCGCAAGATCCCTCATGGGAATAATTCTCATGAGCAAATGCTGAATTAAGAGATCCGCAGCCTCTTTGCGGCTGAAAGAACAATAGTCTGGGTCTTTTTGTTTTGTTTTTCAGGGAGATAAGGGGAAAACATCTCTCGTCCTTCCATAACTTGACTTCTTTCTCATTCTTGTGCCCACACACGTACCCCAGAAGGGGGCGGGTAAGAACGGGCAACACTTTGCACTGATAAAACAGGGTCATCACTACATTCTTATCTTACTTTCTCCTAGACGGGGGCGGGGGAAACACCTGGTCCGCCGGGTGTTGTTGGAGCAGAGCTTCTGTCACAGCCAGGGGCCAAGGATGATGGGAGTAGTAGTCTGCCACCATCAGTGGTGTGGTGGCAACCAGGTCTTTTCTAAAGCTAATGGCTCCTAATAGTCCACTCAGGAGCAAGCCTCCCTCAGAGAGGTCATATTAAAACAGGGAGAGCTTGCAGCAATATAACAGAAGGTGGGGAAATCTGTTTCTTTCTCAGCTACATCTAAGCTTGGAGGGAGTGTGGAATTTGGATGGGGGAAAGGTGATGCAGATGTTCTCTCCTATTCTTGGAGATATTCTAGGGCTTCAACTCTGGGAGCTGCACAGAACAGGCCTAATCCAGCTAGGTCCTTGCAGCGCTGAGCACCAAACATACATCTCTCATCAACCGAAGGGGCCACAGAGAGCTTTCAGGGCATGGGATTTTTCCCTGATAGCAAGAGGGTCTCTGCCCCGACCCCCACAAATGGCCCCTTAAAACTGGCCTGGCCTGCCTGTCCCCCAATTGCAGCTCCAGAGAAGAGGGATCCCCTTCTCCTGTGAGTGAGGAGGAGGGTTTGGCTTTTCCAAGATCACTCTCTCATCTCTTGCAGGGAGAAGACGGAGAGCTTTCCTTTCCAAACTAACTTCCTCTTGATGGCGTCCTTACATTTAAGCACAAAAAAGTAGCCACTCAAAACAAACAAAAGACCCTAGTCTGAAGGTCCCCTGCCTAGTGTGGGGCCTCCCTGCTGAGGTTTCTATCCCTCACTATTCAGAGAGGTTCAGTAGGGAAGGTGGGGTTGGAATGGAAACAAAGATTGCAGACATTTTGTGATAGCACCCAAAGCGGGAAACCCCACAGACAATCTGTTGCTCTGACATATCCGTTACAGCAGTGGTTCCCAACCTTCCTAATGCCGCGACCCTTTAATACAGTTCCTCATGTTGTGGTGACCCCCTTGCCTTGCTTGGAAGAGGCCACAAGCC
The DNA here is from genome assembly GCA_023846285.1 of Phrynocephalus versicolor. Taxonomy (NCBI): domain Eukaryota; kingdom Metazoa; phylum Chordata; class Lepidosauria; order Squamata; family Agamidae; genus Phrynocephalus; species Phrynocephalus versicolor. Next base: position 2,758,972 of record JAHTLZ010000038.1, on the reverse strand, counting down.
CCCCTTTGGCAGGCCACTGCCGCAGGGGCCATAGAGAACTTCCCTCTAGTGTACAGGCACCCTCAGACAATCGCAGCCTCCAGTACCATTGACTGACATCCCCTCCAACCTATCGAGCTGTAACTCACACTTCCCCCCCTTCCTCCCCCCCAGACCCAAGCTGTTTGTGCCTTTTTCTTTACTGGCTCATGGCGACCCCTGCAAAATGGTCGTTCGATCCCCAAAGGGGTCCTGAACCCCAAGTTGGGAACCACTGCTTTACACAGTATCTTAATTCTCACCATTGATTTTAACTGTGCCTATTCCTATCAAGGTTGTGATCCTGTCTAGTATTAGGGATAAAAGTGAAGGGCTGGGGCTCAGAAGAGCTGGGTTCAAATCCCTCACTCAGCTGTAGAAACTCGGTGGGAAGCAGCACCGGTCAAGCGACTTCTGACCAATCTCCCTCTGAAAGCCCCGTTACATTCGATGTTGGTTCGGATGCAACTAGAAGGCATGTGATGCAGACACAAGCCCACCAAAGGCAGACGGTGGGGCCAACTTGGCAGAGATGCTTCATGCAAACAAGGCTAAGGTGGTCATGCTGACAATCTGAAACCATGGCTCCAAAACCTAGTAGTGAAAACATCTACTCCAAACAAAGTGTGTATGAGTGTGTGTGTGCGGGGGGGGGGGGGAGGAGACATACGTGCTGGACAGTGCACCCTGCTCCCAGTTTTATGAAGATAGTTCAACAAACTGGGACTGTCCGTACCGCCACACACACACGCACACGCACGCACGCACACACCCCTCTGCAATGAAGCCTGATGTGACCAATGGCTTTGCCTGTGGCCTCCTACCTGGTTTGCTCTTTCAAGGTCCGTCATGATCATCTCGATTTCATCAGACCTGGGTCAAAACAGAAGCAGGGACAGTTAGGCTGAGATCATGCTGAAGGGTCAGAGGGCTAACCAAAGCACTGGCTGAGCAAAGACGGTGGTTTTCTGAAATTCCGTGGCACAACGGGCCACATCTGTGCACGATGACAAGGACTGGTAAAGAAGATCATGAACAAATAATACCCGGTTCCATGCTGCAATTAAAAACCAAAACTTCTTTTCATGGTTTTTTATGTTCTGATGAGAACATTTGAGTAAGACAAATAGGTTGCATGGTGCTACATGACATGCACTCCTGCACCTTTTCTAATCATCACATCTGAAGTAGCTATAGCAACCCTCCACTTATCAACTGCTAGCCAGTACACAGCACATGATTTGAGCCCAGAGCCCTGGCCACAAAAAGCCTATACCACATGGTGACCAAACCATAATGTATACAGAGAAGTCTAGAGTGCTGTTGAGTTGGCCTCATGTGGCAGAGACAGACCCACTAGGCAATGCCAGAGATCAGGTTGCTTCCTCCCTTCTAGCATTGACGGCCAATATGTCCCCATCAAATGCATCCAAAGTGGCTTCCAATGTTTCTTGACCACACATTAAGACCAACTGCACAGCCACACTCCTAACAAGTGGAAAACCAGCAGTAAGTAAGTAAGTAAGTAAGTAAGTAAGTAAGTAAGTAAGTAAGTAAGTAAGTAAATAAATAATAATAATAATAATAATAATAATAATAATAATAATAATAATAATAATAATAATATTTAAAACAAGCATGCTCTGGTTGCCCACCCCAGCTATGATGCCCCATGCCAAGGAAAGACCTCTTTCATACAGAGAGGAACAGAGCACTCCAGACCAACCTGGCCCTTCCGTGGGCCAAGCGGCCACAGGTGTGACTGAGGGGAGTGGCTGCAATAGCTCCAGCTTGGTGGAGCTGATGTGGCAGTAAGAACGGGTGGCTCTACACGGTACCATTCTGACCCATGGTCCAAGCCACGTGGCTCACGGCAAAGCTGGTCCTGGCTTTAGTAACCAGCTAACTCCTATCAGCAAGAGCTCAGAAGTCCACAAGCATCCAGAAGAGTAGCCATCCTTTCAAATACTTGTATGGTAGGTCCTACAGAGGAGGGGCAGGGTTTGTTCTCAATCATTCCAGAGGGCAGGATTTGTAATAACAGGCTCAAGTTACAGAAAGACAGATTTGGACTGAATAACCAGAAAGACTTCTTAACTGTTAGAGCAGTATGACAATGGCCTTTGGAGGTGGTGAGTGCTCCAAGGCTGAAGGCCTTCAAAAGAAAACTGGACAACCCTCGGTTATGAATTGGATTGAATTGGATTCCTCCACTGAGCAGAGGGTTGGACTTATCAGCCCTTTTCAATTCCATTATCCTATGCTTCTCTCCGTTATTGTTTGCAGTGAGCTACCACCAAGACTCTTGGGACACCTTCAAAAAAAAACCCCAACATGATGTATTTGCACCATTCAGTCATGAAATCATACTCAAATAAAACTGATTATTTCTTCAAGGTAGCAGAAGACACTTTGGCCAAGATCTTATTTCAAGGGCGTTCACATTTTTGTCACTCCCTACAAGCATCCAGGTGGGCCACCAGGCGGGCATATTGAAGTGTGCAACAGGGAGCATGCCAGACTTCGCACGCTACCTGCACCATCACTGTTTTGTGCAGTGTAACACCAACAGGATTTCTGACTTTGTTGTTTTTGCTATAATAAGTCAAAGATCTTTCCACATCCTTGCACAAAAGTAATGCTATCCACAGCTGCCTTCAGAGACGTCCTCCAGCTGGTTTGGGGAGACTTATTCTGTCCTGGTAGGCCATCTCTGCTGAGAATCATCCCTGCCTCCTTCAGAAAGCCATGGAAACATATTAGGAAGCTTCAAAGAGAACCTCTCCATTTATGTGAGCCGAACACCCACTGAGGTTATAGATATTATAGCTCGCCCACCCCTTAACACCCTGTAAGCAGAGTAATGAATTAAAATTGCTGTAATGTTTTGTCCCCAAGCAAGCTTGAACAGAATTTAGAGGGAATCTTCAAAAGGACTCATTCTTTTCATTTCAAAAGCTGAGAATTCAGCATCAGGAGTTGGCACCTGGCAGCCTGAAATCAGTATTTCACAAACTTGGTTAACAGCTACAGTCTGCAAAAGTTTGTCGCTTTTGCTATTGCTTGCATTTTAAAGGCTAGAGTTCTGTGCTGTTTAAATCTTTTCCTTTCCAGGAGCAAGGAGGAGCCAGAAGGAGGGGTTGTTCAAAGCCCTTTACAAATTTCTGGAAGCACGTGAGCAGCGCCGGCAACTCAAAAAACCAAACAACAACAACTAATTATAAATATTTATATAAAAAGAGAAGAGGAGAAAGGCAGATACCTTAATAAATTAACAATATTGAGTTATAAGTAACTCACCTTATTTAGTCAAGATGGCGGGTCAGGGGGCAGATGTAGTTACTCGTATCATCTGCGGTATGTTTGTTTACACATGCTCAAAATGCAAGCTAGTAGCCCTCTTGGAGGACGTCAGGCAGCTGGAGGCCTGTGTTTCTAATCTTCACAAGGTTAGGGGACAGGAGGTTTTTTTGCAGGAAGCAGAGAAAAACTTTGCCAACAGAGGGGACAGGAGTAATTTCAATCAGGATAAGGGCATTTCACAAATACAAGAGACAGACACTTGGAAGAATGTCACAGTCAGAAAGGGAAGAACTAGGAAACAGACAGGAAGTTTACAGTTGCAAAATAGATTCCAACCTCTCTCCCTTATCAGCCAAGAGAAGGAACTGCACCAAGAGCAGCCTCAAGACCTTGCACAGAGCAATCTGAATTCATTGGCACACCAAGGGGCATCTACCAAGCCTCGGAGGAGGCGGGTGGTGGTGGCTGGGGATTTCTTGCTTAGAGGAACAGAAGCGGTCATCTGCAGGCCTGACAAAATGAACAGGGAGGTCTGCTGTCTCCCTGGAGCCAAGATTCAGGATGTAACGGAGGGACTAACGAGACTCATCAAGCCCTCTGATTCTAACCCCTTTCTCTTGGTCCATGTAGGAACTAATGATACTTCAAAACACAGCGTTCAGGATATCGTAAAAGTGTACGAAGAGATGGGTAGGAAGCTGGAGGACCTGGGTGGGCAGGTGGTAATCTCATCTCTCCTCCCTGTAGAAGGATGTGACCCACGAAGGGAAAGAACAATAGTGGAAGTGAACAATTGGCTTTGGAGATGGTGCCGGCAGGAACGATTCGGATTCTTGGACCATGGTTTGCTTTTTCATTCAGACGGGATATTGGGCCAGGATGGGGTGCACCTCAGCACTGCTGGTAGGAATCTCTTTGCCAAGAGGATTGCAGATTTAATAAGGAGAGCTTTAAACTGAGTGTGCAGGGGGAGGGAGAAAATTATCTTAATGCTAGAGATCCAGAAGGGGTTGTGGAGATTAGCCCAAATGTTGCAACAGGAGCAGGACAAGAAGTAGTTCAGACCATCAGTGTGAGGAAAAACAGGTTAAGCAAAGGAGATGTAAGAAGCACACGCAGCCTCAAATGTCTCTACACCAATGCACAGAGCATGGGGAAAAACAAGAGCAGCTGGAACTCCTAATACAGCAAAATAAATATGACATAACAGGCATCACTGAAACATGGTGGGATGAGACGTATGATTGGAACGTAGTCATTGGGGGGTATAAACTGTTTCAAAGGAACAGGCCGAGTAAGAAAGGAGGAGGTGTAGCATTATATATTAAGGACATTTATACTGCTGAAGAAATACAAGATAAACAGCAGAGGAACCATGTTGAGAGTATTTGGGTTAAAATCAGGGGTGAAAAAACTAGGAGGGATGTCACTGTGGGGGTATATTAGAGGAGTGGGATGATGTCTTCTGTGAGCAGATGGCGACACAGTCAAAAGGGAGAGATGTAGTACTAACGGGAGATTTTAACTATCCTGATATATGCTGGCAGTCCTACTCAGCTAAGAATGCAAGGTCTAACAAATTCCGTACTGCCCTTACAGACAATTTCATGGTCCAGATGGTAGAGGAGGCAACAAGAGGCAAAACCATTTTAGATCTGGTCTTAACCAATAAGGAGGACATTGTAAATGGGGTCGAAGTGGTGGGATCATTAGGTAAAAGTAATCATGCCTTCTTGGAATTTGTTATACAATTGGAAGGTGAAGCTAAGCATAGTCAGACAAGAATCCTGGACTTTAAGAAAGCCATTTTTTGTAAACTTAGGGAATTATTGGCTGTGATTCCATGGACCGACACACTGAAAGAGAAGGGAGTCCAAGATGGATGGGAGTTCCTTAAAAGTGAGATATTAAAGGCACAATTTAAAACTGTTCCAACAAGAAGACAAAATGGGAGAGGTCTAAAAAAACCACAATGGTTTACTAAAGAACTTTCAACTCAGCTAACTATAAAGAAAAACAAGTACAAGAAATGGAAAAATGGGAAATGCACCGAAGTGGAATATAAGCAAACAGCTAATATATGCAGGGGGGTGATAAAAAAAAGCTAAAGCGCAAAATGAACGTAGACTTGCCAAAGAGATTAAAAGTAGCAAAAAGGGTTTCTTTAGTTATGTCCGCAGCAAAAGGAAAAATAAGGATAGGCTCTCTGTGTGGCGATAATAACCAGTTACTAACAGGAGACAAGGAAAAGGCAGAACTACTCAACACCTTCTTTGCCTCCACAAAGAGTAGATGAGGTAGGATGGGAATTGCAACATAGAATAGGTAGAGAGCTAGTACTGGAACACCTGGAAGCATTAAATGAATTTAAGTCTCCAGGGCCAGATGAATTACACCCAAAGATATTAAAAGAACTGGCAGAAGTAATTTCCGAACCATTGGCAATAACCTTTGAGAAGTCCTGGAGAACAAGGGAAGTCCCTATCGACTGGAGGAGGATTAATACTGTCCCCATCTTCAAAAAGGGGGGAAAAGAGGACCCAAATAATTACCGCCCAGTCAGCTTGACTTCAATTCCAGCAGATTATTAAACAGTCAGTCTGCAATTATTTAGCAAATAATGCTGTCATTACAAGAAGTCAACACGGGTTTCTAAAAAACAAGTCATGCCAGACTAATTTGATCTCTTTCTCTGATAGAATTACAGGCCTGGTGGATGAGGGGAATGCTGTGAATATTGTTTATCTAGACTTTAGTAAGGCCTTTGATAAGGTTCCCCATGGTATTCTTGCTAAGAAGTTAGTAGAAAGTGGAATAGATAGTGCTACTGTCAGATGGATTTGTAATTGGTTGACTGATCGCACCCAGAGGGTGACCATAAATGGCCTCTCTTCAGCCTGGAGAGACGTGACCAGTGGGGTGCCCCAGGGTTCTGTTCTGGGTCCAGTGCTGTTCAATATCTTTATTAATGACTTGAAGGACGGAATAGAGAGTATGCTAAATTTGCAGATGATACTAAATTGGGAGGGGTTGCTAATTCCCCAGAGGATAGGATGAAAATCCAAAAAGACCTTGACAGATTAGAGTGCTGGGCCAAAGCTAACGGAATGGATTTCAACAGAGGGAAATGTAGGGTGCGACATCTAGGTAAAAAAAATGAATTGCACAGATATTGGATGGGGGATACTTGGCTGGAGAATAGTACCTGTGAAAGGGATCTGGGAGTCTTGGTGGACCACAAATTGAACATGAGTCAGCAGTGTGATGCGGCGGCTAGGAAAGCCAATGTGATTCTTGGTTGCATCAACAGAAGCATTGTGTCTAGATCAAGGGAAGTGATAGTACCACTCTATTCTGCTCTGGTCAGACCCCACCTGGAGTACTGTGTCCAGTTCTGTGCGCCACAATTTAAAAAGGATATTGACAACCTCGAGCGGGTGCAGAGGAGGGCGACCAGGATGGTTGAGGGTCTGGAGGAAATGTCTTATGAGGAACGGCTTAGGGAACTGGGAATGTTTAGCCTTTCAAAAAGAAGACTGAGAGGGGATATGATAGCTATGTTTAAATATTTGAAAGGATGTCATATTGAAAAGGGAACATGTTTGTTTTCCATGGCTTCAGAGACTAGGATTCGGGGCAATGGTTTCAAACTACAGGAACAGAGATTCCATTTGAACATTAGGAAGAACTTCATGACAGTTAGAGCTGTTCGGCAGTGGAATATGCTGCCACCAAGGAGGGTGGTGGAGTCTCCTTCTTTGGAGGTTTTTAAGCAGAGGCTGGATGGCCATCTGTCGGAAATATTGTGATGGGATTCCTGCATGGCAGGGGGTTGGACTAGATGGCCCTTGAGGTCTCTTCCAACTCTATGATTCTATGATTCTAACCCATCCTTGTGTGAAGATCAGGGATTTCAACATGTTGGCCATGTTCTGAGATGATTTGGACTCTGGAGGCTCAAAATCCCTGCTCAGCCATGGAAATTCATGGGTAAAACTCACTCATCTCCCTTTCCTTGAAAACCCTACTAGGTTCCCCGTAAGCCGTTTCCATTTTGATGGCACAGAACAGCCGCAGCAGATACCTTCTTTGTACCCAAATCTTCTGCGCAAGAGACAGCTGCCATGACGGACTCTTGAAAACAACAGAGTCTATGGGAAAACAAGATTTCCTGCTGCCTTTTCAAATCTGCAAAACACACGCTTGTTACATACTCAGCGCTGTGTCGTAGCATGGCCATTTGTATCAACTTAAAGCATGTGTATGTATGTCAGGGGAGAGGGTGCACTAGCCAAGACAAAGACCTTAAGCTACAGTGGTTATTTAAGTACAACATGACATCAACTGCATGACCGCTCCCGGGGGTGGGGGTGGGGGGCGATCGGGATCAAAGTTTGCTGTGGATTTTAGTGGCTGTGTGAAAGCAGCCTATGTGCCTCCTCATCATAACTATGGAAATCCTTTCCAGGGTTTTCTAGGTAAAGTGTGCTCTGAAGTGGTTTATCGTTCCATTCTTATTGGGGTCCAGCACACTCAATGCCACACAGGCGGTGGGGTTTTTGTTTGTTGTTTGTTTGTGAGAAAGCATGAGGAACTGAACTGAACTCCCAATCCTTTTTCTTCCCCACCAGATACCCAAGACACTGGGCTATCCAGCTGACATGATCTAGTTATTAGATCACTAATATATTGCAAGCAGAAGCGGGACTTAAATGGCAACATCACCACAGCCCCCCAGAGCGTGTAACCGACTTCCTATTCTTTTCTGCAACTTGTAAAAAATGTCAATATTTGGGTCCACCACAGTATGGTAAGAATGTTCTCGATTCCTCTTTCTCCACTTTACAGGCTGGGTTATTTCCAAATTTGGTATAGGCAGTCAAACAAGTATCTCAAATATTCAGGCTGTGCATGTGTGAGTGACTGAATGAGTGCAAGCACACACATTTTCTCATTTTTTTTCAGGTCGTACTGATTCGTTCCAAGCAAGCTCCTGAAACTATGGGCACCTCTGTGAAATCTAAAGCATTTGGGATATGTTTAAAAGACCATAGGTTTGTATATCACTATCCAAACAGGCTTCAATCTCTTAAGCATGCTAGAAAAGTTGCCAGGGAACTGGTGGCAACACGAAGGGTGCAGGTACAGAGAGGAAAGCAGAGGAATACCCTCGTGTACCGGAATGGTGTAACGGCGGTTCTTGGAGTAGCCATCTGTGAATTCACACAGATGTGTCCATTTGGCCGTGCAAACCTTCCTTCTGCTTCACCCAAGGGTCACTCCCTCCGTTTCCTCTATCTGTCTCCAGGAACACGACGGTAATTAGCATGACAGAGAGTAGGACGATTGGGTGGACTGTGTGAATTCACTCCTCTTTGATGGCCTCTACGAATTGCAAACATGGGTGATGCACAAGTTCAGTTCCCGGCTGCTGGGAAAATGGGAAATCATGCACGTATAGAAGACAAAACTGTGCGACTGAATGATGTCTTCAATTTACTCTCTATATCTAGTCTGTAATTGTTGACAAAGATGATGGGGTGAGACTATGTCCCTGCCCTGCAAACATCCTGCAGATGAAACTCGTTCAAAAAAAAAAAAAAAAGATGTTGAGGCAGCAACAGCTTGGGTTGAGTGTCCCTTCAAAGAAGCTGGTAAGGAACTTTTAGCCTGTTGGATGATAGGAAAATTGCCTTCACTACCAACTTTTGAGTGCCTTTGCAATTATATACCTGCTCCCCTCTATTTGTTTTGTTCCTCTCATAACAAAAAGTCTCTTCATTTTCCTGAAGGAACTTGTTTGGCCCACACAGAATGCCAGGGTGAGTCTAATATCTCAGGCACGTAGAGTACTCCCCGAATCAGATTAAGGTAAGTGTGTTTGTGTGTGTGTTGGGGGGGGGGGAGTGGAATAACCAAGAGCTGGCATGTACGAAAATGTCAAAGTATTTTTGTCCCTAAATAATATTACCTTAAGTGCAGATAAGGTTTATCACAGTGCACACCTGATAATTTGCTTGCTCATCTAGCTGATTCTAATGCTACAAGAAATACAGTCTTGTACATTAGAAGACTCTGAGCAGCTGTGGTCAGAGGCTCAAACTGAGGTTTCGTAAGCTGAATTAATACCACCTCCACACAATGCTGAGGAGTTGGGGGTTTAATATTTGGGTAGATAGAATTTAACTTTTCAAAAACCCTTGTTACTCAGGAATTTGAACCTTCAGGCTAACAAGACACCATCTCTGATAAACACACTTTTAAGGTGGATTGGGAAAGACCTCACTCCTTTGGATGTAACAGGAAATGCAGCACACATCATATAGATGCAGGTAAGTATGACTCTTTTATAGAATTAGTGTATTCTCTGATTTCCCCCTTCTTGTAACAATATTTTCTAGTTGATTTCTTTCTTGACACCCTTAAAACTCTAACTATTGGGGGGGGGGAATCATCCAAGCTATTAACTCAAGTTTTTTCACATCAGGGTGATGGTCCTTCCCTGGGGACAACTTTGGAACCATTTGTTTTGCATTTTCCTTAGCCATCAATAGTAGGATTGTAAATATCCATTCCTGTTTGATTGATTTGACAACTGTTCAGTGTATCAAAAGAAAAGGAGGGGATGAATCCACCAGAGTTTTCAGCCCTGTTGAAGCAAACATATCTGACTTTGTTGTTCGGTCCTCTCCAGCCCAAGAAAAATATACTTTCATTTGCTGATCTCCTGAGTCGCAAAGAGGTCTACTTGTGGTTACCCCTGCACCCTCCATTTCTATTTTATGACTCTGTTAAACTTTGTTTGACAGTTGCCCCATGGATCTGATCTCTGTTCAGAGCATCTGCAATCTCATTCTCCTCTTGAAAATGTGAAACATGTACAGGTAAATGTGTCTCTTGATGCACATTCCCAAAGATGGGTTTGTCAGCAACAAGAAGACCATGGAATGTGTTCCACATTGCTTGTTTATACAGAACATTGTAGTGGTTTTGTTCTTCACCACTCTTCCCACTATGAGGGACTCAAAAGCCTTCAGAGCCTTGAAAACAGCAAGCATCTCTGACCGTGATTTATAAGTCTTTTCTTTTAGAGACCAGCAAGCATGTAGATCTGACAATTAGCATTCCATTCTAATAAACTGGCATCTGTTGTTGATATTACAGAGAGCTCAAGTCTTCTAAATGGCATGACCATCTATAAATTGTTTTTTTCATGCCACCACAATAAAGTGAAGTGCCGGATCTCTCGTCACTATTAACTTTTTCTGAATTCTGTCCTTCATTGTGTTGAAAGATGACAGGAGACATGCCTGAAGAAACTGCCTCCTGCCTCATGTGAGCTACCAATGCTGCAGTGGATGTCATTAGACCCAGTAGCTTCTGAACAGTCTGAACAGTATTTCTGCTGCATGGCTCACCCTCTTCTCTGGCAGAAATGCTATCCATTTTGTTAAGTTCAAAGTAACAGTGCATTGAAGAGTATTTGTTGGTTGAAGATGTGATCTTTCTCATATTGACTCAAACTGAGATCTACTGTAACAGCAAATGTAGAGTTACCCTTACATTCTTTTAAATTTCTTTCTTTGAATACACAGCAATTAACCAATCGTCTATATAGGGAAATATGTTTATTCTTCTGAGTCTTCTGAGTCTCAAATATGATGCCCCAGGGGCTATACTTTTTGTAAAACCTCTGGGTGCTATGGGGAGTCCAAAAGGGGCACCTTGAACTTAAACCAGTCTCCTGCTTTGAGTAGTGTCAGAATATTTCAATGTTTCACCATCCTGAAGTTTTTTGCTTTGATGCTACTGTTGACTTTCCTCAAGACCAGAATTGCATATAAACCTCCATCCTTTTTAAGTACTGTGAAATCTTGGGAGTAAAACTAGTTGATTTTGAAGTTTTGAGGAGCTGTTACAATCACATCTTTCTGAAGTTGCTTTCCTATTCGAGAACAATCAATGACAGTGTCGTTGATGGAAGAGGGCCAAAAGGTGGAATTATTTTGAATCTGAAAGCATAATCATGGGTTATGATAGTAAGTACTTATTGGTTAGTGGTGATGGAAATCCATGTGTTGGAAAACAGCACTGTAAAAAGGTAGAATAGTTGTTACAGTAAGGTATTAACTCCATGCTGTACTAGACTGTTGATCTTGGGAACTTTCAAGTCAAAACTGGATCTTGTAGAGATGAACTACCGCAGATTCTAATGATCTTTTGTCCTTTCCAGATTTAGACTAACCTGGTTCTGAAGCCTTTTTCCTCTCCATCAACACCAATGAAGATAGCTTTAATAAATTCAGTGATCTTGATATCACCCACTGTAACTTAGTTATGTCTTGACTCAGAAATGACCCAGTTCTCAATTCGCTTTGGCCTGGGCTGTTTCTGGTGACTTCTTCTGAGGGGTTTCTTGCTGACTTGTATGGACAGATTCCATTTTAAGATTTTTTGATAAAGTCATGCAAATAGCGGAAGTCAACACTGAGGACTCTTTCCCCCCCAAATGGAATCGACAGCCTTCAATGAGTATTCTCACACGAAAATCAGTTTTAATGAGACTGACTCTTTTCAGTGCCACTCTTGTAAAATTCTGGCAAATCTTGCAATCTTGAGTCTGATGCCCTCCACCCAGGCAACAGAGGCACTTAATGTAAATTTGAGAAATTGTTATCTTGCTGCTGAAAGATACATAATATTTGAATGGGCCATTTGGGACCATAAACACAAAGATTACTAACAATTATTTCTTTATTTCTGTCTATCTCCAACATCAGCTAGCCTCAACATCAGCCATGTGACTTTGGGACAGTAATAACAGCATGTAATTTTAGAACTACCCATAAGAACTTGATGCACAGCCTTGAAGAAGATGAATTATCATTGGAAGCTCACTGTTTGTCTAGTCTCCAAGGATAAGCTTGCTTGGAGCTCAAAGGATCCACTTTTAATTGTGATGGTTAATAACTTTTGCGGGCACATTCTCTACAAATATATATGGTACAAGAAATATACTGTAACTAGATGGGGTGTGATAAGGGAAGCTGCAGACTACATCTGCTCGAACACACGAGAAGGGGGTCTTTCATTACACGATTCTAGATAGTGTGGACTAGATAGCCACAGATAGTTCACATTTGTAGTGCTTGGGAGCAAAATTGAGACCAGGCAGTGGCTGAAATGGTCTTTGTACTGTAACCCAAATTAACTTTCTGCCCATTCCTCCCTACTGAACAAAGCACTCCTGTCCCAATTATCAGGGGTGTGCAAACACCCACAACAAGAATCATGGCAGGATGCTTTGTTTACCACAGAGGAATTGACTGTACAGTAAAGAACAGCACTTCTGCCGATGAATTGAGAAACTTCAGTGGATCCAAAACACATAACATGCAGCAGCCAAATAAATGCAGCAAATCAGGAACCAGTACAGGAGCACTTTCAGAATGTCCTTGGCAACTCAGTCCACTCTTAATTTTCCCTGTGCCAAACAAAACAAACAGCATGCAGATCACAGTGCCTGTACAAGCGACATTCTAACATGCAATCTAAAGAAAAAATCAAGAGAGTCGATTGTTCAGGGCAGCCCTTCCGCCAATCCATCCACCCTTCAATGCATAATTATTAGGTGCCTGGCATTTTAATGGAGCAAAATGAGCATGTTTGCTTTAATTATTATATTGCCAGATCTACAAGTGCTCTTATAATTTTAAACAATTTTGCCACAATTTTAATCAAACCAAGAGACTTTGGGATTCCCTGGGAATTACATGTTTGGGAGGCAGTCCCGCTAAACACCCACTCAAAAGGGTCCACAGGTGAACGCAGCAGCCCGCCACCTCAAAGGGCTTCAGAGAACAAAAGACTTATTTGAGTCAAAGGATCAGGATGATACAGTATTATTCTAAGCAGGGCAGTCATCCAAATAAGAGCCGGTTAACCAGATCAATGAATCAACCGAAGAATCCAGTAAATATGTGGATGCTGGCCTCAAAATAGGGCATTCTGGACAGGAAGAGCATTGAGCATTCCCACTATTTATCTGCCAGTCAACTTGATCCATAGCCGGCACAGATGACTGACGAAGCTGAGCTAGAAGGGCTGTTGCTGAAATTCCCCAGGTCCCCTTTTCGCCATTTTAGATGTCTGAACAGCCATTCCCAACAGGGGCCATGTGACACACCCACCCACACCCACACAAAACGTTTAAAGAGGGCCAGAGATTGGAAAATGTGAAGAGTGAAAAAAGATATGTTTGTGTAGTACTCCTGTTTGACTGAGGGCCCTGGAGTCTGTGAAGAACCCCTCAACGGACGGTGCCCCCCCCCAAATGTTGAGAATGGCTGTTGGAGAAGAATCTTAACCAGCAAATATAAATTAGAGCTTCATCTTTGGGGAGGGGAGAGAAGAGTCTCAGGCACAACCTCTAAACCAGCGTTTTTCAACCACTGTTCCGCGGCACACTAGTGTGCCGTGAGATGTTGCCTGGTGTGCTGTGGGAAAAATTGAAAAATTCTAGAGAAATTCAACCCAGGGCCGGCGGGCGGCCCACAGCTGGGAGGCGCTATAAAATAAATAGCATCCAAGGGCCAGCTTGGCTCCTCCCCCCCGTGGCCCGCGCGCTGGCGTCACTTCCTGGCCCCGCTCATTCTCTTTAGTGTTTGCCCTGTGCCTGCCGCCGCTGCCACGACTCGCTCGCTTCCCTCTCCCCCCTCCTTTTTTTACCCTGGACCACCACCACCCCTTTCCTGGGAGCTACCAATGGACTGAGCCGCCCGACAGCCCACCCGCCGACACGAGCTGGCCCGGGAGCCCCAGCCCAGAATAAACCACCAGGTGAGGGGAAGGGGAGGAGGGGCGCCCGGCTGCCCCACGAGCCCCACGGCAGGGCTGCAAGGAGGAGGGGATGGAGGAGGCCTCTGCCGGGCCTGGGCCGAGGAGGCGGGCGGGCGGGGCTACTGGCACGGCTGGACGGCCGGCCTTTAGGGTCCGGGAGGGGAAGCGCCGTCTCTGAGTGGCCCCGCGATGGGTTCCTCATCGGTGTGGGGCCGGCGCTGACAAGCTCTACTCTTCCTCCTCATAGATTGGGGGGGGGGAAACGGTTGCTTGGGGTCCTCTTGCCCCTTTCTTTCTGTCTTGGGTCGCCCTCTTCTCTCTCTCTGTCTTTTCTTTCTTTTTTCCCCACCTCTCTCTTTCCATTTGTACCCTTTCCCCTCTTCATAGAAACGTGCTCATTTCTAGCCTGCATATGTGTATTTGTAATTGAAACTGTAAACCGCCCAGAGACTCCTTGAAGTGGTATGCGGCGGTATACAAGCAGAACACTTTCTGCCTTCTTTCCTTCCTGCCTTCCTTCATCCTCCTCCCCTCCTGTCGCTGGACTTGCTGAAGGCATCTGCACTTTCGTAAAGTGGCAATACAGCAATTTAACCTGAATACAGGTGGCTGTGAAGGGATGATGTCGGGTGCCCACAGAAAGGGCTCCGAGTGCCACCGTTAGCACCCATGCTATAGGTTCGCCTACAGTGCCCTACTGTTAATGTTTTGCAGCCAGTTAATGTTGCTAGTGCTATCCAGTGTACACTGACGGACGGAGACATTTTCTAATGGTGGTGTGCCTTGTGATTTTTTTCATGAAACAAGTGTGTATTTGCCCAAAAAAGGTTGAAAAACACTGCTCTAAACACTGTGGGTTTTAATCTGACCCACCAGGGAGAAGTATGAACACCACGGCCAGATAGAGACCCTAGAGATCTCTCTTATGTCGCTCCTGGAGCACTGCAGACAAAGGCTTAAACCAGGCATGTCCAAACTTCGGCCCTCCAGATGTTTTGGACCACAACTCCCACAGTCCTTTGCCATTGGCAATACAAGGTTGGAATTCTGGGAGTTGTGGTCCAAAACATCTGCAGGGCCAAAGTTTGGACATGCCTAGATTAAACAAACAATGTTATTAACAATAGTACTTTTAGTGAGTTGTCCAAACAGGGATGCTGACTGCGAGGGCTAAATTGTCCCCCAGTCTCTGTCCCAGCAGTTACTTCCTTATGTCAAAGCTGCCAAGGGGCCAAATGAAAGGACGGCCCAACAAGCAATGCGGACAAGGTGGGAGTGAGGAGGAAAGACGGTGCGTGTTGGCACCATCTATCATGACCTATAAAAATACATTTCCATAATTCCCACCCGACTCTCCCAACACACTGTGACTGAACAGCAGAATCCTGGCTGGGGTTATGCAGGGGAGGAGCTGGGCTTTGTAGGTAGGAGATATTTACCAGCAGTGATCCGTGGGGGCAACCCCCCCACCCCTCTTTCTCATTCTGCTGCCGTCCTCCAGCACTTGCACGTGAGCGAATACGTGACACTGGCCCTGCAGGTGAGCCTCAACTGAGCTTCTGGAGAACTCTTCTCTTCAAGAGAAACGGGTTGCCTTTTGCTCACATCCCTCTCCTTTCCCTTCCGCTGGTTCTAGGGTGAAACTTCGGCCTAGCCTATGATTTGAAGAGGTGGAAATGTATTTCTGCGCCATCGTGTCAAAGCCAAGTTGTGTGTTTGTGTGTGCGTGTGATCCAGAAGAGCTCAAGGCAAACACTTTAAACACTCCTGAAGGACGGACACCGTGCCGAGTGCCATTAGCACCTCTGCCTGTTTTGTACCCGGTCGGACTCTCCACAGCTAACATCTCTCTCTACCACATTTTAAACGAGCAAGACTCCTTCTCCCAGGGTGGACGCTCGCTTTACAAATGCAGGCACTCTTTCTCCCAACTGCATTTGTTCACACATTAGCCGAGTGGCAGAAGAAGCAACACTGAGGGTTATTTCTCAAGAAATGCCGAAGGATTCCCAGAGCTGACAATAGCCATGCCGGCAGATGTAGACGGCAGAAGCCGAAACAAACAGCGTGCCGGGCATAGTATTTGGTGACAGGCGGTAGCAGCAGGTACCACACCACTGAAAGGCCATCAGGTGAGCTGGTGATGGACTTCTCCGATCAACAGCCATTGATGCTTGCCTACAAGCATCACGCCACCACGGGAAAACTTCATTAATTTGTCCCCACCCCTCCCCAAGGTTTATGGAAATTTTACTTCTCCGGAAAGGAATCAATTGTGCAAACTCTAGAAACCACGAGTGGGATGTAGGATGCTCAAATAATTCAGGGCAGAGTACAAAGGCATGCTTGGGGGGGGGGGGGCAGTGACCACCCAGTGAGGTTCTCCTTTGGAAAACTGATCTGCTAGATTTCAAGGCACTTGAACATTTTGTCCATTGTGTCTGTGAAGATTCTCAGCCATCCAGGTGAGTTTCTCTGGAAGTTGACTCATGGCAACTGGACTTCTTTTCTTGAGAGATTGAAATGTTTTGCTGCTCATCCAAACAGCCTTGTCAGTCTGGAATTTGTCCATTGCTTTTCCTCCCCTTCTTTTTTGCACTTTTCCCCTTTAATCGTGTCACCATGCTGAAACCATGCAACACAGCTTTCTGTTTGGAAATGATCACCATTTAAGGCAGTCTTCCCCACTACTAAGGGTGAACTCTGGCATCTAAAATAGGTTCTGGATTAAGCCACATGATAGGTTTGCCACAAACCTGTCAACCAAAGTTACTTGATGGGACAACTGATTATCCCTGCACGCCCTGGCATTTGGAAGTATAGTGGTACCTCTACTTACGAATTTAATCCCTTCTGAATACATGCTCTTAAGTCGAACAACTCTTAAGTAGAGGTACCATATCTAAAAAATAAAATAAATAACCAATCAAAAAATTTAAAAACTGCATCTCCTCTAATCTGATTCCAAAGGAAGACCAATGGATTACATGGACATGAGTTTAAAAGTCATGCCTGGGGGAAAGGCTGCAGCTCAACTGGATGCATGTGCAAAACAGACGGGCCATGACGGATTCCTCTCCGCTTGCAGCCTGGATGGACCAATGGTGGGAATCGGTCTATGGAAGCTGCACATGACACAGGCCCAGGCCCAGGCATGGGTCCCTTATATTCTAAAAGCCAGAGGTGGGGCTAGAATGGGGAGATGGGGATCAACAGGGACCTTCGATGGACTGGCTAGGTGGAGGAAGGCAAGGCTAAAGACACGACAAAAGTGCCTCAACCAGAATCTCAACCAGACCCAAATCTGAACAATTGACCTAATGTATATCTGAGAGCATCATTCAATGAAGGCATCGAGCGGGTGCAATTCTGCTTTGTTGGAATTGGTTGCTAGAAACATCCAGCCCAACCAAAAACAAAATACTGTTCTCTGTCTTGCTCTGTGGGGAAATGAACTGCTCCACGCTGGGCAGAGGAGGGGTTAATGCCGGATGATGTCGACCGCCCTGAGCCTGTGCTTTTGTTCACCAGAGCATTAAATCTGAAAGCCCCCGAGAGGGACGCACAGCCGAGAGCGAGTGGCAAGGGCTGGGGTATAAAGTTCTGCATTAAAAATGCATGTCGGAGGCTTGCCACAGTCCACGGCTCAGGCTGAAAGGAGCGCTGGCGGGGAAGCATGAGACGCCCCACCATCTCTCTGGCAATTGGAGGCATTCCACAACAAACAGCACCTCAGGAAAGGAACGAAAGGGCAAACAAACCATGAAACAAATCAAAAGGGTTCAATTATCTCCCTCCCCTTGTGCTCGGGAAGGAAACTTTTCTTTTTTTGATGGCTGGTGTGTGGGGACTCCCCTGAGGCTGAGCCAGCCAGCTGTTGGGGTAGCAGGAAAATCTTCTGTATGGGAGGCCCAGGTGAATGAAAAGAACCAGTTACTTACCAGTAAAGGTGGTTCTTCGAGTGGGCCTTCGTGAAGCCACACAGATGGGTTTCCCAGGCGCCCTTGCGCCACAGGTCGGAACTTCCCTAGCAATAGGAAAGTTCATTAGTCTCCGCCCCCGCACCCAGCGCATGAGTGTGGGTGTTCCCGCCTAAACGCCTCAGTTCCTCTTGACCGCCAGGATGACAGGTAATGGATGTACCAGTCAGGGCGTGACGGTCCGAGGGGAGGCGCTCGGGTGCTGTGTGGCTTCACGAAGGTCCACTCGAAGAACCACCTTTACAGGCAAGTAACTGGTTCTTCTCCATCGTGGCTTTTGTGAAGCCACACAGATGGGTGATTGAAAGCAGTACTCACTGGCAGGAGGGAAGTCACGCCGTCACAAAGGAAAGCACTGCCCTCCCGAAGGAAGTGGCCGACCTCACGCGGGCATCCACTCTGTAGTGGGTCACGAAGGTATCAGGTGTCGACTAGGTGGCCGCCTGGCAGATGTCATCCAGGGGTACACCCTTCAGGAAAGCCGCGGAGGAGGCCATAGCTCTCGTGGAGTGAGCTCGGATGCCCAAGGGTATGGGTACCTTGGCTAGTTCGTAAGAGAGCTTAATAGTCTGAACTACCCAGCGGGCAAAACGTTGGGAAGAGACAGGAGTACCAAGTACTGCAGGATCATGGCACACAAACAGATTATTTGATTTTCTAATAGGTTTCGTCCTAGAGACATAGAAAGCTAGGGCCCGTCTAACATCTAGTGAATGCATGTCCCATTCAATCCTGGTGGTAGGATTGGGAAAGAAAGCAGGCAATACAATCGGCTGAGATACATGGAAAGAAGAAACCACTTTCGGAAGGAAAGTGACATCTGGGTAAGCCACCACTCTATCATGGTGGAAACGCAAGTACGGAGGGTCACACCTAAGAGCGCAGAGCTCGCTGGACCTCCTAGCCGAAGTAATGGCCACCAAATATGCAGTTTTCAGGGTGAGGAGCCTTAGGTCCGTAGATGCCATAGGTTCAAAGGGAGGGCGTTGCAAGGCCCGAAGGACCAAGGCCAGGGAAGCACTGAGGTGGAATCGGTTTCCTGTCAGGGAAAGTGTTCTTGAGGCCCTTAAGAAACTGATTTATTCTCGGGTGTCTAAAGAATGCAGCTGCCTCCGAAAACTGCGGTTGGTGAGCCACAATCGCTGACAGGTGGACTCAAAGAGAAGCAGAGGTAAGTCCTGAACGTTTCAAGTGAAGGAGATATTGCAAGACCCAGGCAAGGGAGGGGTTGACCGGGTCGAATCCCTTATCAGCTGCAAACAGAGAAAACCTCTTCCACTTATAGGAGTATTGTTTTTTAGTGGAAGGCTTGCGGCAAGAGTCAATAATAGTTTCAATCAAGGCTGAATCCTCCAGGCTGTTAGCTGGAGGCGATTCAGGTCCGGATGAAGAACCTGGCCGTTGTCCAGCGAGAGAAGCTCTGGGAACAGGGCAAGACGTAGATACTCCGAGGACATCTGAAGGAGGGAGGCAAACCAGGGCTGGCAAGGCCACCAAGGTGCTATCAGAATGAGGTTGGCTCTCTCCTGTAGGGTCTTTATGATCACCCTGTGCAGCAAGGGCACAGGGGGGAAGGAATAAAGGAGGTCTTTCGACCAAGGGAGGAGGAGAGCATCTCCCAAGGAGTGAAGTCCCTTCCCCGCTCTGGAACAGTAGTCCTGGCACTTGGTATTGGACTGGGAGGCGAATAGGTCCACCCGAGGAAATCCCCACTTGTTGCAAAGGAGGTTGAAAGTCCTGGGATGAAGCTCCCATTCGTGGGTTGAATGAAGTCGATGGCTGAGGTCATCTGCGTCAGAGTTCTCCTTTCCAGGTAAGTGCATAGCAACTGGGTGAATGTTGTTGGAGATGCACCAGTCCCAGAAGAGGATCGAGAGCTGCAGAAGACGATGGGAATGTGTTCCACCCTGTTTGTTGATGTAGTACATGGTGGTTGTGTTGTCGGTCACCGCCAGTACTACATTGCTGGAGAGGTGTCAGATGAACGCCCAGAACGCCTTGAAGATAGCCAGCAGCTCCAACTCGTTGATGTGGAGTTGTTGTTCCTGGGGAGTCCAGGTATCGTGGATGGAGTGTGAGAGGCAAACAGCACCCCAACCCATGTTGCTGGCGTATGTCGTTACTTGTATGGTGGGAAAAGGATTCCTGAAGGGACGTCCAGAGAGGATGTTGAATCGGCAAGACCACCAGCGAAGGTGATGAGGTAAGTCCCGAGGGATGGGTAGGAGTTTGTTGGGAGGGTCCTGAAGAGGGTCAAAGTGTGCCCTGCAGACCCAATGACTCTAGGGTGTTGAGGACAGTGGCGATGTCTCAGGCCTTGTCCTGAGAGTCCGCGACGATCAACCAGTTGTCCAGTTAGGGGAAGACAACTATTCTAAGAGTGTGGAGGTAGGCTGCTACTGGTGCCATGCATTTGGTGAAAACTCTTGGCGCTGTCGCCAAACCAAATGGCAGGGCGGAATATTGATAGATGTCTTCCCCTACGGCGAAGCGAAGCAGATGACGATGAGCTGGGTGGATTGATATGTGGAAGTATGCATCTTTGAGATCCACAACGCCAAACCAGTCTCCTCTGCGCAGAAGAGGAATGACTTTCTCCAAGGTGACCATTCGAAATTTCTTGTATACCAAGAATTTGTTCAAGAATCGCAGGTCGAGAATAGGCCGGAGTCCTCCGTCCTTCTTCGGAACCGTGAAATAACGGGAGAAGAGGCCAAGACGAGCGAAGCGCCTTGAGACCATTTCTATGGCCTGCTTCTGAAGCAGCGAAGAGATCTCTTATAGGAGGCAAGGAGATGGAGAGGTGCGAACTAAATTTCCCAACGGGGGAAGAGAAGCTAACTCTAAAAGTTAACCTTTTTGAATAACAGAGAGGACCCATTGGTCCGAAGTAATGCATTGCCAAGCCGCCAGGAACTGATTGAGACGGATGGGGTGGTAGTCAATAGTCGTCTCGGGATCTCCCATCCCTGGGCTTGGAGGGAACAGCAGTGGACTTAGACTTTTTGGTCTTGGAAGCAAAGCTGGATAGGGCAGATGATCTTGTAGGACGATCTCTCTGTTGGTGTTTAGAGGAAGACTGAGCTGAGGGGGCCCAGAAGCGTCTTCTTGTGTGGAAACGAAAGGAAGGTTTCTGGCGAGCAGGGATCACGTTCAACTTCTTGGCAGTGTCCTGCTTCTTATGTCTGTCCTCCATAAGATCATCAGTAGCGGTGTTAAACAGGCCGGATCCATCAAAAGGCAGGAATTCAATTTGTGCCTTATGGTCATCTGAAAGGCCGGTGGTATGTAGCCAAGCGTGCCTGCGGAGAGTGATGGAAGAATTAAGCACCTTAGAGGCAGCATCAAAGGAATGTTTGGAGGCCCTCATCTGTTGAGCCGCTAAGGCCATAGACTCCTCGTAAAGTTGCAGAAGCCTCTGCACGCTTCTCTTCAGGGATCAGCTCCAAAAAAGGATGGAGGTGAGTGAGGAGATCACGTGGATAGGCCCCCATGGCACCTTGGTAGTTCGCAGTCTTGTGTTGAAGAACAGCGAAAGAATAAAGGTGCCTACCAACAGTATCTAATTTCCGTCCTTCTTTAGAAGGAGGAATGGGTGTTTGTTTTGTACGTGACTGTACTTCGGAGGACACAACTACCACGGAGTTGGGAGTAGGGTGCTTATTAAGGTAAGGCGCCTTATCATTGTGGACTCTGTAGAGAGCTTCCAGCTTGCGGGGGATCATCATCAGGAAGGAGGGAATCAAGGTAAGATGTACTGGTGATGTTTCGTCGTTGGCTATCCTCCCAAAGATGTGGTATATTCTCTTGGGCTGCGGTTGGTGGATTGGTAAATCAATGGTCTTAGACATCCTCACAAGAAAGTTAGCATAATTTCTCATAGAGTTTGAAGATGATGGAGGAGATTTTTCGTCGACCTCGGAATCTGGAGAGGTGACAAGATGTAGAGAAGTCGAATCCGAGACTGCGCAATCGACAGATTCAACTTCCGAATCCACCTCATCCTCCCGATTCGAGCCTGAAGAGGAGGGGACCAAAGCCATCTGTTCGGATTCGACCTGGTCCGCAGAATGGATCGACCACTGCCGTCTGTTGAAACGGAGGGAGAAGGCCGGTATCCAAGGGACTGGTAAGGGAGCTTGAATATCATGCTCCTTACGCCTCTTCTCTTTAGGTGACGCTGTCGAATCCGAGGCCGCAGTGGTCCGTTTGGGCGGTGTTAAAGCCTGGACCACAGCAGCAGGAACGGATTCAGTCTGAAGCACCGGAATGGAAGCATCGAAACCGACGGAAGCAGCCGGGATGATAGACTGCAGTTGGACATGTTTGTCCCGTCGGTGCTTCTCTGGCTTCACTGACGACGAACCCGAAGGGAACGTTGGAGGCAGGGAAGAGGCACGCTCTTCGAGCTCAGTCTCCTGGAGTGGAACCGGGGACAAGGCAGCCTTTGAAACCAAGGATGGAGAGTGAACAGCAGGCTCTCTGGACTGACAGGTCCCTTCAGTTCCGGACCGACGGGTCTCAGTATCCATCAGCGGAGTCGAGACCACCAAGGTGATATTTGGAGGTGGGGCTCCGTCATCTTCGGATGACGACTCCGAAGGATCTGATGGAAGAAGCTGTTGGTACCTCAAGGTAGGAGCCTTAGGAACCACAGCTGCCGCCGAACCGGAATATTCAGTTTCGACGGTCACCGAAGGAGAGGCCAAAGTCGAAGAAAGGGTGGCCATCGTAGTCGAAGTCGACGCAGTGGAGCTTTTCGGAGGCGGTTTCGAAGTCTTCGGAGGTTTGGAAGAAGACTGCGAGGAAATAACTCGGGACGGGCTAGCGGATGGTTTCGACTTCGAAGAAGCCACCGCTTGAAGAACCGGAATCTTCTTCGACTTCTCCCTCGGTTTCTCCACCCGACCTGAAGCCTCTGACTTACAGGATAGATCAGACGCCTTTCAGACGCCTTCGGCTCCATTGGTTGAGGACGAAGCGAACACTCGAGAAGATAATTAGCCAGGCGATTGCGGCGGTTTTTAATGGCCTGCGAGCTGACCCCCCTGCAAATCGGACAAGAGTCGGTGCGGTGGTGTTCACCGAGGCAGATTAAGCAAAGCTTGTGTCCGTCCGTAAGAGGGATCTTCGCCTGGCAGTTCGAACAGTGTTTGAAGGGGGGGGCGAAAGACATTAGCCGAAAACAGTCAGAGTCAAAAGCTGAATAGAAGAAAAAATTCCTGGATGCGATGAAAAAGCGCAGAGACTAACCAAGAAGAACCTCTAGCCACGGCGGTCAAGAGGAACTGAGGCGTTTAGGTGGGAACACCCACGCACATGCGCAGGGTGCGGGGGCGGGGGCGGAGACTAACAAACTTTCCTATTGCTAGGGAAGTTCCGACCTCTGGTGCAAGGGCGCTGGGAAACCCAACTGTGTGGCTTCACGAAGGCCATGATGGAGAAGGCAGGTTTTCTCTCTGTGTGTGTGTGTGTGTGTGTGTGTGTGTGTGTGTTGGCCTTCCTGAGACTGGTGGGCACCCCTTTGCTGTGACTTTTGGAACACCTGAGTTCCTTCTCCATGTACCGTCCACAGCAAAAGGGTGCCCACCAGTCTCAGGAAGGCCAACGTGGGCCAAAAGCAAGCATTTATGGTTGATTTTTTAGTGGTCTAATAGACTTACCACCTGCCCTTGTATTTGGGTGGTGGAGAAGACCACACCACTCCCCTCCCTCTTGCCGGCCCTGTTAGGAATTGACTGTGAGCAAACCAGTCAACCCAGTACTTTGTCACTGGCAATCTAGGCTTGGAATTCTGGGAGTTGTGGTCCAAAACATCTGGAATGCCAAAGGTTTGCCACCACTGGCCTAGTCTTTCAATTAATCAGCGACTGGTTAGGGATTTTCAGGAAGAGGCTGGATGGCCACCTATTAGAAATGGAGCAGTAAGTGCTTTCTATGTTAAGCGAGGGGAAATCGACGACCCTACAGATCCCTTCCAACTCTATAGTTCTGTGATTTCTCTGCCTCCCCCTGAATTGAATGCTTCTCGCCCTGGCCTCCTAGAGTGTATGCAGGTCCTCCTAGCTGGGTTGACCATAAATCTGAATTGCCCTTGAAGGAAGAGCTGCTAACCAATGGACGAAACAAATGGAGATTAAAATTTTGTGGCAGCAGAAACCATTTAAAAACCTAAGTAGTTGCTGGCTCCAAGCTTCCTTGTTTCAGGAGAAATAACTGTTTGCCGCAGGTTCTTAATGGGCAGAGCAGCCACTTAAAAGGAGAGGCAGCCATGGTGGCCATGTTAAGTTGCGCAACACTACCTTCCCCCCCTGTGCCATCACCTGGGGCTGTTTGCATATAGGTTTTTTTCTAATACCTGCATTGGCATTTGGTTATTCTTGCCCACGGGGCAAATACTGAACCTCATTTCCGATGTTCTTCCTATACCGAATTTAAAACAGCCACAATTATCACCAGCAGAACAAAAGATTAAAGTGTAGATTAATGTTCTGGGCATTCTCGAGCAGACACACTCCAGAATAGAATGAAACTTCACTACAGCTTGAGGGTGAATAGTTGCGTCCAAGATGTTGCACCTGAGTCATGCAGGAACTGGCCTGCAAGTCTTAGGAGGCCACAGGAAATAAGTTAGTTCATTCATCAAGGACCATGTGCCCTAGACCAGGCTGACCCCTGACCTTTGGCCAATTGTGCTCCACCCATCTCTGGACTTCATTGTTGTTGTGTCGTTACAGTCGTGACTGGCTCTTCGTGACCCCATGTCCATGGAGTTTTTCATGGCACGAATACTGGAGTGGCTCGCCAGTTCCTACTCCAGTCACCTACAGCACTGGGTATTCCCTGGTGGTCCCCCATCCAAGTACTATCCAGGGCTGGCCCTGCTTAGCTTCCGAAATCAGCTGAGATCGGATGTGCTGAGGGGATCCTCATTAAAAGTGGGCACAGAGGATTAAAAACAGGAACTGTGCTACTATGCTCGGCTACACTCACTCACTCCCCACCTGGCCCATGCTCAGCTTTCTTGTTTTCTTAAACAAAACCAATTGCCTGGAGCTCTCAAGTTGAAATGATTCCCTATCCTGCTAAGAGTTTGCAGTCCTTTGCACTCTCAGGGTTCCAGTTAATTTTTCCGGTGCTGAACTTCACCAATAAAACTCTCCTTGATCTCTCATGTCCAAAAGGCAGGATGTCCTATGGGCAATTGGGGGTGGGTGGGCAGTGGAGGGCAGCCCAAACCACCCACGCATGAGAAGAAGCTGGTGTTCGGGGTCGTGGAGGAGGGAGCTGCCTCCAGTCTTTCATGGTGGTTTCCATGTTTATCCCTCCGGTCTCCCAGTGTGCTTTAAATTTGCAAGGCAAATGGGCAGTGTCAGGATTTCCAAACACTACAGCATAACTAATCTGCCTCAAGCGATTCTGACTGCGTGTCCTTTCTTCAGAAGTGTCCCAATAATGAAAGACTACAAGGCAGCCCTCCAGGAACTGGTCAGCAGCCCCGCCACCATGAGGCCATGGATCTAGCAACCTTCTCCCCACACCTGTGACCTGCAGAACCTACATTTGAAAAGCCATTTTTCTGAGGGTGGTGGTGGCTGAAGATGCGCTCATCTTACTGGAAGCAAATGAAAGGCACCCAAAACACAAACAGGCTCTCTAATCTGGGCAGGAAGGCTAGATAAGCTCCTCTTCAATGAAGCCTCCCCACCGAGTGGAGGCGACGCTCTTTGCAGCATCCTGGACCCACTGCTCCTCAGTCTTCCAATGGCACGGTTTCAGCCACTCAGCCCTGAAGAAACTCTTGCATAATATGTCAGACTGAAACCTTCAGAAAGGCACCCAGAATGCCAATGGAGAAGGCATCAGGTCCCTCCTGCAAGGGGGGGGGAGCACCCGGACAGTGACGGGCAGCCGTCCCAATCGGAATGAACGGGACAGTGTTCCTAGTCTGGAGGTCTGACCCAGTCCCGCACAGAGCAATGGGGAGGCTTCCACCAGGTCTGACTGTTCTGCCCGCACCTCGGGCTGCTGGCTCTGGCTAGCAGGGTCGTAGAACATGAAAGGTCTCTGCCGTCCCAGCTGCCCAATCTGGACACGCCAAGGTTTCAACTTGGAACCTTCTGTATCGAAGCAAAGCAGGTGCTCTAGCCCAGAGCCAGTTGCGCCCTTTCCTCCACAATCATTGTGACTTTCAAAAATAAAATAAAATAAATAAATAAGGAGCAGCTTAAAGGAGCCTGGCTCAGTGGGCTAGAGCACTGAAATGGCCAGCTGCAAAGTCAGCAGCTCGACGGTTCAAATCCCGGGTGCCACGCCGCGCAGCGAGCTCTCGCTGATCACCCCAGCTCCTGCCAACCTAGCAGTTCAAAAGCATGTAAAATGCAAGAAGATAAATAGGTACCGCCATAAAAAGTGGGAAGGTAAACAGTGTTCCATGCGCAGAAATGTGTTCAGCCATGCCGGCCACATAGCCACGGACTTGCACGACACTGGCTCTTGGGCTTGGAAACGGAGATGAGTGCTGCCCCTAGAGTCGGACACGACAAGCACACATTTGCAAGGGGGGGACCTTTACCTTTTTTACAGCTACGCCTCTCTCCTTGCCCCATCCTGTCCCTTCAAACAAAAACCAAACCTCCCCACTCCTCGTCCTCTGCCCAACTCTCTGAGTCCAGCATTTCTGCTCCTCCTCCTCCTCCACTCCTTTCTTCCTCGTCTACCCCCCTGAAGAGAAGAAACAGGGCCACGCCGCCATCCATTTATTTAACCCGCAATCCGAAGACCTCGAAATCCCCTTACACAACTGTTTTGGCAAGCCCCCTCCGTGCCCCAACAAACGTTAAGCTGTGCTTGCCATTTGTCTCAGGAATCCTGCATTAATAAACATGAAGAGGAGTCCTTTTTACCTCCCACACTCTGTGACAGAAGGAAACAAAGGCCAGCTGTAGTCATCAATGGATCCTTGTTCCACACATAAAGGCTTAATTGCATTTTATTTCAAGCCTACACATGGAAAACTTTACGGAGGGTGTGTTGTCGATTTCAGAGCCGGGCAGCCCAGCTGAAATGCGGCAAAGCCGTTTTCGTCATGGACGTTAACACATTCGTTGCCCTGGCCGTGACCAAGAACCTTTGGGAGCATGCATCCCTTTTGGGGGGGGGGACAGCGCGGGCACCAACGTCTCTCTAGTCATTTCGAGAAGAAAACAATCCCTCTGTAACAGCGGTTGTGGGTGTTGCTGAGTGTCATTGAGGCCAGAGCCAATGTGTAAGGACCACAGAGAAGTAAAAGATGGGACCAATCAGTTTGGAGCAACCACAAAGTTTGCAGAAGCACAGGAGGTCATTTTTAAAGCAAACTGAAAGGCAGATGGGGAGCCTATTCCATACTCTAAAAAGGGTTTAAGGCAGTGATGGCAAACCTTTTTAGAGACCGCATGCCCAAACTGCAATTCAAAACCCACAATTTTTTGCAAAGTGCCAATACAGCAATTTAACCTGAATCCAGGTGGCTGTGTCGGGTGCCCACAGAAAGGGCTTTGTGTGCCACCTTTGGCACCCGTGCCATAGGTTCGCCATCACTGGTTTAAGGACAAGGCTGCCATGTTTTCTTGCAAATCCCATCTACCTTTACAAATTTAACTTTGCCATGGTGAGTAGCCTCTTGGGCTCCCTGGGTTCCCACTCAGCCACAATCTTACCCTGAGAAGAGGGACGGGGGTGGGTGGGATGGAGCCGAGCCAGGCTGCGTTTGTGGCCAGGGACCTTTTTTGCTCGTTGGCTCCCAACGTTGTTCCGCCCCACGCCCATGTGGTGAGGAATCAATAGGTCAGCTCTACCCATCTGGTAGCTGAGAGTAGCGATGCTGTCAGCATGATTATCATCATAACATGGGTTTTTCTCCACCGCTCTGTTGGCAACTGGATAACTGCCAAGCTCTTCTGCTGCTTCCTATCTCCGAATATTTAGAAAACAAATTAAACGGCAGAGATTCATACTGAAGCGCAAAAGAAAGAAAAGCAGTGTCTGTTGAAAAAATAAATCCTCAAGAGTTTGGCAGGTTTCTATATGATCTGCTAGGCAACACCATGAGAAAATAACAGACCCATCTCAACTTATGCAAGAATTTCTGCTTGGCCCACACTTCCTGGAATGGGTCTAAGTCTACAAGAGGTCTTCCACCACTTAAACCCGGGCAGGGATTAAGTGGTAGAAACAAACAGGACTAAGGGAAACAAACAGGACTACAGGCTTTATTTAAGCAGCAGCAGCATCAACCACCACCACCACCACCACAACACAAGAGGAAGCTACCAGTCAACTGCCGTATCCACTCCCACCATTTACACAAAGCCGGTCTGTACAACTTAGAAATCTGGAGCAAATCTCCTTTCAGGAAATTCCTTCCAAAACGACTCCATTTCCGTGCACATCTGTTATATACTTCAGGGCCCAAACCATAACATGATATCACAGGATCACCTCTTTCTTTTAAGGCAAGGCGGGCAATCATAGGCCTTGCACTCCCTCTCTGTGCAGCCTTCCCCAAGATAACAGTCTACACAAGAGAGGGACTGCAACGGCCATCATTCTCAGCCCAAATGGAAACGGCACTGCTCAAGGGTGGCTGACAGGGAAAGGCTGGCCTAAGTTGAACAGTGCAGTACCACCAGCCGTTGCATCTGGGCAGCGATGGGGAGCGTTCTCACTCACTTAAGGCAAAAAAACACTCAAGTTTAGCATAATGTTCAAACTGAACATGGTGAGCTTTTGCAGACTGCAGCATCCTTCCTCAGAAGCAACCAAGCGCATCTGCTGAACTGGGTAGCAATCCATGCACGTTTCAGGAAATGAAACCTGCTCGTTTTTAAGAGGCTACTAGAATGCTTTGTTGCTGGTTCCGCTAGACCCGGGGTTCTCAACCTGTGGGTCCGCAGATGTTCCTGGACTGCAACTCCCAGAAGTCTTCATCACTAGCTGAGCTAGCCAGGATTTCTGGGAGTTGCAGTCCAGGAACATCTGGGGACCCACAGGTTGAGAACCACTGCAAAATATGTTCTCCCTTCTCCCCACACAACAACACTTGCATCGTACTGCAGGGTCCCCTTTGTGGGTTCTATTGTTTTTTATCTGCTAGCTGTTTTGGTAGTGAGCTATGGACGTGGGGGGAAAGGTAAACAAGAGATATATAAATACAACGTGCATGGGGCAGTTAACCCAGGATAGCAGCTCTGAATAACGACCTTCATCTAGGGACCGCTGAACCTTCAGAATGCAAGCAGCTGGGTCCAAAACATGACCCCTGCTTAGCTCATGAAGTAAGTACATGGAAGAGGGGGCTGCAATCTAGCCCCCAGCAGAACTGAAGACCCTGTGCAAAACATTGGGAAGAAGCGGTAGTAAATCCAGAGGAGGACCATCCATTCCACAACATCTGCCTAACAGGAGCCGCATCATTTTTCCTTCCGGAAGGGCCACCTGGCTTCCTTGTGATCTACAGCCCTGCTTAAAGTTGGGAGAGGCAGTTGCTCATGATCAGCTGCTATCGGCTCTACTTGTATGTTATTGGCCAGAGCAGGTAACATGGGTTTTACAGACCAGCACGGTGATTCACTTCGTAGGGACCTGTGTTGTGCCTTTCATCAGGGTGAATAGATCCAGGGACCATTTTCTACACCCAGAACTCTCTGTGGATGCTATCAGTCCTTCCACGTGAAACCAAGAGCCACTCTCGGGTTAAAAGGGAGAATATTCTACTTCTAGTTCAGGGTGGGCGGGTGGAAATGCACAGACCACCCCCAGATTTCCTGCTAAAACAAAGTATGAGAAAACACATGTGTTTGTTCTAGAAATGTGCCATCGGAGGCATGTATCTTTCGTTTAGGAAAACTTTTGTATGGGGGAAAAGGGGGAACACAGGGAAGATGGTCTTGAGGGCTGCCTCGTGCCCTACATGTGAATCTGCATGCATGCACAAAGTAGTGTGAGACTGCTAATCTGAACATATGCAAATGCGTAGACCCGTGTGAGTTTTGTGTTTACACAGCATGCATGAAAAGCCTACCCCACCCCCAACAAAGTCACTTTACTCACGGCAGGAAAAATGACCTAGGGTTGCAATTTTACATGTATTCAATTCTTCCAGGGTGCTGTGCGTTTAAGCATCAGCCTCACATGCAGCAGGTTCAGGGATCAACAGTAATGCTTTCTAGAGGCTCATGTTCTCTCGCCCGTTGCAACAAAGAGAGCAGAACGTGAACCCTTTGCATTGTTTAAATAAACTTTAAAAAGAGGGGGCGAGAAGTCTTACTTTGCTGTTGTTTCTTCATCGTATTTTGTCTTCAGGTCAAACAATTCTGTTCGTGTCTTTTCCAAAGCTGAAGGGTGGAAAGGAAAAAAAGAACATGCAGAAGCATTATTGACATGGTGGCAGCCACGTGTCTTCTCTCTCTTATTTTTTTGTCCAAAGGCCACTCTGAATCGAACAATAAACTGTTCTCTGTCTGCAACGTCATCTTGCATTAAGCCGTCTCCCTGGCCAAACAAAATCACACTGCAGAAAAAAACAGGCTTAAAAGCTTTTCAAAATTCTTTCCTTTAGCAAACAGAGAGGTGCACAAACAGAAAGCCCCTGCCCCCACCCCCCTGCTCTAGGCCACCATCACTTTCAGGAACTATGGAAGTTTCCGGATCCTGTCCTGCTCAGTCAAGCTAAGCTAAGCAGGCCCTGTTCCTTTTTATGTCAATCGTTGCTCCACCCAAAGCACTAGTAAATAGTTCATTTGGGGGCCCATGCTGGTTTTCAGAGGGCAAAGCAACCCAATGCAGATGCAAGAGCAGCGCGTAGGTGGGCAAGACAAAAAACTGGCTTCTGACACGAGGGTCTCTCTACGTGGGGCTGCCTAGGAGGCTGATGCAGAAGTTCCAACGGGTCCAGAATATAGCGGCCGAATCAAAGAATCATGACATTGGAAGTGGGCAACAAGGCCATAGGGCCCAGACCCCCTGTTCAAGGCACAAATCCAAGCAAAGGACATCGGCCAGGGGGTCCATCTCAATTTCACTTGAGTGCCTCCAGCATTGGAAACCAATGGGGTGAAGAAATATCAACCTATACCAGGCATGTCCAAAGTCAGGCCTGGGGGCCACATGCGGCCCGTTTTCAAATTTCAAGTGACCTGTGGTCTCGTCTGCCCACTGGCTCAGCCTGTCACTCATCCCTGCCAACTGGCCCCTCCCCATACTGGATGGAGACATCAGCTTGCAGTTTTATGGTTTGCCTACTATCCCTGCCTCTATCCATCCCCCCAACCACCTGCCTAGCCTACCGTTGCTGCAGCATCCTCCCTGCCTCCTTGCATGTTATAGAGAGACTTGTCCAAAGTCCGGCCCAGGGGCCAAATGTGGCTGAATGGTCGGCCCCCGCACATTTTCACTTCAACCAATCTGGCCGTCCTTGCAAAAAGTTTGGACACCCTTAACCTATACCTTGGCTGCCACCCTACACTATTACCTGTTCTTTTCTGCATCAGTTCCAAGGTGATGATGTTCAAGCCAAGTGTTCTGCTTACATACCGCCCCATACCACTTCAAGTAGTCTCTGGGAGGTTTATAGTTTTAATTACAGTAATGCAGGCTACACATTGCACACACACACACACCCCAGCAAGCTGGGTACTCATTTTACCGACCTCGGAAGGATGGAAGGCTGAGTCAAACACAAGCTGGCTGCTACCTGGGATTGAACCCCAGGTCGTGAGCACAGTTTTACCTGCAGTACAGGCATTTAACCACTGCACCCTAAACAGTTTGGGACCTCACTACCTGACAGAACGTCTGCTTCTAATGAGAACTGCCAGTGTTACCTGTTGTTCCCAAGCAGGGCGGTGGAGGAGCCAGACCCCAAGAGAGGCCGGAAAGAAAAGACCTTCTTGGTGATCTCTCCTCACTGGTGAGTCAGCTTACTGCCCAAGATCGGCCTCTTCCCCTCACTGGGAGCTTTCAGACGGTCTTTACCAAGATGGCTATTCAGGCTGACTTTCCCAGAACTATTGGTCCTCTAGTCTAATGGCTGCCTTGCTTCCAGTTAAGTTCCCCAGTTCCGGCACCTGCTTTTTTCTAAATATGTTGTTTGCTTATTCAGTCCTGTTAACTGACCGTGGTTTGCATTTAGTTTTATTGAATTGGATCTGAAGTCACTTATTTTGCTGCTCCACTGTTGTAAACCCCCCCAAGTGGCCCCGTTGCCAGATGGGCGATATATAAATCTCATAACTAAAGAAATGGAACAAGGAGGAAAGAGGAGAAGGGGAAGGTCCATCAAGACAATGCAGAATCCCACCACTCCAACTGGAGGCCACTGGTGAGTCCAGTGTTCCTGGAGCCATCTGTGATGAGTGGCACTTGGGTGTCAATCTGGAGCATCACAAAAGGATTTGGATTCATTGGCGTTACTTGCCACTTAACATTTTATTTTCTCCTTACACTGCATGGTTCCCATATATACCATGTAGGAAATGACAGGTATTTTTCACAGAGAGATTTGTGTTCTGGCCTTCAAAATCCTAAAAAAATCTTGAACTCAACAACTACCGACACAGTGATAATTTGGGAAGGAGAGGAAACCTCGCCACGACGGTGTGGAGAACTCCAAAAATGCTACCAAAACACTGGCACCACATTCCTTTTCAGGTTATTCCCACGCGAGGCATTTAGATCTATTTCAAACAGCAGAAGGCTCATCAAAATGTTGAGCTCTTTGGAAATCCCCAGGGCTGGCGGAGGTGCTTGGATAAATCCTAAGTGCTAGGGTTAGGTAGAAAATGAAAAACGAAAATGCTGTTTTATGATGTCATTAGGTAACGAAATGAAACAAAATGAAACGAAACGAGGGCGCAGCATGTTTACAGATGAAACAAAATGTTTTGTTGTTGTTGTTGAAACGAATCATTTAGTTCCGTCTGTAAGCTGCTTGGAGGAGGGAAAAAGTTTTTTAAAAAGCTCCGGGCTTAAAAAACAATTTTTCCCTCCCCCCAAGCCGCACCAAACTGATCGGCGCTTGGGTGGGGAAAAAGCCCCCCCCAGCACTGATCAGCTGGCAGGTGGGAGTTGGGGGGGAGGGGGAAAGGTGTTTAAAAATATCCGGGGCTTTAAAAAAAACTTTATGCCCCTTCTGCACTTTCCATCCCCTCTCCATGAGCCACTTTTCAGTGGTTCGTTTTGTACAATTTGGGGGGGGGAATTTGTATGAAAAGAAATGGGAAAAATGTGTGTGGGGGGGAGAGGAAACGAAACAAGACATATTATTTTCGTTTCGTGCCCATCCCTACTCAGCGCACCAGCCCCTCCTTTCTGCTAGCGCTTGTACCCGTCACAGGAAGGAGAAATGGCGAACCTGCTTGTAAGGCCTGCGTTTTGTGTTCAGCCTCCTCCAGTTTCGAGGCCGTCGACATCTGCGTCTCTTGCAGCATTCTGGAAAACAAAGAACAGAAGGATTTATTTAAAACATTCATATGCTACCCTTCTTCTATAGGATCCAAGGTGGCTTCCGAAACTACAGAAAGCAAAACCCAACTGAAAACATGGCCAGTTTGCTCTGAGATACGATGGGGAGATGAGGATAAATCAGTTTCACACAGAGAGTAGGACCCAAAGGGTTCTTTTGCTGAAGGAAGGGAACCTCTCTCTCAAAAGCTCAACAGTGACCCCAGACCTCTTCAGTGGCTTGTGGTGGCAAGGGGGTTCTGGGAATTGTAGTCCAAAGAAATGCTCAGAAATGCCAACCAGTGGACTGACCCAAACATGCACGACTTTCTTCCACTGAGTTCCACTTGCTTCACACGTGCAGCCTCCTAGAACCTTCTTCATCTAGATCCCCCGCCACCCCATTGAGTATTTTGATTCTGGGGACTGTTTTTATGCTCATTTCCCTTGTTGATTTTTGTGCTTTACCTGTTTCTGTACTTTTTTCATTGGCTTGCTATCCCTCTGGCATCAATGTATCCAGGGGGCTTAGCTGAAGTGTGGGTTGTAAATAATTATAAAGGACGATCAGTGGCTATTGTGACGGCAGCACCATGAGCAACAACGCTCTCTTGCGGCCACCAAACCAGGCAATAAGAAAGAGGGAGAGGTGAACATGGGACTCACTGGTACTTCGCACATACACTCTCCATCTCTGAGAGGCTACAGTCAGCTTCAAATTTCAATTTTAAAAAAATAGCTTAACTTTAGTTTTAATTAAAAACACCAGGCCAGACAAGAGAGATCGTCACACCACAGAGTTGGTCAGTGGCAAACGAGTGGCCTATGAACTAAAACTACCAAAGTGAGGCCTGAGCACACCTCCAGGTTCAATCTAGATCAGTGATTCTTAACCTGTGGGTCCCCAGATGTTCTTGGACTGCAACTCCCAGAAGCCTTCACCACTCACTGTGCTGGAAGGAGTTCCTGGGAGTTGCAGTCCAGGAACATCTGGGGACCCACAGATTGAGAACCGCTGATCTACATTTTGTCACACTGGGACCAGTTTCAGTCCTGCTGGTTTCATTGGCTCTGCCCTTTGTGTTGGCACATCTACACCCCCCCCCCCATAAGGGCCGCCCAGCATGGTGTAGTGGATTAGGACTCCGGAGACCAAGGTTTGAATCCCTGTTCGCTCCCTGGGAGAAACCATTCAGGGTCACAGCAAGATTTGAGCTGGAAGACACAGAACTCGCTCGCTTGCCCACTCCCATCCCGAGCTTACCGTTCTCTCTCTGCAAAGTCATTCTGCAACTTCTGTTCCTTCTCAAGAGCAATGTTTTCTGCTTGGTTCTTCAGGGTCTGCTCGTATTCCCGAATTTTCTCCTTAAGTGCTTTAATGGTCACCTCTGTAGGGAGAAAAGGAGGCAAGCTGGAGACAGGGGCACCTGGCAGCACAACGCCCCGCTCTCGTCGGCCCTTGCAGGCACAGCCGCCGCCGCAGCAGCAGCAACAGCCCGCACGGCTTACACTTTAGCTCTTCAACCCTGACACAAAATCAATGGCTACGAGTCTCTTTGGAGACCTTTTACTCCCTAAATGCTAAATTGAACTTTAAATGTTTAAGGCAGAGAAGGATCAATGGACTTTGTCGGGAAGCAGAGCTAAGGTTTTCTCTACGCGGACGACGGAGCGGAATGAACACCGACCATGAGAGGCTTTAACCGAGAACCCCGCGTTAGGTCCTACGCTGAGGGGAGAACAAGCAACGTTAAGCTTCCTCGGGCCGTGTCAGGCCTGGACAGCCGGGCAGCCAGGGTTCTCCTGGGTTTCACTCCATGCCCTCCCTGCAGGAGGACCAGACCTCAGCCAAGGGGACATTCAGGGAGTAGGAGGAAACCAAACTGTACCCACGAACTGGAGGCCAAGCAGGGCTGCCACTGAAATTTTACTTATCATTTCCCTGACTTTCCCTGACCAACATTTGGCAATTTACCTGAGCACCATTCAAATACTACCACAAGTTTAAAAAAATGAATAGGTTGAGTTGCATTAATGCAAGGCTTAATGAAATGTTCCTCCCTACAACTACACAAGTCTCAACTGCAAAAATCGTTGTTGAAGAAAGACATTCAATATCAGCTTCTTTTATTATTAAATTTAAAAAAAAGACATTCAATATCAGCTTCTTTCAACATTAACTGCACCAACAACTGTTTTGCAGTTGCACCCAAAATTACACTGAAATATGGACTTCAAGTAAACACTGAATGCTAACAAATCACATAACATTTTTGTTACTATTTTAAAGGCACACTAAAAATCAAATAAACGTTCTATCTAAAATTTCTCTTTCTCTGAAGCCACCAGACAAAATACTGTGTATGGTTTTGAAACAGCAGTCATAATCAAGTTAGAAATTATATATTTTAATCACCATTTCCTGACCTTCCCTGACCTCAGACCAATTTCCCTGACTTTCCAGAAATCGGCAACCGTGCCAAAAGGCCAAGGAGGCAAAAAGTGTCAGCCATGTTTTGGGAATGGGAAATCAGACCAGAAAGCTCTCCTCAACCATGGGAGGGGTATCTGGAAGGCATAGGCCGATGGCAGGGAGACCCAAGCACCCCGTTGTCCCCTGCCGGATTGTGCCAACTACTGTGCACCAATGCTTATCTCAATGTTTGTTTTGGAGGAGATCAAGGCGCCAGCCTTCTGTTCTATATCCAAAGCATTTGCCTCCTGCCATCTTGAAACGCATCATGAGCCAAAGCTGGCCAATTCCCCCTCCTTCTGCTGATCTGCTTGCGTGAGCCTAAGCAGACAACCAAGGTAACTACTAGAGATGGGCATTTCATTTCAGAAGGGGACTGGTTCCGGAATGAAACATGATGATGCTGCGTTGGGGGCTGATTCCTGGAATTTCACACTGCGTGAATTACAGCAAGGTAAGACAGTGGTTGATTTTGTTCCGGAGGGTGGGACTGCATTCTGAGTGCCAAATGTACTGGCGTGTTTCATTTCGGAACCAGTCCCCTTCTGAATTGAAGCACCCATGTCTAGTAACAACTGCAAAGCAGGCCTGACAGCTTACTTACTTTTCAAAGCATTGTATTACTAACATCACCACCATCGGTATCCCCCCCCTACTATTACTACCCTTAACCTGGGCATTGGGTCTATTCCTCAGCAGACTTAAGGAGGCATTTGTGGACTACAGGGTGTCAAAGCAAGTATTTTTTTTGTTTTTGTTTCGCTAAATGATGTTCAATTCCCTTCATCTCTCTTTTCCAATATACAGGCAGCCGGTAGATGTTTTGTGTCCTCAGGATGCAGTTTCAGGTGGTCCTCCATTTTACAGCTGAAGATGGCACAGTGTAAGACAGAAATGCTCTAAAGCCAGATGTTTACTCTCCCTCTTCAGCTGCAGGTCAAAGGGTCGCCAAACGGCTGGCTGCTTTGGCAAAGGGCAGCTCTCAGCTTGCGCATGTTTTCCTGCAGCCCCCAGCTTCCAGCTCAACCAGTGGTTCCTGCAGCAAAGGAAACAGCTTCCTTTTCTTCCGTGCTCACGGCATGCTTTGCCGCAAAGGTAAATGCGTGCACACACACACACACACACAAAGCGGGAACATTTCTAAGAAATGAGCCCTGGCTTCTCAAGATAATGGCATTTCCATGTACAATGGGCACCTCTTAACATTCTGCCTACTCTCTTAAATAAGTAACCTACATTACTCCAATATTGCACCGGTAGCCCTAGGGATAAACAAACCGAAACTACAGCGAAGGCTGCCAATACCGAGGTAGCATCCTGTATCAAGCTGGAGAGAAAGTGGCGCAGGCCTCAAAAACCACTGCCAACACAGCACAGGCCAGTGCTGGGGCAGATTCTCATATTATTTTGATGCCTGTAGCTGCCCTTGAGAGTGAAAAATGGGAAAAGTAGGAAGTTAAGAACAAATGAGCTGAGTAATAAAATACAGAGGAAAACACCACCTTTGTTCAAGGCCGGCGAGCGGCATCAAGCAGCTCCCATCTGAGAAACCAACCCTAAACCTGAGAATCTTAGCTCCTGTGTCGTAAGTTTAGCCACTGGTGACTGCCCTGGCCGAGAATCTAGCCCTCCTTTATTCGCTCCTCTGGGTTCTGCCTTCTCGGGCGCACTGGAGGGAGGAAGAGGCAGGGAGATCTTTCAGGGAGGCAGCTTCTATGAAGGCTGCTATCCTCCACAAAGGACCAATGTCTTTCCTTGGCTTAAATTTCCTCGAAAACAAACCAAGCCGGTATCATTTACCCAGACCTCAGAAACACGCTCCTGCCATGTGAGGGTGGACATACATCTTCCTCACCAACCCCCCAAAACCCCACCTTCTGGCTTACCTTGATTTTTCACTTCTGCAAATTCTTTGTTGTATTCCTCAAGAGTTTCCCTAAGTTTCTGGTTCTCTGTTTCAATATCGTGCATGCGCTGGACTTTCAGCTGGAGCTGCTGCCCCAGATCTAGAGCAGGAACAGGATCTGAGCAACATAAAAGCAAAGATACAATTGGTCTCAGTTTCCAGAAAAGAGAACTGTTTCACAAAGGAGCAATTTGAAACTGGCTTCAATATCTTGGCAAACATACAGCTGCCATATTAGAGTGTGTGTGTGTGCGCGCGCGCATGTGAGCACACATACACACAGAGGAGAGAGAGAGAGAGAGAGAGAGAGAGAGAGATTGGCACCATTTGATGTGAGTTTGGGATCTTGCCAATAATAAATCTAAAGATCTCTGATATACTGTATTTCTCTGGAAGCTTTTAGATTTCATTGTCGAAAACCTTGGACTTCTTGAAACAAACTCAGGGCAGGGTTTATAGAATCCCCTCTCTCCTTTGGGATGCCTTTTAAGCAGGTCCTGTAATTCCTGAGTAGAACAACTGTTCCTATTTAAGAGAAATAGGCCCACCCGGGATCTGAGGATCTCAACCAAAGGGGAACATCAATGGTTGAGATGTGAAGGACCTTGGGGCTTGGGGGAGGTATGGGGCAAGCAAAAAATAACATAGGAGGGGAGGAGAGGGGAGCAGGTACTTGAGATGCATAATTACCATACAGTCTCCTAAAAGCTGCAAGGACATTTGCTCATTGCCTACTCCAAGAAAGTGAGTGGTCACCTGCACTGATCTAGGGCAGTGTTGGCAAATCTATGGCACGGGTGCCAAAGGTGGCACTCGGATCCCTTTCTGTGGGCACCCAACATCGCCCCTTTCACAGCCACCTGGATTCAGGTTAAATTGCTGTATTGGCACTTTGCGTAAAATTAGTGGATTTTGAATCGCAGTTTGGGCACTCGGTCTCTAAAAGGTTCACCATCATGGACCTAGGGCATTAAGAGTCCTTGCTAAGAGCCTTGTGGTGTGGTGGTTAAACTGCAGTACTGCAGCCAAGACTCTGCTCATGACCCAAGTTCAATCCCAACGGGCTCCAGTTAGCCAGTTCAAAGTTGACTCTGACGTCCATTCTTCTGAGGTTGGTACACTGAATACCCAACTTACCCGGGAGGTCACGGGGGCAATGGAAGGCTTGCATCAGAAACTGTCAACCTCCAAGAGACAAGGACATTTTGCTCTTTCACTTTCCAAATACACCTGCCAAGGGGAGCTGGACAAATGTACTTGACAGATCAAGATGACCTAATCCAGGCGGCCGACAGGGGTTGCTCTACCCTGTTGGTTCTCCTGGATTTGTCAGCGGCCTTTGATACCGTCGACCATGGTATCTTACTGGACCGGCTTTCTGAGGTGGATATTGGAGGCACTGTTCGCAGTTGGCTCCGGTCCTTCCTTGAGGGTTGGCCCCAGTATGTGCAGCATGGTGGAGAGTTGTCGGCCCCGTGGACACTCCCTTGTGGAGTTCCGCAGGGCTCGTCTCTCTCCCCCATGCTGTTTAACATCTATGCAAGACCGCTGGCTGGGGTCATTCGGAGATTTGGAGTCTGCTGTCATCAGTACGCTGATGACACGCAGCTCTATCTCTCCTTTTCCACCTCTGCAGTGGAAGCTGTCCGGTCCCTCGACCAGTGCCTGGAGGCGGTCATGGCTTGGACCAGGGCCAACAGGCTCAAACTCAACCCCGAGAAGACCGAGGTGATGTTCTTTGGGAGTTCTCCGTCTGGCTATGGAGGCCCTCTCCCCAGCTTGGAGGGTGTTTCTCTCCAGCTGGCGGAGAGGGTTCGGAATCTGGGCGTGGTTCTGGATCCGGCGCTATCCTTGGATGCCCAGGTGGCTGCCGTGACCCGGACCGCGTTTTATCATCTTCGTCAGATTGCCCAGATCCGTCCCTACCTAGACGGCGACTCTCTGAGAACTGTTGTGCAAGCGTTGGTGATCTCGAGGATGGACTACTGCAATGCTCTCTACATGAGGTTGCCCTTGACTCTCCTCCGGCGTCTGCAGCGGGTGCAGAATGCTGCGGTCAGACTGGTGGCGGGGGCACATCGCTATGACTGCATCACCCCAGTTCTGGCTCGCCTGCATTGGTTGCCCGTTGCGTCCCGGATCACATTCAAGGTCTTGGTTTTAGTTTATAAAACCCTCCATGGCTTGGGCCCGGACTACCTGGCAGAGCGGATCACACAGCGATCAACTTCGGCCCGACCAGTTCTGCAGTTGTGAGCGCACTTGCTTCGGGTTGCCACACCCCGAGAGGCCAGACGAACTTCCACCCAAAATCGGGCCTTCTCGGTGGCTGCTCCATCGTTGTGGAACAGCCTTCCCAGCGAAGTGCGCTCTGCAGAGTCCTTGCTGGTCTTCCGCAGAGCGGTGAAGACCATCTTATTCCGCGAGGCCTTTGGTGACCTAGCCTAATAGTTTTCAGTTATGTTTCCCCCCCCATCTGCTGTCCGTTCACCCTAATGCTCGATGTCCCCGAGTGATGAACGCTAATGCAAGGGTATTTTATGATTTCTATGACTGTATTTTATAGCTTTTAATTGTTGCTGTTCAGTTTATCATTTGTGATTGTATGATTTGTGCTGAATTTATCAGCTTTGTAAGCCACCCAGAGTTCCCTTAGGGAAGATGGGTGGGGTATAAATTTAATAAATAAATAAATAAATTTAATAAATAAATAAATAAATAAATAAATAAATAAATAAATAAATGGGTGGAGCCGCTCTCCAGCTTGCCAGCCAGAGCAGGAGAATCCCGGCATCCAGAAAGGTTCTCATAAAACAGGGCTGCACACATTTCAGCGGTGGGCGCCAGCATCACTTGTGAAATGGCTACAAAGATTTAGTCTCCCATCGAGGAATGTTAAACACACCGATCGCGGAGGATCAACAACAGTACATATTAGGGAGCTCGCTTAATTCGCAGCCGCCACAATCATTAATTTTAAAGACCACCCTCAGTCGCTGGAAATGCATAATAAGCCCATTGTCCCTCTGCTAAGGCACTAAGCACAAGCCCGGGCACTTTGCAACACGTCAAGCCAGTGCCAGAGTTTACAGAAGAGCAGCCCTGGGTTATGTTGAGGAGAAAGAGGCAGGGTGTGCTGCGTTGTGTTAC
Organism: Phrynocephalus versicolor; assembly: GCA_023846285.1. Classification (NCBI taxonomy): domain Eukaryota; kingdom Metazoa; phylum Chordata; class Lepidosauria; order Squamata; family Agamidae; genus Phrynocephalus; species Phrynocephalus versicolor. Next base: position 2,717,820 of record JAHTLZ010000038.1, on the reverse strand, counting down.
TCGGTGCAGAAGTCTCCCTGTGCTGCCGCTGCCAACATGCAAGGTGGCGGCCGGGGTGGAAGCCGCTTCCTGCTGCCCCGACGGCACATGCATAGTTTATAACGACATCACTTTCTCATTTGTGGTTCTCCAGACGATGATTGTTGTTGTTTCTCTTCATTATTAGCGCTATTAAAATATTCATCACCCGTCACATTTTCAAGACATGTTTTTAAGACCAAGCCAGATTGGGAAGCAGTTAGGAAGGCAGGGGGGCAGATTGGGGGGCAGGGGGAGGGCTCACCGAGGGATCCCACCACCCTGGACTTGGCTGGCTACGATGCACCCACACCGCCATCGTTCTGCACCTCCCACTGCAGCCAAAACAGTGGAGGAACCTGCCACAACCTGCCGGCCCGGGAACCCGCTATTTATTACAGGAACCGAAGGAACAGGGTGTTGTGAAGGTGCCTTTATGGGCACTTCCTTTTGTTTTTATTGGGGTGGGGGGTTGAGCTGGGACCTTCAAACCTAGGAGCAAAGGCATGCTGCTCCTGAAGGGCTTAGGGAGGGGTGTAAGTCATGTTGGGGCAACTGTTTTGTTGTTGGATTGGGAGCGTTTGGAGGAACCACCTGATGCCCATCATGGTGTTGTTATTTTATGTTATGTAAATTTTAAAATATTATTATGTTTAATGGTTGTATCTGTTTGTTTAACCCTGTAAACCGGCCTTGGTTGCCAGATGGTGCGGTATAGAAGTCTAACAAATAAATAAATAAAAGACAAGAGCCGTCAACCAATGGAGTCCAAGTTAAGACTTTCCTACCAGTTGCCAGAACAGCATAAGATAGGAGAGGCCTGGACCTGAGACCCCAAACTCCTGTTCCTTCTCTGGCCCCTTGAGCGTCTCCTAGAATGTCTGTTACACTGCTGCCTCTGGTTCAGTCTACGCGCAGCCTGCTGCAACCTGATGCACACCACCAAATGTGGTGAGCAACAACTGCCGGACTTATGGGGACTCTAGTCCAACTTACGAGGAGGGGCACCAATTGGGGGGGGGGAGTCTGGACCCGTGGTTCTTAATCTTTGGTCCTGGAGATATCTTGGACCTCTGACAGCCAGATTACAAGCCCAGATCGTTGGGCTTCTTGTAGGTGTCCATGCTAGCGGTAGGATCAAAGGCTGATCACCACTAATCCAAAGGACCACCTTGAGCCAGGCTTATTTGATCCATTTCAGGCATGGTGGCCTAAGGAAGTAAAGAAGGTGTGTGCTTAGTCGCAGCAGGAGGACTAAGGCTTCTTTGGCAACATATTTGGAAGAACAGTTGCCACTCAAATCCAAGAGCTCTGGAGCCACAACTGACGACATTTGCAGACCACCAACGGTGAGAAGCACAAATCACACAGCCCTTTGTACTGCCTATTACCCCTTCACAATGCTTAGAGACAAAGTGTGTAGGGGGCTGTCTCTCCTTTGTTCCAGGTTCAGTTGAGGATGTGAAGTGCTGGAATAGCCGCAGCCCCATTTTTGAAAGAACCATGAGGAATACTGTCAATAATAATGAAATGATTACATTGAGTGGTATGCAAGTTACAACTGACAACCCCCCCCCGCCAAAACAGAAGAAACTGCAATATAAAATATATATATATATATACGGACTACAGCAGCCGAAAGGACTGAAACAAGTCTTGGAGGAGGCACCGTTGTTGGTGGCTTGTCCTTAAGGTGTCCTAGATAGTTGCCCTGGAACGCTCCCCAGATTGAAATGGATCACTTCAGACCGGTAGTGAAAACAAGAGCATAAAAATGCTGGATGTTTTTCCTCTTGAATTCAACCCAACTGGGGATCCAGCCACCTGCTGGAGAAGGTTTTTCTCACATCCATCTATCTGTCCACAGAGATCATGATGGAGCGCCACTGTGGGTGCCAGCTCTCTCTCTCTCTCTCTCAGTTGAGATGGACAATGGCAGGCATCAACACCTCTTAGGTGTTGCAATCGTGCAATTCTTTCTCCAAAGAGGCTTGCTTAGCACTTGCTCTGCCATTTTTTTAGATCCCAGAGGAAGACTTCTATAAAAGTGTTCACCGTACATTTGAGTTCTCCTGTGCTGGCGGTGCCTTTTACTGTTATCAGCTGTTCTACTGATCACCATTTGTTAAAATAATCTGTTGTAAATGGCTTTGTACTTTTTATTTTCTGTCTCTTTTTCATAAAAGAAGGCTAAGGGGGGATATGATAGCTATGTTTAAATATCTGAAAGGATGTCATATTGAAGAGGGAACAGGTTTGTTTTCCATGGCTTCAGAGACTAGGACTCGGGGCAATGGTTTCAAAATACAGGAAGGAGATTCCATTTGAACATTAGGAAACTTCCTGACAGTTAGAGCTGCCGGGCAGTGGAATAATATGCTGCCCCAAAGGAGGGTGGTGGAGTCTCCTTCTTTGGAGGATTTAAGCAGAGGCTGGATGGGAATATGTCAGGAGTACTGTAATGGGGGTTTCTGCATGGCAGAGGGTTGGACTGGATGGCCCTTGAGGTCTCTTCCAAATCTGATTCTATGATTCTATGAAAAGGATGTTATAAAAAATGGTAAAATAAATGATCAATAAATTAAGTTGCAGACGAAAAAAGCTTCTGTTATTACTTGTTTTCTTTCTTTTCTTTCTTTCTTTTTTTTTCGGCTTTTCAGAGTGCCTTCAAGATGCACAGTGGACAGGACGGCAGATAGTTGCTCAAACAGGCCAATGCCCCACAACATTCAGAACAGAGGAAAGAAACAAAGGGGAACATGTGGGTTTGTGTATCTTAGCCTTGTTGGATGCAACTTCCAGAAATCCCTTCCAGCACAGCAAGTGGTGGAGGCTTCTGGGGGTTGTAGTTCAGGAACATCTGGGTACCCACAGGTCGAGAACCACTGGTTTAGAGGAAGTGATGCAGTTTGAGCAAGGGATATGAACCAAGTAGAGATGCAGAGACACTTTGATATGCTGGGAAGCAACTGCAGACATGTGGTGCAGAGAGAAAGGGGAGAATGATTTCAGGGAACAGAAACACATTGGAGGGGTAAAGAAAAGAAGACTGGTGTGAAGAGGAAAGCCAGTAAGGGCTTGGGAAGCCAAGACAGAGATGCTACACTGGAATTGCTGCCACTTATCACCACGGCCAGTATGGAAATTCAGGTGTCCACTTTACACAGGAGAGTCCTTGAGATACTCCCCAATCCAGGTGCAGGTTATGCAGAAAGGACTAAAAGGAATTACAACAAGATCCCTGAAAAATGTCCATCCACAGCAAATGCAGCAGGCAGACTGATCACCTGGACACAGTCTTGCCCACTGTGGAGAGCGAACCGCTTCTTTCAGAGAGTAAATCTATATTTCTAAATCAGCACAAGCAAATCTGGTTTGAGGGATGCACGTCTTCTCTTGTAGTGAGGCTTAGATGGCCACACCACGAATAAACAAGCATGCCTGCAGCATGTTCGGGTTAACTTTCACCCATACCGGTTCATTTTGAAGAGCCTACCAGATATGCAAATCAGAATGATTTTCCTGCCTAAAATCAGTCATGAATTTGCATTAGCTACCATGCCTGCCCCTCCCCTGGTGTTACCAACATCTGCACTATACAATGAATAATGGCTAGACCTTTAGTCAATAAATTCCTACATCTCTAGAAAGCATTATATCGTAAATGAAAATGTTGGCACTCTCATAATTATTCATCAGGATATGTATATTTAATTTAGCTCTATTAAAGGTTAATGTCATAGAAGCAAAACAGTCACAGAATAAAGTATGAACAGAATGCTAAGACCATTCCCTTGCATTAAACTCCAATCTCTGCTTAAGTAGATATGAATGATTAAAATGTCAGCAGCTTTTGAATATTGTTTTGGGATATGTTAAAGAGGCCACGCTGAAACAGATTTCTCCACTTTAATTTGGTATAGCTCTTAATTTTCCTCCAAAGGAAAGCCTAATTTTATCGCAGTTATAAAGGCTGGCACATGATCTAGCTACAGACTGGTCTCAAAACTACTTCTCATCCCGGCTCTCAATACTTGAATATATCTTAATTTTACTGGACTGTATATTGTCCCTCATTACTGTAAGCAGCCTTGAGTCCTTTTTCAAGGAGAAAGGCGGGGTAAAAATACTCTAAAAATAAATGAATAAATTATAAGATTCAAAGGTCACATGTCGGGCTTTTTGTGGTATCAAGCTATCGAGTCCAAAGCGCCCCAAATGTAAGAAATACAGCAGGGTTAGAAAAATGAAATGCAAAGTCTTCTCATGCCCCTTCCAAAACGCTGTGCTTCCATGTTCCTTCTGCTTGTCGGTGACCGGAGTAAGGTTTCTAAGAGAGGTGAGGTTGGTTGGTTGGTTGGTTGGTTGGTTATTTATTTATTTATTTTTATAGCTTATATGCCACCCACTAACCAAAGGTCTCTGGCTGGCTTATAATCTCTCTCAAAAGGTACATCCTGATTATGAAACCTCCTGAAAAAATACATACAGTCCCTGGGGGGAAAAAGCTTTGAAAATCTGACATGATTTCTGCTATCAGGCATTTTGCCTTCAATGCCCAGGAGGGGCTAAAAACATACCCGACTAATGGAAGAAACAGGAGGGAGAAGAGGACCTCACCAACGTGTTGTCAGTGAGAAGAGGAGCCAGCTCCCTCAACGTGTTGGACAAGAGGGATCAGAGAAAGTAAAAGGAAAAACATTTTGTTGTGACAAAAGACCTGGATTTGTATCTCCATTAAGACATGCACATATAGAACCCATTTGTTCCTTCTGAAATCAGGGGTCTGCCTCACAGGATTGCTGTGTAGCTATAAAAAATACTATCAGAAGAGGAAAATTGAAGGTCAATTCCTATCATAAACCTGTTTTTAAAATGTTATTTGTTTGTCTGCTTGGCTCAAAACAATTCTGTGCTAAGAGCTAGAAAGACGCATTTTGCACCGTTCAAACTGCTGATTTCCCAGTTCAGTTCAATGGGTTGGCTATATCTTGAAATCTGTTCCCACAAGGTCCTATTATGCCTGCTGATGGTGGTCTTTTACTGGTGATTGTGTATAGGTACAGACTAGACTCAGGGGAGGATAGTGCCTAAGAGGTGACCTGATTGAGGTTCATATACAGTGTGGACAAAGTAAATAAGGAAAAGCTGTTCTCCCTATCGCACAACACTAGAGCTAGGAGGGCATTCCATGAAACTTTTGGGTGCTAGATCTCAAACAAATAAGAGAAGGTACTTTTTCACCCAGAGGATCCCTGGTGTCTGGAACTCCGTGCCAGAAGAAGTGGTGACAGCTGTCAGCCTTGACAGCTTTAAGGAAGGATTGGACAAGTTCATGTAGAAAAAGGGTATTAATGGCTATCATGATGGATGCATAAGGAAAAGATATCTCTCAATGCCGTTTGGAAGGGCCAGGTGAAGGCATCTGCTTGGGAATTCCCTCAAGCAAATGGTGAGCCCCTGTGTGAGACAGAATGCTGGACTGGATTGGCTGTGGCCTGTTCCGACAAGGCTGTTCTTAAGTTGTTATGTTCTTATGAGTCAGATAAACTGTAATTATGATCTCTTTTGCCTTCGATTACAAACATGTGCTTATGTTTTTAAACTGTGTTTGTTCCAAAGGATTTCTGAAATGGTAACGGCTGGAAACACATGAGACATTAGTGATCTCCCAAAGTAAAACACTTGGCCAAGCAATGCCTTGAAATTACTTCCCTTAGAGCCTCAGCTGGCCGACTGATAAACCGTATTCTATTTCATCACACAGCAACCTGTTTTCTAAACACTATGAGCCTTTTCACACGACCCCTAAGATCCGCTGGCCACTTAAATTCGGACCAGAGATCTTAGTGGTTTGTCGCTGTTCCTGCGTTCCCACCCCCTCCGCACTCCTGGCTGCTGGCTGTGTGAGGGGAGGGAGAAAAAAAGGAAGACAAGAATGCCGCTCACCTCCGTTCTGCCATCCCGGCACTGCATTCAGATCTCTTAAAGGGGTGGGGGGCAAAAAAAGAACAAAGAGAAGCAAGGAGAGCCTGGCAGTCACTACGTTAGATCCGCATCAGGAATTTTCACCTCCGGAGAGCAGGTACCTGAAAAGTGCTCTGGGAGGCGCTTAGGTGGGCATGGTCGCACTTCATTATCTGTAAACTCCGGAGCTGGTGGGGAAACAATTTTAAGCTCCGGAGCTGGGAGGCATTTGCGGAGGAGTTTAGGGGTTGTGTACAAATACCCTATATCAAGAAAACTATACTGAGTGACAGCAATAGTGTTCCAGGAAGGGGGTCCTTGCCACCCACGCTTCTTGGAGAGGCTGAGGGCTGAATGTGGCCAACCTTTGTCTACAAAGCCTGTGTTCCACCACTAAGCCACATCGCAACTACACTGGTTGAATTATCTTACTGCTGCTAGACTTACCAGTAGCCTCTGCCTAGGAATTTTGTGTCAGGGTGGTACTGCTTGATGGGACTTCTGCAATGCAGCTTGTGCTGTCACTATCAGAACAAGGGTCAGCACAGTGCGACCCCAACATCCCTCTTCACTCTCAAAAAGAGAACTACAGTTCTTAAAATTCGCAAGAGGAGAACTCGCCTGTTAAATAGGTAACATGGCCCTCCTAGAAAACACCCATTATAACCAACTGGAGGTGGATTTCTTGGTTAAGGGGGGGTTAAGGGTGGCTGTCCTTGAGGGTCCCAGATATCTCATACCGCCCACCCTTACTTTAAATGAACCCCAGTAATTAGAGACACACGCCCAGTGTCTAATTAACGGACTAACAGCAAAGCCCAAATGTTGCTGGCTTAACTCGTCAGGACAAGGATGGCATCTGCCTATTTTTCTGGAAATTATTGTGTTGTTTTAATTCCCTTGGTCACCATGGTTGATGGTGTCCTTCCTGCAGCTGCTCTTCATTCATTTCACTGCAGGCACTGATTGCTGCTTGTTGCTTCTACTGTATTGTATTTTATGATTATTCAAAGCTGTCTTCATACACAGGCCATGGATATGTTAAACAAAATTTTTATTAGTACTAACTCTGAAGTGTGCCACAGAGTGGAGGAAGAGCACCAGTGCACGTCCCAGGTGAAGAAGAAGAGGAGGAGGAGGAGGAGGAGGAGAGATGTATGTTTTCACAGCTCTCTTTAGGCACCTATATTTTGGTACTTTTTAAGCTTACTGTTTACATTTACATTGCCTCTCACTTTTGTATATTAATTTTGTTTTGTTGGCTTCATTGCTGTTCACCGCCTTGAGTTGCCTTTAGGCAAGCTGGTGGTATATAAGTCGTAAATACAGAGTATACTAATAAATAAACTAAACTTATCTGAGGAAATGTGCTCAGATGCGCAAAAGGTTATGAAACAAATAAAAGCTTATTAGTCTTAATGGTGCAGCAAAATGTTCTGGTTTCTCTTGCTCATTGAACACTCATCAATAAAAAGATGAGGTTTTGTGAATTTTTTCTGTCCATTCCATGATCTACATCTTCAACACTGAAATGCAACTGCTTAAGAAAAGAATACTGGCCATTGTCCCCCCCCCCTCTCTCATACTGTGTGTGTGTGTGTGTGTGTGTGTGTGTGTGTGTG
>JAHTLZ010000038.1:2695869-2707135 GCA_023846285.1 Phrynocephalus versicolor | reverse complement strand
TGTGTGTGTGTGTGTGTGTGTGTGTGTGTGTGTGTGTGTGTGTGTGTTTTCACGATGCAGAAAGCTAAAACAAAAGGACTTCATTACAGGCCCGTGTAACACTGACAACAGTCAGACAGGCGGTTATGAAACATGAGCAGAACCACAGAGGCAATTAATGTTTTATACAGCTGGTAATGTGCTTCCGAAGGGCTGGCTCTAAAAATAATTCATTCCCGATGCTTCGACTCTTCTCGGCGAGGTGGCCTCGGTGCTGCTTTTCCGAAAACCAGGTCTTTGAGCAAAAGAGGGGGGGGGGGAGTGCTCAGACCCTGCTTTATTTCTGAAGATATGAAACTCCTGTAACAAAGAACTAGGGAAGGGGGCGGGCCCAGGCGGGGGGGGGGAGAGGAGATGGAAGAGGAGAAAAAGTGTCCTCCAGCAAATCTTTTTAAAAAGTACTGCTTGGTTTTAAAGGCCACTGCACACCACCAGCAGCGAAAGGAGTTTCTATTAAGTGTCTTTTTTTTATTCTGCCCCCAGGAAGTTCTCAGGAATTTTCAGGGCAGAGACAATCTCTCTCTCTCTCTCTTATTTCTCTCTCTCTCTCTCCCCCCCCCCTCTCTTCCCTCCTCTCTACGTGCCTTCAGGTCCAGGGTGAGGCAACCCTGAAAAAGAAGAATGAGGGGGGAAAGGCCTTTCTCGGGGTCAACACAGGGCAAAGCGCAGAAGGCTGCTCTTGGAAATGAGACCCTGGCCTGGGGTTCCCAGAGAGCTTTGCCGGAGCCACCCATCTGCAGTGCAACTCAGCCACCTCAAGAAATATGCAAAACAAAACAAAAAGTGGTTACAGGAAATCTCTGTAGATCCTTCCATAAACAAACCACAGCTCAAACCAAACAAGAATAACCACGCCTCCTGAATATTCAAACGCCTTCCAGGATAATTCATTCATTAATTATTCCCGAGAAAAATTAATAAACCCACGTTGCCTGGAGGCTTCTTGGCAAGGAAGCGGCACCTCGTCTCCAGAGGCTGTGAGGCCAGGGAGGAAAGAGTTATAGCCCTCACACCGTTGCCCTACAAAGCGCCTCCTGGCCTGCCCGGCCGGTGCTTTGGATGCCCAGGAAGGGTTTGGGCTGCGGCATCTCAAACGGCCTGGAAGCGGATCCTCCTCTAAATTCACACCAACAGCCAACAGAGACTCGCAAAAGGCATTCACCGCTCAGGCTTGTGTCAAAAGGGCAAGAAGGGTTGGAGGTGGGGTTTCGAAAGCGGAGAGGGGGCTGCACTGAGGGGGGGGGGAACCCTGCTCATGGGCACAGGCGTGGCCATTCAAAATCTCCCTCGCTCCCATAAGTCGTTTGCTCCGAAATGCACTAACTGCCACCATGCTACCTTCGCATGCAAAGAGTCTTGTGTTCTGGGCTGCAGCTCGCAGGATTTGCCACGCAGAAAGGACGCTCTCAGGGATTCCTGGGCAGCACGGCCACTCCTGGAAGCTGCTGCTCAAAAAGACCCTAGTTGTTGTATCCCTTGTTAAATAATTTCTCCCTTGAGCTTTCAGCTCAGGTGGTTAAAGTGACAGTGTCTGTATGAGAAACAGGGAGAAAAAGAACCCGTTGCTTTCTGAGAAGGGATTTTAGTACCGTGACATTCCCAGCAACTATCTACAGATGTGAAAGCTGACAGCACAAGTACAGATCTATTTCTGATGTGGTGTTGGAGGAGGTTTTATGGATATCGCGGATTGCTAGAAAGACATCTAGTGTGGTCTAGATCCTACTAAGACTAGAGGCTAAAAGGAATAAACTGAGGCTATCATACTTTGAGCAAGACTCGTTAGAAAATGAATTAAGAATATCAAGAGTTTAAGGCATTCGGAGAAGAGAAAGGCATAACATAAGTGGATCGGCTTGATCAAATCCACAACCTTCAGACTGCATGAGCTGAGCAGAACAGATAATGGCAGGGGCCTCTGGGAGGCCATTACCACGCACGCACGCACACACGCACACACAGTCCACAATAAGTCAGAAGTGACTGCAGAGCACCTATCAACAATAATCCTGGAGATACATGCCAGAATTGAGATATAATGTAGTTAATATAATTTACACTCAGACAATATGATGAATGATCATTGGAATTTTTTTTAAAAGTTCCATCTGATGTTTGTGTGATGCTTGTGTTATGTAGTGACTCAGTGATGACTGGAACAAACAAAATTTATTATGAAAAAGAATGCTGGAGATATAGGGCTCCAGGTGTAAAAATTCCAGAACTGTTACATCTCTCTGTGTGCAGCCTCATGGACACTTGCTACCTTGAAGCATTCCAACCTCAGATAGCTGAGACATCAGCACTATATGCAGGTAGGAAGATACACTCCCCCTTCCCACTAAGCAGAAAGGCTGGATATAAATAAAGGTAACTAGCTGATTGGATTACAGTACCTACTTTTTGCTGGAGAGGGATGAGAGGAACCACTTGCTTCCAAATTAAGTTGCCCAGTCAGTTGCCCCATCAATATTTTAAAATCACAAAGAAGCAAAATATTCCAAAGTCTAAGAATCACACTTTTTAAAGAGGGCCAGTTATAGCTATACTGATAGAAGTTGAAGCCCATCTGAACAAATCTGGATGACTATCCTTGGTCCACTCCCTTGATCAAGGTATCAGCTGAAATCACGTTACATTTCCCGACTGCATCAACAGTGTCCGACCATAAGGAATGTGCTTGGGGGGCGGGGGTGGGGGGAGGTACAAGACTGGCAACATGCAATAGTGCCTATACAACTTTTGATCACATTTCTAAAGGTCCTTGTCTCTCAAAAGGAGATGCTGTCAAAGGAGACAAGCTTCTACACATGAATAGACATGGGCACGACTCGGCGAAATCCTCGTTTCCGTTTACATTCCTCGTTTCCGTTACGTAACGGAACAAAGAACGACAATTACTCCGCCAGAACTCGAACTCGAACCGGCTAAAGAAAAATTGGGTCTGATTTGTCGTGGTCGTTCCTGGCATCGCAGCGATTGCACGATGCCAAGCGGCACAGAAAAAAAGTTTAAAAATTAAAAAAAAAAAAACCCGATTCCCGGCCAAAAAAGCAGGCCTGCCTGAGTGAGGGCACCTACCAGAGGGGTGGTTTCTGGGGGGGGGAGGGTCCCCGGCCTCCCCCCCCTCTCCTGGGCTGCTCTGGTGGGGGGCATCCTCGTCGTCTCGCCAACTCGCCAACTCGCCAAGCGGCGCGGCACAGAAAAAAAAGTTTTAATTTTTTTTTTAAAAAAACCCGATTCCCGGCCAAAAAAGCAGGCGAAAATATGCCTGCCTGAGTGAGGACACCTACCAGAGGGGTGGTTTCGGGGGGGGGTCCCCGGCCTCCCCCCCTCTCCTCTCCTGGGCTGCGCATCCTCGTCGTCTTGCCAACTCGCCATGCCATGCGGTGCAGGCGGGGGATCCAAAATGGGGCGACCGCAAGCAATATTTATTTTGAAATCGTGGTGGTCCAAAAACACACCAAAGCACCACAGAAACATGTGAAAATAGCTATTTTAAAACTGCCTGAATTTTTACAGTAGGTTTTACAGTGGGTTTTTCTTGCAACAAAACGTCTCCATTGATTTTATTTTATTTTATTTTATTTTTATTTTTTTACACCTGCGCAGTGCACTGCGCAATGATGGGCTGGCCATGGGAGTGGACCATGCCAATTTTTGGAGCCATTCCACCAATTGCATGGCCACTTGACCAGGTTTTGACCGAGACTTCTGGGATGTGCCATTCGGGCATAAAAAGCCCACTAACCGTAGCCCGAACCCGAACCCTAACCCTAACCCTAACCCATACGCCAGTACACTGTCCTTCTTAGTGGGTCAGAGAGGCACCCGGAGGTGCACCCCACGAACTCACCCTAACCTTACCCGTAACCCTAACCCTAGCCCTTGCGCTAACCCTAACCCTAAGCCAAATCTTTACTCGCATTGCACTATACACACGCAAGTACAGTTCCCTTCTTAGTGGACCACAGAGCGCCCAGATGCAATACCAGCAGTGGGCCTGCGGTCAACAGAGAGGCACCCAAAAGAGAGGTGCCTCTGCCACTCAACTTGGTATGCATATCCAATTGGCTATGCATGCCATTTTGTAGTGGGCCAGAGGAGGCACCCACCCCAGAGAGGTGCCTCCAGGATCGCTTCTCGGCCTTTTGGCTAAGATCAAGTGTAGAGAGGTACCTCCAGGAGCCCGCTCCCCCCCCAAACCAGTACTAACGACAGACAAAAAAACGACAAACAAAACAACAAATTTTTGAAAAATTTTGCAACAAACGGAAACGAGCCGAAACGGGCCGGCTCCGACACACGACAACTCGAAAACGTCATTTTCCCTGGTCGTGCCCATCTCTACACACGAACATCTCCAAAAAACAATTTGCCCTTGAAACAATCACATGAGCAGCAATTTACGGGTCTCTCTCTCCACACACACACACACACACACACACACACACACACACACAGAGAGAGAGAGAGAGAGAGAGAGAGAGAGAGAGAGAGAGAGAGAGAGAGAGAGAGAGAGTCATATGCATGCCAGCCAGAATAATTTTTTTCCAGTGGAAATTGTTACCATACAGTGACAGGCCGGAGAAACTGTCGCTCAAACACACAGCCAACCACGATGCAAAGGATAAAATGTTCACCAGGACACAAGAGAACAGCTCTCTCTTGCTTGAAAGGACAGGACAATAAGTCTGCATACCTGGAACATCAATTAATCTCTTGTAGACATTCAGGAATGCGGCCTCAGCTTCTTTACTTCTTTTGCCCAATGCATCAATCTAAAAAATAAAAGTGAAGGAAGGGGAAAGAGGAATCCTGGGTGAGTTCTAGAGAAAAATATCAGCATGCCACAACAGTGGGACTAAATTTATCACTGCGCAAACACTGCCGGTGACACCAGTTAATGTCTCATTTAAAAGAGAGAAGGTAATGATCGGACCGGGTGGGAAAAGTTTCCACTTTCTTTATGCAAGCACAACAATTTTGGGGGGAACCAGCTGTCCATGATCAGACCCAGCACAAGTAGGGATGGCAGGGCAAGGGAGAAGCCGTGGCTGCCTGTGCAAAATGTGTGGCTCACGCTGTCAAGCTAGCATTCCTAAGCCACAAACCTACAGAGCAACTAGTACTATTATTGTCTGATCTGCCGAAGTTTACTGCCGTTCATGGTCACTGTCCAGGAATTTGGCATCTTTTTCATTTGATGTTTTTGTTCCAAATGCCTTTCTAGTACTGTTGCGTATTGTTGGCCAGGATTCCTGAGAGTCACCTGTAGACCCGGATTAACCCATAACGAGAAGAGGATCTTTCACATCACTGGAGGAGGAGGAGGAGGAGGGAAGCAACCAAAGGAAACCACCTCTGTAGTTTGCTCGGACTCCTTTTTAAAATGGAGGATTCTAAGGACTAGGATCTATTTCCCTTGACTGCCCTGCTCCACCCCGCCACCAGCTTGCTTTCCATTCATGACATGGCACTGGACAGCGAGGGAATCTTCCACTCGCTGAAGCCAAATCAATAACCTGATGGCAGCACTTAGAAAAACAGAGAGCACCAGGTGTAACCGGGGTTGGCACACCGGTACGGTCACGTCATTTCCATTATGCACCCGGGGAAGGAGGTGTCGTGGTTTCCCCAAAGAAGCCAGAACAAATAGCGGACAAGGAAATCTTCTGAGGCGCCGCTCTTTCATCTCTCTTTAAAACTGTCCGGCTAAGGGAGGTCAGTGAGCACTGACACTACGTTATGGGCTTAGCAGTTTCTTTCACCATTTCCTGACTCTCGGACATGTAGGATTTCTGCCACTTCCCCAGTTTTACTGTTCATTGTTTGCCCCGGCTTGACCGGAAATATGTCTACTGGCAACCTCTGCCTCCCCTCATCCCCCATTACATCACTCTTTTCCTCAGTTCCCGGGCATACAAGGAAATATTAACTGGCAACTCGGAATAGGGGTAGAAGAAGAGTTGCCATCAGGTATTTCAGCATCCTAGACCAAAACCACCTGCCCGACCCCCCCCCCTGTTCCCGTACCTCCCCCCCCGCCAACAGCCGGGGGGGGGGGAATACTCTAAAATAAATAAATACTCTAAAATAAAGTTGCATGTTTTGATTCTCCCCCCTTTCAGAAAACCACTTCTGTATATTCTCCACTGAGAAACCCCTGAAAAGGGTTGTCATAAGTCAGAATTTAGTAGTAGCAGTAGTAGCAGCAGCAGCAGCAGTATCAAAACAATCTACTAAGATATTATTTTTTCCAGGTCTCCTGGTTGGCTCTCTTATCATTTTTGACTAGACTGGGTTGGTCTTGAGGATTATTTATTTATTTATTTATTTATTTATTTATTTATTTATTTATTGCACTTTTATACCGCCTATTTCCCAATGGGACTCTAGGCGGTTTACAATAAAAAACGATAAAACAATAAAACAATAAAACCTTCAATGAAGGGGCAGCAAAAATAGCAGGCCAGGGGGAAACCCCTCGACATGCAGCGGCAGGCAGTAGGAGGGGGGGGATTTAACCAGAAATAAGGTCACCATAGGCCTCCCTATTCAGCATTGTTTTTAAAGCCTTTTTAAAGGCCGGCAGGGACGATGCAAGGCACAGCTCCCTGGGTAGGTTGTTCCATAATGAGGGGCCGACAGCGCCTCGCTCGGCGTGGCCACCCTAAGCGAGTGCGCGCGCACGCGATATCCGCGTGGGCCTGGCCTCTGTTGATCTCTGGGAGATAGAGGTATTCAGGGCCCAGGCCATGGAGGATTTTGAAAACCAAAACCAGGACCTTGAACCTAATCCAGAGGGCCACGGGCAGCCAATGCAGGCGAGCCAGAACTGGGGTGATGTGGTCATATTTATGAGCACCCACCACCAGTCTGGCCGCCGTATTTTGTACCCAATGGAGCCTCCGGACCAGGGTCAAGGGCAACCCCACATAGAGTGTGTTGCAGTAGAATTTGGTAAATATGACAGGAAAATCTAAGCCATGCCATTCTCTATGGAATATAGGAAACCTAACCAGTGACGGGCTTCTTCTTGTTAAGGTAACCTGGGCCTTTTCCTTTCGAACTGCAATGTGGGCAAGCAATCCCATACTAAAGGAGAGGATCTCACCATGCTAGGGCAACTTCCTGCAATGGTGATCTCTTAATGTTCCAGTTTAAGATTCCCATCATTTGTTACTCTGAGGCCCAATGGGCTGGTAGAACCCAATCTCTTAAGACTGCCGAAATCCAACCCATTAACCTCTAAAATTCACTGAGAGGCAAGTTATGTCTTGTTCTGAGCCAATGTCTCCATGATATTGTCCATTTTGGCAGGCAACAGATGTCCAGGATGTAGTCCTAGTTTTATAATCTCATTCTTGGGGGTTTAAGTTGAAATGCCAGGGACTAGACAGCTTTGTGTATAGTATGTGCCTGATCATGAACCACGGCTGACCCTACTCCTAACATGCCATGGCTTAAAACCCACATGCTATGTCTTGTACAAAATGTGCTTGTGTCTGCAAACCCATTCCCTTGGTGGCCAGCTTAAGAGCCTAGACGTCTTCTGAAAGTGATGCAATGAGTTTCTGAATCAGAAATCAAATCACTTTAGGCTCCCAGGAACTGGGTGGGGTGATTTTAAGATTCTAGGCCTTAATGAATGACTTATTTTTTAAAATGTCAAGCTCTCAGAATAGGACTGGCTATGAATAAAAGTAACGAAAGAGTGAGAAGTGATGCAATAGCCATCGTTCAATGCTTGAAGGGCTACCACGCTGAGGATGGGGCATCATTCTTTTCTTTGGCTCCCAAAGAAAGCAAAGCAAAAAAGCCAAGTGTGCTGATTTTATACCACCCCATCGTGCTTAAAGCACTCTCTGGGTGGTTTGCAATTATGCAGGGTGCACAGTGCCACCACCCCCAACAAGCTTATACTCATTTTATCAACTTCGGAAGGACAGAAGGCTGAGTCAACCAAGAGCTGGCTACCTGGGGTTGAGCCCCAGGTTGTGGGCAGTTTGGGCTGCAAGTACATCAGCTTAACCACTGTGCCATAAGGTAGGACCCACTGCCATAGATTCAAATTATAAGAAAGAAGATCTCGACTAAATGTTGAGGAAACTCTCATAAATCAGAGTGGCTTGAAGCTCCTTAGTTCCACCGCTGTCACTCAACAATGGAAGCAGCTACTGTGGTAGACATTGGAATCTCCTACAGTGGGAGCTCTTAAACAGAAGTTGGATCTATCAGAGATGCTTCACTTAACATAAGAAGAGCCCTGCTGGATCAGGCCAAAGGCCCATCTAGTCCAGCTTCCTGTATCTCATAGCGGCCCCACCAAAAGCGTCTGGGAGCGCACAAAACTAGATATCTGTCTCCTGATACCACTCCTCTGCATCTGGCCCTTGAAGGACCCTGGTTTTAAGCCTGGAGATTACACATCTCCATCATGGATTTATTTATTTATTTATTTATTTATTTATTTATTTATTTATTTATTTATTTATTTATTTATTTAGCTTGTATGCCGCCCACTACCCAAAGGTCTCTGGGCGGCTCACAATCAGAATGAACAGTTAAAACATCAAAATACAATAAAATCAGAACAATAAAACATGTAGATGCAATAAATACAATACATTAAAAACACACCACTAAAATTGCCATCACGGCCCACAATCATTAGTTAAAAAACTTTTGGAATAGGAAGGTTTTTACCTGGCGCCGAAATGTTAGCAACGTCGGTGCCAGGCGAGTCTCATTTGGGAGGGTATTCCATAGTCTGGGGGCAGTTGCTGAAAAAGCCCTATTCCTGCAAGCCATCCCCTTCACTTCCTTAAGGGATGGCTCTTTCAGGAGGGCTCCCTGACTAGATCTTAATTGCCGGGTAGGTTCATATGGAAGGAGGTGGTCCTTCAGGTATCTAGGTCCTAAGCCGTTTAGGGCTTTATATGTCAAAACAAGCACTTTGAATTGGGCTCCGGCAGCAACTGGTAACCAGTGAAGGTTATACAGAATCGGCGTGATGTGTTCCTTGGTGGCCCTACCACTCACCAGCCATGCCGCACGATTCTGAACCAGTTGCAATCGCCGAACCGTCTTCAGAGGCAGCCCCACGTAAAGCGCATTACAGTAATCAATACGGGATGTTACCAGTGCATGTGTAACTGTCATTATCACCTGGGATGGACTTTTCCTCCAGGAATCTGTCCAATCCCCTTTTGAATGCATCCAGGCCAGATGCCATCACCACATCTTGTCGCAGGGAGTTCCACAGACTAACAACATGCTGGGTAAAAAAATATTTTATTTTGTCTGTTCTTACTCTCCCAGCCTTACTTACAGTTTTCCTGCTTCAGCCAGTTAGTGGACTCGGTGGTCCTTGATGACCTCTCCAAGCATACAATTTTATTATTCTACCACCTAAGTAACCATTCTGCCCCTGTTTTGCAAACAGCGCCGGTATGAGTCAGAAAAGCTAACCTGCGGAAAGGGACCTGCTGCCTGAGAAGCACGCTTAGCAATGCACAGTGACACATCTGTTGGCTCAGAATCAGGTCTGTCCCTCACCCAAGCCATTAAATGTGTCAGCTAGGGAAGTGAAACCCCCTAGAAGGCCCCTGACAAACAGTATATGCTCAGAGCCATTATGTAGCACTTACTGGCCAGGTACAACATCGGCAGCACTGAGATCAATAAATGCACCTTTTTGATTTAATGCCAGCAGCAAAACCTACATTGTAAACTAATAGGCCACGGCATGCACTATTTATCTCTGCAAAAAGACAGCCTCTTGCTACTTATTCCTTTTCTTGCAAAGAAATAAGAATCACCATACAAAGAGAACAGCTCATTTGAAAGAAGGTTTACTCACAAAAAACAAAACAAAAACTGAGGAGTGAGTTATATGGCAGAAGCCACTTATAGGGAAGACCTTCACCTGCAAGCCCATCAGGTGAACCAAATGGCACCCCCATCTTCAAAAGGGGGAAGAAAGAAGATCCAAGGAATGATTGACCAGTCACAGTTGGACATCAGAACGAGGGCAGGTTCTAGAACAAATAATTAGACAGGCTATCTGTGAGCACTTAGCAAAGAATACTGTGACCCCAAGAGCTGGACTAATCTCATATCTTCTTCTGATCGAGTTAGGAGGCTGGCACACGGAAAGGAATTCTGCAGATGTGGTGTGTCTTGATCTCAGCAAGGCTTTTGAGTACATCCCGTGGGATGCTCCAGTGGCTACATTTGTAATATGTGGGCTAGACAAGGATAATTTTAGGTTGATTTGCAGCTGGCAGACAGGCCCAACCCAAAGAATGCTCATCAATGATTCCACACCATCCTGGACAGAACAGACAAATGGGCTGTCACAAGGTTGTATCCTAAGGCCCAATACTGATCAAAATCTTTATAACTGACTTGGATGTTTCTCATCTAATTTGTACAGGATACCAATTTGGTTAGCTAACACTAGAAGACAGAATAAAGAGTTGTGACAATCTGAATGGATTGGAAAGCTGGGCTAAAACTTTTTTAAAAAGTTTCAACAGAAAACAAAAAAGCATGTGAAGTTCTACAATTAAGCTTGCACATCAGCAGAGACTAGAAGTACATATACGGTATAAGCTGGGTGGCAGATGACTCAGCAGTAGTTCATGTGAGAAGGATATAGGATTTGTAGTTGACCCCAAGCCTAATAAGAATCAACAATGTGATTTGGCGGGGAAAAGGCAAAAATAATGCTTAGTTGCGCCAACACGAGTACAGTGTCTAGCTCAAGGGAAATAACAGCGTCATTGTATTCCACTTCGGCCGGACAGCCCTTATCCAAAATAGTGTTCTGGACATTGCTGTTTAAGAAAGGTATTGACAAATGGGAATGTGTCCTCAGGGGGATGACCAGGACAGTAAAACAATCCTATAAAACACATCCTGAGGGAGCTTGGTATGCTGAGCCTGAAGAAAGGTAAACATACGGAGAATCAATATGAGAGACACCCCCAAATATTTGAAGGGTGGTGACATGGAAGATGAAGCCTGTTTTCCATAACTCCAGAACATCTACACTGAAATAATGGAATTACTGTATATGAGAATGAAGGTTTAGGAATGAATTCCATGACAATAGAACTAATTACCTCAGCCTTGTGTAAGCCGCCCAGAGCTCCCATGGGAAGATGGGCGGGGTATGTATGTATGTATGTATGTATGTATGTATGTATGTATGTATGTA
>JAHTLZ010000038.1:2659552-2695859 GCA_023846285.1 Phrynocephalus versicolor | reverse complement strand
GTATGTATGTATGTATGTATGTATGTATGTATGTATGTATGTATGTATGTATGTATGTATGTATGTATGTATGTATGTATGTATGTATAAATAAATAAATAAATAAATAAATAAATAAATAAATAAATAAATAAATAAATAAATAACGTAAGAACATAAGAACATCCTTGCTGGAGCAGGCCATAGCCCATCCAGTCCAGCGTTCTGTCTCACACAGTGGCTCCCCATTTGCTTCAGGGTATTGCCAAGCAGATGTCTTCACTTGCTTACGATTCTCTGCTAATGGCATAGAGAGATATCCTACCTATCTTGTCCTTAGGCATCCATCATGGTAGCCATTGATTCTCCATGAACTTGTCCAATCCTTTCTTAAAGCTGTCAAGGCTGTCACCACTTCTGGCAGGGAGTTCCACAGACCAGGGATCCTCTGGGTGAAAAAGTACTTTCTTTTATTTGTTTGAGATCTAGCACCCAAAAGTTTCATGGAGTGCAACCTAGTTCTATTGTTGTGCGATAGAGAAAACAGTTTTTCCTTATCTACTTTGTCCACACCGTTTATGATTTTATAAACTTCAATCAGGTCACCTCTTAGGCGCCATCGTTCAAGAGTGAAGAGGCCCAGCTGTTGCAGCCTCAGATGGTAAGGAAGGTGTTCCAGTCCCCAAATCATTCTGGTTGCCCTCTTCTGTACTTTTTCCATTTGGAGCACTCCACGGCTGCAGGGATTCAAGAGAAAACTGCACAACCACCTGTCAGATCTGCCTTGACTTGGGTTCCTGTACTGAGCAGGGAGGGGGTTGGACTTGATGGCTTTATAAGCCCCATTCCAACTCAATTGTTCTACGATTCTATGCCAGTATAAAGTGTTCAACTGTGGAACAGACTGCCCCAAAGGATGTTGGGTCTTCATTTCAGAACAGAGGTTAGATGGCCTCCTGTCAGAGATGCTCGGGCAGGAGTTTGCACTCAAGGGGATCCTTTCCAGCTATACAGTCCTAGGATGATGGCATGAAAAAAGGTTCCCCCTGATGATCTGAGCAGAAGGAAGATAGTGCTGCTTCTAGTATTCAGGTCTTAAAACATTACAGGAAGCCTCCTCCAATGAAGGTATTCTTTCCTGAACTCCCAAGAGCCCCAGCTAAAAATGGCACATGGAGAAGCCAAAAGAACTGGAAATATCAGCTGGCAGAAGACGACACCAGGTCTCCAAATACATTTTAACCATTTCAAAATGACCAACATATTGATTTAGTATGTGACTTTTTTGCAGCAAAATTTTAGTGATGCGTGCCAAGATCTCTTACAATCCATCCTCAAACCTCAAACGCCAGCTGCTCAGTGTCGTTTGGAATTGGATTGTAAGGAATCTTTATTAAATACCTGCTCTTCAAGAAGATCACTGACCAAAATTCAGTGGATATTTTTAAGTGAACAAAACCAACCCCCCCCCCAACACAGAGAGACAAGAACAACAGCCAAAGGCAGCAATGGTAGCATGCCTAGCTATGGACTGGCGTGCCACGGTGTTTACAGGTTGTCCACAGAAGGTCCTCTTGGACATCTATACCTTTTCCACCATTCGGCTGCTGGGAAGGCAGGATGTGTCTCCTTTCGTACAGAAAGGGGAAACATGCTCTTCATCTGAATTTGGAACAGTCAAGCTTCTCTAATGTTCTACTGCCAACACTGACTGTTTGCACTATCCAGCTTGCCCTCTTGTTTCAGGATATGAGTAACTTCCACCTGTTTCTAACTGAGAGCTGTTCAGAGCCTTTGAAGGGGAACCCTGAGGCCTCCAGTGCTTTGGTTGGCACCGCATGGGCCACTGAGGTCACTTCCACACAGCCCTCCTCACTGGCTGATTCTGCTTTTGACAGGCTACTCCTAGACTGGCAGTGCCATTCCTGAATAGACAGGAATTCTATCTGTTCCCATTCAACACATACTTTTCCAAGGAAGAGAACTTCACTTCAGCTGAATGCCTCCTCCCACTCTCTTGGACGGTCAGCCCACAGAGGCATTCTGTGGTGCATGAGGGGGGGCACCCCAAAAGTGACATTTCTTTTCAATCTTTGGAATATGAAGCAAAGTGTTCTGCTTATATACATCCCCATACCACTTCAAGTAGTCTCTGGGCGGTTTACAGTTTTAATTACAGTATGCAGGCTACACATCCCCCCTAGCAATCTGGGTCCTCATTTTACTGACCTCGGAAGGATGGAAGGCTGAGTCAACCATGAGCCAGCTACCTGGGGTTGAACCCCAGGTCATGAGCACAGTTTTACCTGCAGTTACAGGCATTTAACCACTGCACCACGGGGCTTCTTGAAACAGTTTTGGAAAGGTGTAAACTATTTGTTATCATTAGCTATATGTCTTCCAAGCCCTCCAGTGAGGAATGAGGTCCCCTCGTTCTCACATCAATCTTGTTAGGTAGGTATGAAGGTAGAGACCCATAGTGAGAGCACACGCTCAGTAACCTGCAGGAGGTAATAACCTGCCCTTTGACACCAGATTCATTTTGTAATGGGAAAACGAATAAGCCAGCCCCTTAACTTGCCAGAAGCTCTTCCTTCTTCTCCTCTGCTTTAATATTTCTGTCCAAGCTCATCATCCCAGGTAGCCAACACCCTTTCCCCCGTTCCCTTCTCTTGCCATTTTATTCCTTCTTGCATAGACTGCACATGAAGCCCACATCTGAGACACCACCTCTCCCGCCTACAAAGAAAAATAACCGTACAACGCACACTGTGTCTGCCACTTGCCAAGATGCCAATTATCTTGCAGACACACTAGATTTGTTCCAGATTGTTAGGTTTTATCACGATGTCTGAATGGGGGCCTTTAATCAAAAGGCCGTAAATCAAAGGAATGACCAGCTCTGGTTCCGCCACAATCTGGAACAATTTGTCATAGCTTTGCTCCACTGCTGCTTCTTGTACCATTTCCATCGTTCCCCCCACATCCACCCCACACCCACCCTGCTGCCCCAACGACAGTGCTGCATTTATGCTATACAGCGAAGCTGTCTGGGGTCCTGAAGAGGCTGGCTGCTCTCCAGCCTCTCGACTTGAAATCTTGTTCATGCAACAGCCCGAAAAGCGCCTGGGCTGGCCGTGATTAATAGACTGCTGAAGACGCTGCTTTTCCACAGAGCGAACACACTTTTCATTCCCTTGCTTCCATAGATCATGGACTTATCCTCAAAATATCTGACTGAAATTGAATTTGGCTTCTCTCTCAACTGTTCATTTCCTATGTTATACAAGGTTATATCCTTTTTTCTGCATGAGCAGAACCAAACCAGCTGCAGCTCCTCAGAAGAGAAATGTGGTTCCAATTACAAAAACTGGCCTGAATATTGAACCGCAGCTCAGAGGCTGTTCTAATTGAGCCATCATGGAGCAAGTCTAAACTAAAGAAATTGGATTAATTAGGTTTCCAAAAGTTCAATGTAAGGAATCTTGGCAGAGGGGTGGGTGAGGAATCAGTACTTAGTAATAGAGGAGATGGTGATGTGGAACAGAACAAGAGGTGATCCTTTCACTGGAGCATCTAACAGGCTTCCAGGTTACACCAAAACATATCTGCTGGCTTATGTGTACATTTATAATACTCTAATGCAACATCAATCAGAAGGCTATCCTGTCTATTCTGGGTTTTTTTTTTCAATGGATAGGATTGTGTGTTCTGTAAGACAGGAGTGTGTGTGGAAGTGAAAAATGTATCTGCTGATTCTTAGTACTTGTAGTCTCTTAAACACCGTATTGGAATAACAGAGGCCAAAGGAACAGAAAAGGCAGGCCCCTGCATCTCTCCTAAACCCAATACTTCCAGTCTTCTTTATATGAAAGAGTCAAGTCTAAGTGGGCCTCTACTCACACTTGCATGAATGTGAGCAGAATCTGCCTTCTGCCTTCTGCCAGTATAAGGAATACAGAGTGTAAGGAATCCTTGCCCCACTAAATTATGGGGCACAACAGATCCCTGTGTTCACATTTTCACAAGGTGTGAAATAACCGAATAAGTTTACCCTTAAAATCTTCACAGGCGTGGAAAATACGCAACTGTCACCTTCTTTCAGAATATGTCCCTTATGCTAGGTAGTGGCACTGGAACTTCTTCAGTGCTCTTGGACAGTCCTGTGAGCCTTGTGGCGCAGGGGTTAAATGCCTGTCCTGCAGGTAAAACTATGCTCATGACCTGGAGTTCGATCCCAGGTAGCAGCCGGCTCATGGATGACTCAGCCTTCCATCCTTCTGAGGTCGGTAAAATGAGGACCCAGCTTCGGGGGGGGGAACAATGTGTAGCCTGTATACTGTTGTTAAACTGTAAACTGCCCAGAGACTACATGAAGTGGTATGGGGCAGTATATAAGCAGAACACTTTGCTTTTTGTGCCATATAATAAAGAATACAGATGACCTCAGGAAATCCTCGCCCTCTCTTAAAAATAACTGCTTACTGACATCACAAGTACAGGTTCAGACATTTCATTTCTTAAAACCCACATTTCTCTTCAATTCCAGTGACTCCAGAGAGGCCAAGGAAAGAATTGCTTCTGGCTCTGAGTGGACCAGTGCATTGTAAATCTGTCTGTGTCTCAAAACTCTGTGGGTTGTCAACAAAAGATTGCCAACTTATTCCGAGGTACTACTAGCTGGTGTTCTAATCAGTCAAAGGGGAACACCTTTCTCTCTCCGACTGGGACTCCGGGGGTGGGTGGGTGGGTTGTTATGGAATATGGTTTTTAAAAATATTACACAAAATTGCTTACTGCTTCGTGTTTAAATATTTGTTCCAGCCATCTTGAGAGTTATGCAATGTCTATGAAGACCTAGGTTCAAATCCTCACTCAGCCAGAACCCTTACTCATTGACCTTGGCTGAACATATCCTCATAGGGATAACATGGATGGCAGAGGATGAGGGTGCCTTGGGAAGAGCAGAAAGTTAAACCTGTGATTAATAAATAAGTAGGGCTCTTCATTTATGCTAATTTGGGGGGAGGGGGAGGGAACAGGACCACACTCCTGGTCAGTGCCTCTGTGGGAAGAAGGCAGAGGAGCCAATTTCCATGTCGCCGGGTATTTTTAACTTTGAAAGAGATCAGATCACTGGAAATGGGAACCTTCTGTCCCCGAAAGAGAAGACAATACTGTGCTAGACAGACTGTGTGGATTTATGCCTGGATAAGTGGTGCAGACTGAGAGAACAGAGTCTCAAGCCAACACAAGGGCTCAAAACTAGCTGCCCCGTTCTTTGGTTTCCAGCCAATATTTAGGGCTGGCACACCAATCTTTTAGAGCCTGGGAAGAAGGCACATCTGACATTTGGAAAGGCAGTTGTCTGAAGCTAGTAAAAAGAAAAATGCAGGAAGTCACGCCTCCCATATTTCTGCTTTCTCTGTACAGTAATACCTTGTTTTATGAACATAATCTGTTCCACAAATATGCTTGCAAACCAAAGCATATTTCCCCATAAGAAATAATGGAAACTAAGATGATTCATTCTGGGGCCCCATAGATCACATACTGTACACACAAAATGCACAGATGAATCAATCTGGGGCCCCATAGATCACGAAACTCACAAAAGAAGTTGGCTAGAAGTCCACATCGACACCATGGTTTTAGGTCCTGGCTGTAGAATCTGCTCTGTTTGGGACTAACCACTGGATTTTACTCTGTGTTTTTAATTTTACAACAATAAAATGCAATGTGTAGTCTTATAAAAATATAGTATGTTGAAAACAAATTAAATAAAAATATAAAGAAAAGCCCTAACCTGCACTCCCCTCTGAAAACATTCCTGGCTGGTGCCAAGGGAGACCTCCATTCCTCTCTCCTCCCCCTACTTTTGAGGCTTGCCTGAGTTGGAACGTTCCAGACAACCCCCCCCAATCTATTGGGGAAAGACAGAGCGAGCTACCATTGGCTCACTTGTGATCATGTGACCTGATCCAGTGCTCACATTGCAAGGTATTGCTCATTGATCAAAAATTGATCATAAGTGGTTGCTTGTCTTGCAAAACACTCTTAAATCAAGGTATGGCTGTAGATGTTTTCTCTCTCTCCACCCCCCCTTCCCTGCCAGGTTCTACTTGCATCTCCCCTAGGTCTCACAAGCACACAGGGGCGGGGGGAGGGTCTCCTAAGGTCTTCATCTTACTTCAAAAAGACCACAGGGCTGCCTCCTCAGAACTGCCACAGAAAGCCAGAGAAGAGGACCCCTGGGGTACCTGGGTGAGCCAGGGAATCTCCCAAGGAGAAACAATGTAGGCATCACTGGTATAATAATGTCTCCATTGCTTTTCGGGCTGTTGTTTCAACAGGTACAAAATGGAAACATGTTCATACGATACTTTCTATTGCTGCAAGGATATTTTAATTTTTCCTACACATTTTATATGTAAGATAATGTAGTGCTCTGTAATTTGTGTTATCTGCATATCTGCATTTTGATTTCTGACTCTATTAAAGATTATCTATACATCCATACATGGGGTAAAAATAGTAGATGTGAAAAAAATAGTAGATGTGAAAAAAGAAGGTATTTTTTTAAAAAGAGAGGGAATCCCAATATTCAAAGAATACTTCAAAAAATGGGGCACACTGCCTTTAAAGAAAATGGGAACAAAATGCACCAGGACTTACCTCTCCCTGGAAACTCTTTAGTAGTGGAGCTACCTGTTTGCGCAGGTCCTGCAAGATAAAAGTAGAACACATCAAGATACAAGCCAGAGGAAAAAACTGCTTGAATACAGTTGAAGTATTTCCATCACTTACTCACACGGCACTTCTTTCCACCAATTTTATCACATTAGCTAAAGGCTGATTACATTTTTAATCGAAACACTGCTATGAGCACGGAGTGCAGCAAAAAAAATCCATTTTTAACTGGCTTATGTATCCAGCTTGATACACAATTACAATTGTCCCAAGGGAGGAGAATTAGTTAACAAAAGCCTGTAGTAATGTTGGATAATCAGTGAACTCCTTCAGTCTAACAACTCAACTGAAACAGTGCAATGAATGACTAATGGGATGTAAAAACATGTGAAGCCACATGGAAAGGGATCAAGCTAGACCCCCCCTCCCCGCCGCCCCCGCCGCCTCTGAAGCACAGCCTCCTCCTGCCTTGCCAGGAATTCGCCATCATTTATTTAGATTTATGGCCTTGCTGGTTCCATGGGATTTACAGCAGGCCTGATTACAGGGAGCGAAAGCATCCCAAACAGCCCACTGCTGTCTCTCCAAAATCTGCCTCCAAAAACAGAAACAGCTCATCAAGCTAGGAGGAAGGTTTTAAGCTCCCGAGCCCCCAAAATTGGATTCTGATTAATTTCCAGAGAAATTGTAGTAGCAGCAGCAGAATTCATAACCTGTCTGCCAATAGAACATCCCCAAAGTAGAGAACAAAACAAAAGGTACACAATCAAAGCCTGGAAAGGAACGGGAAGTGTGAATAGATGGCAGCTGATAAGAGAGCTGAGGTACTTTAACACTAGATTGTACAAATACAATATCTAAGTTTACCGAGCACATGCGGGGCATGAAGCAATGGCCCCTCCTCATAAAGCACTAAAAATGAAAATGCAGCATCAAAAAAATCTTAAGCCTTTCTGCTCAAACCAGCACAACTGGGGCACCAAGAAAGATCATACCAGTATTGCTATTATAGAATTCTAGAGTTCGAAGAGACCTCGAGGGCGATTCCAACCCCCTGCCATGCAGGAAACTCCCCCATCACAGTACCCCCAACAGATGGCCATCCAGCCTCTGCTTAAAAACCTCCAAAGAAGGAGATGCAGGGGAGTGGTATCAAAGATGCAGGGGAGAGTGGTATCAGGAGACAGAGATCTAGTCTCATGCGCTCCCAAACGCATCTGGTGGGGCCACTGTGAGATACAGGAAGCTGGACTAGATGGGCCTTTGGCCTGATCCAGCAGGGCTCTTCTTATGTTCTCCTTTGGGGCAGCATCTTCTACAGCTGGACAGCTCTAACCGCCATGAAGTTCTTCCTAATGTTCAAATGGAATCCCTTT
Organism: Phrynocephalus versicolor; assembly: GCA_023846285.1. Taxonomy (NCBI): domain Eukaryota; kingdom Metazoa; phylum Chordata; class Lepidosauria; order Squamata; family Agamidae; genus Phrynocephalus; species Phrynocephalus versicolor. Next base: position 2,687,814 of record JAHTLZ010000038.1, on the reverse strand, counting down.
TCCTCCAGTTTGAAACCACTGCCCCGCGTCTTAGTCTCTGAAGCCATGGGAAACAAACCTGTTCCCTCTTCAACATGACATCCTTTCAAATATTTAAATATAGCTATCATATCCCCTCTCAGACTTCTTTTCGTAAAGCTAAATATTGCTACAACAACAACAACAACAACAACTACTACTACTACTACTACTACATATAGCAGTGCAATTGTGCATATTTTACAGCCCTCTTGTCCTACAGAGACCAAAAAAAGAGGAATCAATCTTTTTTTTCAAGTCAGGTTCATGCTAGAACAGTGTTGGCAAACCTATGGCATGGGAGCGAAAGGTGGCACTCAGAGCCCTTTCTGTGAGTACCCGACATTGCCCCTTCACAGCCACCTCTATTCAGGTTAAATTGCTGCATTGGCACTTTTGTGAAAAATTACTGAGTTTTGAATCGCAGTTTGGGCACTCGGTCTCTAAAAAGTTTGCCATCACTGTACTAGACCAAAACAAGAAGCAAAATTAAAAAAAACAAGAAAACAAACAAAAATGGGCAAATGGACAACAATTTGTTAGTAAGGGAAAAGAGCTATCAGGTGATGAATAATCATGCTTGCACAGAATATCATTTGAAAACCTGCCCCCTTCATCTGTCAAATATTCACGGAACGACAAAAGCAGAGCCCCAGTAGCGCAGATCAACCACTGTACTGTACTCCCAAACCCCTTTTCTCATCCATTGATCCTGTCAGGCTCAGCAGCATCACAAATTACAGTACTCTCCCATGTATTAGTTAGCACAGTTCTTATACAAGAGGACAGACTATTTCTGAACCAGGAGAAAATTGGAATATTAACCGCCTTCCCTGCCAGCACGGAGTTGAGAAGTGCTCTCCCTACCTCTGCCCCAAATTTTCATATAAGCCTGGCAAGTTGAACGAGGAGGATGCAACGGCAATTTGACTGATGAAAACCAAATACTTATTGAAAATAAATAAATAAAGTGTTCTGCTTATATACCGCACCATACCACTTCAAGTAGTCTCTGGGCAGTTTACAGTTTTAATTACAGTAATGCAGGCTACACATTGCCCCCCCCCCCAGCAAGCTGGGTCCTCATTTTACCGACCTTGGAAGGATGGAAGGCTGAGTCAACCATGAGCCTGCTACCTGGGACTGAACCCCAGGCCGTGAACACAGTTTTACCTGCAGTACAGGCATTTAACCACTGCACCATATTTATGTTCCAAGCAAGGTGTCAATCATACCACACATTAAGTAAGTGGGTGGTGGTAGAAGGTGTCCTTACACACAAATTCCTTTCAGTTGGCCCCGTAAAGTTTCCATCACATGTTTAAAAGTGTGCAGCGTGCAGCCTGCAAGTATAAACTGTAATTTTCACATATAAAGTACATTTGTGTACTTGAAACACAAGATATACAGCATACACTACAGCATAAGACCTCGCTTTGTTGATAACCCCAAAGTCCCTGGCAGCTGAAATACTTTCAGGCTTCATCCAGCATAAGCTTTCATGGACCGTAACTCACCTCTTTTGGACATAAGCAGACTGCAATCCAGCATAACATTTACACCAAAGTCTGGTCCAACTGGTCACCACCACCACCATCATTTTAGAACTGCAGAGTTGCAAAGGGCCCTATGGATCATCAAGTCAAGTCTCCTGGTTCTGCTGCAACTATTAGCCCCATGAAACACTCATCAATAATAGGAGTATTTGCAATAAATTGAGGAAATGTACCATATATCTACATCCAGCATACTGCAGACACAATTGGTAATGCAGGGGAGTTTTAAAAGGGCATATGCGAGAGACAGATAAAGGTTTAAGGAAGAGGAAGGCTTATTAATAAAGACAGAGCCCCCTTCTTGCCCAAAGGAGGACCCTGGAGAAAGGTCAGAAAGCAAACCAGGAAACTTGAGGGTCAAATTAAAAAGGAATGTTAACTGTACACTTTTACTTTAGTGTACATGAGAAAGAAAAGAAAAAGAAAGAAAATTGCAAAAGGAAGGAAGGAAGGAAGGAAGGAAGGAAGGAAGGAAGGAAGGAAGGAAGGAAGGAAGGAAGGAAGGAAGGAAGGAGACTGGCCTCTGTGGTGCCTACGCAGAACGGGGAGAGTTCTGCTGCACCACTGCATTCATGAGAAGTTCCCTGTCCACACTCCCACATTCCCAACAGGGAAATATGTCTGTGAAGATTCTCAGTCACCCAGATGAGTTTATCTGGAAGTTGAGTCATGGCAACTGGCCTTTTTTTTTCTTGAGAGATACAAACGTTTCGTTGCTCATCCGAACAGCTTTGTCAGTCTGAAGAAAGCTAGTTGCGAGTCCTCCATCTTATAGTCCACTTTGACCTCATAAGAGGCTCATAAGATGAACAATTATCTGAATAGGCTTGTTAGGAAGACAACAGTCCCAATAGCCTTAAGGTGAACAATGGCCTAAGGTGCTGAAACCCATAAAGTATGGGTTGTTAGCTATGGCCTTGATGGTGAAAGCTTTTTGATTTGTCTGGGTATTGCTGAAAGCACAGCCTGATAAGTAGCAGATAAACTGTGCCTCAGACCCCTACCTTTGTTGAAAGAGGGGTTTTCAATGCTCACATGAATAGCTTCCCTGACCCCTCTCCACCTATCTTCTCTCTCTAATATGTGTACATCCTCATCTTTGATGAATGTTCAAGCGGAGGTGTATTGCTGATTCTGGTCCTGAGCTGTTACCCCTCCTATGTTGGGCCATCCTTTTGTTTAATGGCTGTTTAGTTTTTCTGATGTAGAGGTCTGAACACTCCTCACTTCTTTGGACCGCATATACTATATTGCTCCTTTTATCGTTTGGTATCGGATCCTTTGGGTGGACAAGTCTCTGCCTTAGTGTGTTTGTGGGTTTGAAATAAACAGGGATGTGGTTTGCCAAAAATCCTTTTAAGCTTCTCCGACACTCCAGCCATGTAAGGAATGACCAGGTTCTTTCGTTGGGTCTGGGTCTCAGGCTGATCCCTTGTTCTTCTGGTTGGCACACTGCTTTGCTGGAGGCCCACTTTAGATATCCACAGGCCTTAAGAGCTATCTTCAGGTGCCTGCCTTCCATCTTCTTGGCTTTTGTGGAGGTGGAGATGCTCTCTGCTCTGTGATTTGGGATCCTGATGACTCCTAATTTGTGTTTTAATGGATGGTGGGAGTCAAACAGTAAGTATTTATCTATGTGGGTGAGTTTCCTGTAAACCTCTACTCCCAGGCCACGGTCGGGTCTGATGATGACTGCACAATCCTGGAAAGCCAGCCTGTTGTCTTGGGTGTCTTCCCTAGTGAACCTAATATTAGGTTCCACTGCATTGATGTGTTCTGTAAAGGCCTGTACTTCCTGAGTCTTGATTTTCACCCAGGTATCATCTACATACCTGAACCAGTGAGATGGTGTTGTCCCTGGGAAGGTGTTCCCTTCTTCTCCACTTCTTCCATGTATAGGTTCACAACAATTGGTGACACTGGGGAACCCATGGCACAACCATGCTTCTGTCTGTAGAAGTCCCCTCTGAACATGAAATATGTGGTATTCAGAAAACAGGTCCAGGAACAGGCATATCTGGTCTGGGTTCAGGAGGCTTCTAGAGGTGAGGGTGCTGTCTTCTCTTAGTCTTCTCTTTACAGTTGTTAGAGCATTGGTGGTGGGAATGCTGGTAAAGAGAGATGTAACATCAAAGGATACCATGATTTTGTCTGTATAGTTTCAGCTCCCTGACTTTAGAAACAAATTCCTCTGAATTGTGCATGTGGTGGTCCGTGAATCCAACCAGTGGGGCTAGGATAATTGCCAGGTATTTTGCAATGTTGCAAGCTACTGAATTTATACTACTGACAATGGGTCTGAGGGGGATTCCTTGTTTGTGGATCTTAGGAAGTCCGTAAAAGCAGAGGACGGTCTCTCCAGGATAAAACTGGTGGTAAGTCACCCTGTCAATTGTGTTATCCTTCCCCAAGAGTTTTAAGCTTTCTATTACTTTTTTCTTGTAATTGCTGGTGGGGTCTCTTTTTAGTTTTTCATATGTGTGTTGGTCATCTAGAAGTGTGATAACCTTTTCGTGGTAGTCCACAGTATTGAGGACGACAGTGCATCTTCCTTTGTCCGCAGGCAGAATGGTGATGTTCTCATCCCTGCTGAGGGATGTCAGAGCACTTCTCTCCTGGCTTCCAACAGAGAAGCTTTGCTCCCAAAGTAAATAAAAGCATGAAGGTTTTTCATGGGTAGGAGGCTTAAATTGCCCCCACCCCCCCTTAAGTCACCCCATTGTACTATTTATGTTTAAATAAGCAGGCCACATTTGTGCGGAGATCCTTTAATGTGAGATACTAGTGATTCAAAGTCATGCGGCCACAGCCATTTTAAACATTAAAACTGAGTGAGGCAGGATTATGGAGGGTTGTGCTGGATTAGACCGAAAGCTTATCTTGTCTTGCATCCTGTTTCTTATACTGCCCAACCAGATGCTTCTAGTTAACTCACAAACAGGAAATCCCAGGTTATTTGATATGCTTATCAGAGAAGAACTCAGAAGTGTGGGAATCTGCATTCAATGCAATAGGATATTTCTGAAAGGTTGTTGCCTATTCTAAAATTCTAAAAGTATTTAGATTTTAATAAGAACAACAACAACAACAACAACATATGATAAACACATTAAAAATCAATTTCTCGCCCAACTGGGGCTGCTGGGTTTTGTTGGGGTCATTTTAAAATAACGGCCAGTGAAATGTGCACCTTCAGAATGTCCTCACATTTGCTGAAATTAAAAAAGAATGAGATCCAGAGATACGGTAAGTAAAATAACAGAATATCTGCATTTATTCCAGTCACTTGAACAAAGGAAGCAATTTCATACCAAGCCAAGTTCCTACTAAGCAACTGGCTAGTTAGCCCAGCATTCAAAGGAAATAATCTAGCGCTGCTTTGGACTGTTAAGTCCCCACAGCCCTGATAAGTAGCCAGGCGATCTGGAGCTGATGCAATCTATGATCCAGCATAGCTAGAGGCCGACTGGCTGCCTGCCTTGGCTTGGTTCAGATATTGTTACTCCTAGCTGAACATAACAAGGATCACATCTTGTTCTGGCTGTTCTGTGAAGCACAAATTTCAACAGCAAAGGTGACTTAACTTACAGGAGACGCAGAATCTGTTCTCCATTAACCCAAGGTGCAGGACACATAACAGTGGGCTCAATTGATAGGAAGCCAGATTTTGGTGGAAGATCAGGGAGAAAAATTCTTAACTGTTTGAGCAATACGACAATGGAACCAATGACTCTGGGAGGTGGTAAGTATTTCAAGATAGGAGACATTCAAGAAAAAAATAGGTAACCATCTATCAGACCTGCTTTGACTGGGGATTCCTGTCCTGGAGTTGATGGCCTTTACAAGCCCCTTCCGATTCCATGGTTCTTTGATTCTGATTTGAGCCCCATCCCACAAAAGAAGGCAACTCCTAGCTCATCTTTAAACACAAGAATGAAAGAGACGCGTGTTTGACAATACATGCATCCAACAGGTCAGGGAAGCAGACGTGGCTGTAGCCAGATAGTACACGGAAGTCCAGAGACAAAGCTGGGCTTGCCTTCACGCCTGCTCTGTGTGGAATGAACTAGAACAGCCTCCCAGAACTCCAGGGACCCGCCAGATGTGTCAGATTGAACTCCTCCCCATCATCAGTTGGGGGGGGGGAAACTAGCCCAAGTCCACTGTCAATAAAACAATTGCTCAATTCACAGGATCATTTGGGCAGCACTGACTGAGGTCAAGGTCAAATATTGTGGGAAGAGCAGTTTCAAACACTAGGACCCGCGAACACAAGCCAAGGTCAGAGAGTCAAAGAGACGACATTACATGCTGGTGAATCTAAAGAAGAGGAAAGAAAGAGGAAAACAACACTGATTACGCTAGAACAGGAATGTCCAAACTTTGGCCCTTCTGATGTTTTGGACCACAACTCCCAGAATTCTAAGCCTATATTTCCAATGGCAAAGGACTGTGCAAGTTGTGGTCCAAAACATCTGGAGGGCCAAAGTTTGGACAAAACGGCACTAGAACTTCTTTCAAATACAAGGCAGAAACAAAACCAGGTATGCCGCCAAGGATAGAATGTTCAGTCTGGTGCAGTAGACAGAGTGATAGACTAGTTAGCGCTCAGGAAGTGTAGCCTCAAATCCCTGCTCAGCCATGGAAACTTGCTGGTAAAGCCACTCCATAAATACCTCACCTACCTCGAAAGCCCTATTAGGGTCGCTGTAAGTCAGTACTGATTTGACGGCAAGTAACATGACATGGAACAAGAAGGAACCATAGGCACGTGTGTCACTTCAATATGTACAGTACATATTCCCACCACATATTATGGGCATTCCAGGCCACTAAGAGATCGGGCCAGAGGGGGGTGGAATTGCATGGGTTAATCGGACAGCACAGATTTTTCCGTCTATCGGGTAGAATGCCTGTTCAGCTAGAAGACCTGAACCATAGGAAATCTGCATTATTCAGATGCTTTAGTCTCTAGGCATGGCATGATTAGAAATACATAGATGGATAATTGTGAAATTATTGCAAGGTGAACTATCTCCAGTTTAATAGGTAATTCATATTTGGACAACTGTTCTGTTGTACTTTAATGAAAGGAGAAAAATTATCATTATCTTAATAATAACAATTTAAATAGCTTTATTTAGCAAAAACAATAACATTATATAGCATTATGTATATTTGTATTTGCTGAAACATCCATGTTTGTTAACTGATGTGGTTAAAATATCTTTTAAAAAGACTGACAGTCTAAATCTAGATATTCCCAAACTGGGTCTCTTTTACAGCCTGCTGCCATTACAGGTTTTTCTCTTCAAGGAAGAGAGTGAGAATGATAACCCTCAGGCTGCTATACACATAAAGATCTCAAGATGTGCAGTACTGTGCTCAAAAACTCTCACTTTCTTTTACTGCTTGTGCAGCAAGACCTATTCCATTCCAAAACAACCTTCTATTCATTGAACTTCTTGAAACGTAGCACTTAAGAGGTAAGGGGGTTCATTCTGTGTACATAGATTAGCAAAAGAACAATGGGATTAAGGTCTTTCCCTCAATTCTGATGTTTATTTTATAAAAAAAAATGCTATGAAGGAGGCATGTTATCATTGCAGACCCAAGTGCACAGTTTTGAAAAGAACAAAACCAAGCATCTCTGATAATATCTTCTAGATAGAAAAAGTGCCCCAAATAGCCAGAAACCTTTGGAAGAACATGGCACTGTGAATGGATTAATACAGCATTATGCTACATAATTAAAAACTAATTTCATGATGAATAAATCTGATTTAAATAAAAAAATCTGTTTTGATTTTTTTAAAGAAAAAAATCATTGATCTTTATCCACCCTGCTAAGAAGTCCCTCTCTAGTCAGATACAATCCTTGGTGCCTCTAATCGGATCAGCTGCATCATTTGATACATATATCCAATTATTTAGGAGACAAATACTGTACTATGAAACTACTTTTCTTTTGGCGAAGAGACGAACGAAACTACTTCTTTTCTTTTGACGAAGAGCTGAATGAGGAGGAAGATCAGGGTCAGGATGATGAGGTCTACTGTTTTCAAAAGAGGCATGCTGAAATAGTAGGCTGGGGAGATGCTCCTTTAAAAATAAAAGGCCCACAGGAATTGTCATGTGGCACCAATTTACACAACATCTCCATCTGTAGCAACACAGGAAAGAAGGATTGCCCTGAAGCCTTTGAAGTGTACTTTGCATAGAATGTTTTTGTGCAAAAACACTCCTTAGATTTATTTTTTTATTTTTTGATCAAAAGGGGGAGTTGTACTGAAATGCAACATTTTTTTTTCCAAAAGCTCTTGTGAACTAACAAAGCAAGGAGAAACTCGTTAACATTTTTCATTCTCATTTTTGAAACTGAAACAAGCGGAGAGCTGCATCCCTTCTAGTGCCCAGTCCCAGTGGAGCCCCAGAAGAAAGGAATGGCAAACTTCTACACACAGAGAAGGATTGCTACAAGTCATCTAGTACTGTCTTGGTGGCACACAATAGTGGTATGTACCTGCCCTCCAAACCAGAATCGGAATGTTATGATAACTGTGGTTTCTAATTCTGATTTCAAAGATAAGCAGTCACATCATGTCACACTATGAGTAGGCTAAACTAGATTTAGTTATTTATTTAAAATATTTTAATTCGACTTTTTCTGCTTGAAAAGGACCCAAGGTAGCTTACAACACTGAAAGACAACATTTAAAGTTGAAAACAATGAGTATACAACAGCGGGGTAATAATATTGTAAATAAATACATTTAGATAGATACTAGAAATTAATTACTGCTATTAACTGAGGGAAGGCCTTTACCAACTTGCAAAAACACAGCAAGAATGGGGCCAGTCAGGCCTCCAGTGGGAGGGAGTGACAAAGTGTGGGAGCAGCAACAGAGAAGGCCCTCTCCTGTGTCCCCATCTGTGAAGGTGGTGGTTCAAGAGAACGGCATCGCCTGATTACATTAACACCCAAGCCTGCTCATACAGGGAGATATGGTCTTTGAGGTAATCTGGACCCAATCCATTTAAGGCTTTATAGGTTAAAAATAGCACTCTGAATTATGCCCAGAAACTCATCGGCAGTCAGTAGAGCTGCTATAACAGGACAGTTATGTGATCTCTGTAACCACCCTCAGTCAGCATTCTGGCTGCTGTATTTTGGACCTAGTGAAGTTTCCTGACACTTTCCACAGCAGCCCCATATAGAATAATCTAGCTGGGGAGTGACTTGGGTGTGTGTCCCAGGGGCCAGATCAGATCTCTCATGACATGGACGTAGATTGCCTTAATCAAGCTACTAAGGAGTCAGAGGCAGCTTCGGTTTTAAAATTGTACAGTTACTTCCATTGTTTAGCAAGACCATCTCCTAGAATATTTCGATCCCTCACTAACAATGAAAAAATTCCCCTCAATATATCACATTTTCGGTAGAGAGGGATAGACTATGAAAGTGATCTGCAGTCTATTTCCTGCAACTGATTCTGTTAAAAAAAAAACTATTCAAGAATACATGGATGTATTGAATGTTCATACCCTTTTCAAAACAAGCCGTGGGTTGGGCCATTGACCTCACCCTTTTGTTTCAGTCAACAGCTACGAGGCACCTCCTGGCCCCTAAATGCTCCTTCTTTTCTGCAGTCTTATCCCCTCCACCCTAGCCTGTCTGAACACGCAGCTTTGTCTTCTACAATTCTGCAGTGAAAGGCAGGCCTGGTTTGACAAAATGACCCTACGGGGTTCCTACGACCTAGACAGAGTTCTCATCCGTAAAGGATTGTATCTGCAAGCAAAATGAGCTTGGTAGGAAGAGTTCCTGGATTTCCCAACTGCTTTGTGGTGGGTTCTCCCCCTTTTTCACCCCTCCCTGCAAACTTCCTGCACAGTAGCTGTAAAGAGTTTTTTTGGGGGGGAGGGGGGAGCAGCCCAGTCGCATTAACATCAGTGACATCATTAGTTCAACTGTCGCCTCCAATAGTTGAGCCAGCTCATCACGGTGGAGAGAGACGCTCCGACTTTATGACGGTCTACCTCTTTTGCATCTCCTCCCTAGATGGAAAATTGGCCGAGGTTGAATATTATGATTCCAGATGCTTTCTGACAAGAACTTGAGAGTAACTTACGGAGGAAGGAGACACTCTGCTAGCTGAGGCCACATAAGAGCCAATACATTCTCAGTAGGCACAACTTTTAAAAAAGGAGTGGGTGGACATGAATGAATAAATTGCTCGAAACAGAGCATACACAATATGTTAACTCCTGGAATCATTACTGTTGCACAATAAATGAGACTGCTTTTTTAAAAAAAAAATAGTTCTTAATGCAAAGTAGGAATCTTTTTCTTTGGGTCTCTAAAGCCAAAAAAAAGAACATGCCCATTATCATAAGTAGCTCTGCCATATCTTTGTAAAATGAGAAGTTTATTTTTTTAATTTATTTTAGAGTATTTTTACCCCACCTTTCTCCTTGGAAAAAGACCCAAGATGGCTTACGGTAATGAGGGACAGTATAGAGTCCAGTACAATTAAGACAGAGTATTGAGAACAGGGAATTGCGGAACATCTTACAGCATTAAAAGACAATGTTACATTAAAGCTACAAGAGAACGCGAGCAGTTAAAAGGAGAGTAAAATTCCATGTAAAGTTATGAGTGATGGAAACTAATATTGAAAACATAGTGTCAATGTAATCACACAAGGTTATAAGGGGTTATAAACACAAAGTCTATGTGATCCTGTATAGATTCATATGAAAGACACATGGTATCTTCAGTCTCTTAGTCCCTCTAGTAATTACTCATACAGTGGTCCCCTGCCCATTTGCGGTTCATGTACTACGGTCCCGCTATATTGCGGGACCACAGTATATGAAAAAAGGTCCTCTGGGGTAAGGGGGAAAGGTCTGTTTCAGGCCTCCCTTACTTACCCCATGACTGGCGCTGCCCGAAACAGGCCTGTGAGGGCCTTCCCAGGTCTTCTGGAGACCCCCAAAGGCCCGGAAAGGCCCTCGCAGGCCCGTTTGGGGCAGCACCAGGCTGGGGGTAAATACAAAAGTCCCCAGCTCGGCGCCCCAGGCCCGATCCGACCTGCATCCGCATGTCGCGGATTTTCAATTATTGCGGGTCTGGTTGGGTCCCTAACCCCTGCAATAGACGGGAGCTAACTGTACAATTTATTTCACTAATCATTCATTATTCGTATTGTGTGTTTTTAAAATCTTGTAGAATATATTCTTTTAATTTTATGTTGTCTTTGTAAAGTCCTGCACAATAATGTTGCATTCCATTATGCCACACAAAATAAATCATCATCATCATCATCACCACCACCATCACCATCATCATCATACAACTGCAGAGCTGGAAGGGACCCTATGAATCATCAAGTCCAGCCCCTGTTGGGGACACCCAGCGGGGAATCAAACCCCCAACCTTTGGCTCCAATGTCAAATGTCTAAACCACTGAGCGATCCAGCAGTTCAGCCTGCCTTGTTACACTTACAATTTGTGTGCGTGCTTGGCTTCACACAAGACAGTTTTTCACAAACCAGGAAGTTTTTGTGCAAACTGTATTTTGTACAAATTGGAGGCGGGGGAAATCCTCCTTATCATGGAGAAACTAGCTTAGCGTTTCAGTCCTGCATGGTAGAAAGACCTTGTCAAAGGGGTCTGGAGAATCTTCAGAACATTGCCAGGATGGTAGATCTTGACTACAATTCTAATGATGGCTTTTTTTCAGCTCCCTATACCTCTATAATTGTGAGAGTGGAGATTTAAAAACGCACACTTTAAAAAAAGATTGTGTACAAGAGATTTGCTTTCAGAACATGAGAAACAATTTGATGTTCACTTGAAAAATGTGTTCCCTTAAGACGTCTCTGCAGGAGTCCCTGTTCCACCTCTGTCACAGCGAAAGAAGGGTGCAGTGATCGGCAAAGACGTCATGGATTACCTTTTCTCTCAGAAACTAATTCTGTCATGTTCATCCATCCAGGCCAACGACTTAACACCCTGGGCTGAAAAAGCACTCAGTCTCTGTCTGGAAGATGACTCTTAACTTCTGGGATTCTTTTCAAGTCCTTTGTAATGTTAAGGCATCTTCTTTCTTAGGAGATACTTGCAAGGTGTATCATGGCACACAAGAACATCTATGACAGTTGCAGTATATTTGAAGAACAGATTTTTAAAAACATCTGTATATTTGAAATCACAAAAGGAAGATGGCAAAGCAGCTGCTTCAATGTACTGCGGCTTTCAACTCTCAACTGTGACTCCCGGACACTCCTCAGCAGGGTCAAAGGAGCACAGCAAATTTCCTTCAAGGCAACATGTCCAGAGAAGACAAGGATCAGAGAAGCCAGGGACTGGTGCACAGGGACAAAGGTTGGCAGAGGTCAGAATCTCAGGGGGTTTTCAGAACAAATGCAGCAGGAATTAGAGGAGAATCTTCAATCTAAAGACAACTGAAAGAAGCAGCTAGCTCTAAGCCTCTGTTGCACTGGGTCTAGTCCCTTAGGGTTGGGTGACTGGACAACCTAGAGGAGTGGCGTTGCTGCTGGGTGATGTTTTTTGCAACACAGACCTCAGCCTGACAGGTTTCTGAAATAACAGAACAGGACGATGAAGGAGGAATGGCACTGGAGTGTGGCCATTCACAGCCTCAGTTTGACACTTCTGTGCTCAGGATCTTAAACTGATAACGGAGTCTGAAGGAGTCACACATCCCTGAAAGGAATGTGTACCTCCCATACACCAATCTACACTTATCAGAAGTGTAGAGATCCACTTTTTACTTTAAACAAAAACACACCAAAAAGAATAATTCCTCTCTTAAAACTGCTCTTCAGCTGAAATCTCTTTTACATACCTGTACATAGGGTTCGTTGAACAGAAGTTGACTATTACTGGGAAGGGGGTATTTTCATTTTTTTTTTGCTTGGGTAACCTCCCTGATAGACGGGGGGATGCTGTTGACATAGTCAAACTTGACTTCAGCAAAGCTTTTCACAAAATGCCCCATGCTATTCTAATTACCAGGTTAACTAGGTGTGGGATGGATGGAACAACCATCAGGTGGATACACAACTGGCTACAGATTCCTACTCAAATGATTAATGGCTCCTTCTCAAACTGGGAGGAATTAAGACAAACATTTCCCCAGGGCTCAGTTCTGGGCCCAATGCTTTTCAACATTTTTTATTAATCTGGGGATGTAGGCAATGCTATTCAAATTTGTTGGTGATACAAAATTGGGTGGTATAGCTAATGTCCTGGCAGATAGAACCAAAATTCAAATTGATCTAGATAGGCTTGAGTGGTGGGCCAGAAACAACAGAATTAAATTCAACAGAGGTAAATGCAGAGTACTGGGCCTAGGGGGGGGGGAACCAAACCCACCGTTACAAGATGCGGGACACTTGGCTCAGCAATACGACGAGCAAGCAGAATACTGGAATTAACATACATCATAAGCTCAATATAAGCCAACAGTGAGATCTGGCGCCAAAAAAAGGCAAATGTTATTTCAGGCTGCATTAATCAAAGCATAGTGTGCAAATCCTGCAAGGTACTTGTTCCCATCTATTTGACAATTATGAGGCCTCATCTTGAGTACTGCATCTACTTCTGGAGACCACACTTCAAGAAGGATACTGAGAAATTGGAACAAGCTCAGCGGAGGGCAAGAAGAATGATCAGGGGGCTGGAAACCAAGTCCTATGAGGACAGACTGAAAGAACTGGGCATGTTTAGCCTGGAGAAAAGGAGGCTGAGGGGAGAGAAGAGAGCACTTTTCAAATACTTGAAAGGTTGTCATACAAAGGAGGGCAGGGTCTGTTCTTGATCAGCCCAGAGTACAGGACACACAGCAATGGACTCAAATTATAGGAAGTCGGATTTCAGTTGAATATCAGGAAAAATGTCTTACCTGTTAGAGCAGTATGGCAAAGGAACCAATTTCTTGGACAAAAATTAGGCAACCACCTGGCAGATATCCTACGATTTCTATTTTTGCCCTGAGCAGGAGGTTGGATCTGATGGCCTTGTAAGCCCTTTCCAACTTCATGATTCTATAATTCTACCACCATCCCACAGCTGAAGAAGCCAGGTACTTCCCTTTCTTTGTCACCAAGAAGGGAAATCTAGCACTTAGCATCAGGTACTTAATGGAAAATACTTTTTTGGTCATAAATTCTGAAGGGTTTATAAAGAGGATACCTTGGGAGGACTGTCGAGTTTTTTGGGATATCTCTTTGCATATTTACAGGTCAAGAAGGAAAAGAGAAGCAACGGGAGATGTGACCACAAATGGCTGAAGGAGCCACTGCGTCATTCATTAAGTGCCAAGCCATTCGAGATCAACCCATTTAACTCTGGGACTGTTGTTTCCACCTATGAGAACACAATCAACCCAGAAATCTCGTACGCCACAAGTAACTAAAGTACACTATTTTTCAATTACATCTATGAGAATGTTGCTATCTACGCCGTCTGCTAAATAAAAAATAATAGCCCCGACTTTGCTGTAGCAGAAAAAGAACATGCTGGTGCTTTAAGAACGATTTCAGCTCACAGACCCTGTGAAAATTCCATTAGCTTTAATTATTTATCGGAGAAAGATTTAGATTGCTGTTCCTGACCTATTTTTTTCAGCGCACAGGCCCGCCCAATAAGGAAATGAAGAAGAGCATTTGCAAAGAAGGATGACTGACTGAGGTTGGGCAAATCTGGTTTTATAACTATATTTCAAACAAAGATGTGTCAGGGAACCATGGACGCTTTTGGCTCTGAAACTTCTTAAGGGTGTGAAGAGTTCCATCTTCACATTCTGACAGCCTAATAAGTTTACTCAGACATAAACCTCTTCGACTTCCTGCCCCCATCCAGCCACTTCATTTATTTTGGGGGAATTCAAGTTAAAATGCCTTTGATCACAGAACCCTAGAAGAGTGGAGTGGAAGAGGCCTACAAGGGGCACCAAAGTAGCTCTGATCAGTGCAAGAATCCAAATCACAGAATATGCAACAGATAATTGTCTAAGTGACCCTTGAATGCTGTCAGTGTTAGAGCGAACTGGTTCCACACTTCCACTGTACAAATAGTAAGTATAAGCCGAGTTTTTCAGCCCTTATTTTTGACTGGGGAGGAAAAAAACGCCCTCGGCTTATACTCGAGTCAATAAGTTTCCCAGTTTTGGGGGGTAAAATTAGGTGTTCAGGCAGTTTGGGGAAGGCGGTGGAGGGCAAGTCCTGATGGACAAGCGATAGCGGTGCCTCCGCTTCCCATATGATTCCAATGAGAAGGTTTAGGGGCACCCCCTTTGGAGCTTCGTAACTCAGCCAACTTAACCCCCCCCCAAATGCTTCCAAACTTCAGGGGACTCCCTAAAATCACTTTCTGAAGGTACCCCTGCTACTTTGGAGCCCCCAAGGTAAGTAATTTTGAGTGCATATTTTTTAGAAAATATGCACTCGAAAATTATTTTTAAAATATGCAATCAACATTTACTTACCTTGGGACTCCAAAGTAGCAGGGGTACCTCCCCAAAGCGATTTTAAGGAACCCCCTGAAATCTGGAAAGATTAAGGGTAAGGGGACTTAGTTATGAAGCTCTAAAGGGGCTGGAGGCAGTATTGACAATTGTGCAGGGACTGTGGAGGCAATCAGGGAGTTTACTCTATGGCATTAACTCCCTAATTGCCTCCACACTCCCAGTACAGATTGCCAGTTACTACCACCAGCCCCTTTAGAGTTCAGCCGGTATACCATATATACTCGAGTATAACGAAAAAACTCCCTTGACTTATACTTGAGTCAATAAGCTTTCCCAGTTTTGGGGGGTTAAATTAGGCCCTTGGCTTGCTTATTTATTTATTTATTTATTTATTTAAAAATTTTAGCCACCCCATTACCAAGGAATAATTGGGACCATTATTGCATGTTCAGCACTCTGGAGTGACTGAAAACAGACCTGGCCCCTCCCTGTCATACAAATGAGTGGCAGAATACCTTCCCCCCCTCAGTCTTCTTTTCTCAGGGTAATAAAATGTCTTTCATTCTTTCCTCACGGGGCAGTTTCTAGTCCTGTGATCAATCCTGTCACTCTTCTCTGAATTGATTTCAGTTTCATGGTATCCTTCTAAAAATGTGGTGTCCTGAACTGGGCACAGGATTTTAGATTAATGCTGAATAGAGGAGAACAAATACCTCACGGGATGTGGAGACTATACTTCGAATGCAGCCTAAAATTGCATTTTATTTTTCGCCACAACATCACACTGCTGGCTCATATTCAGCTTGTAATGTACAGCAATTCCAAGATCCTCTTGCTTGTAGCATTACTGAGCCAATTTTCTTTTGGTGTTTCCTCCTAGGTGGAGAACTTGGTTCTTCATTTTTCTTCAGTTTCACTCTGTTGTTTTCAGCCCAGTGCTCAGGCCTATTAATATATTTTTGAATTTTGTCCCTGCTTTAGGTATTAGCTATTCTACCCAATTTTGTGCATTTGCAAATCAGATATACATTCTCTGTACCCTCTCATCAAAGTTTTTTATACCACTATGAAAGAGCACCAGGCCCAGGACTGATTCTTCTGGTATGCCACCTGTTAGCTCCTCCCAGTTTGAGAAGAAGTCCCTGATCAGCATTTCTTGACTAATTGCTTATCAACCTCAAGTTAAAAGTATTGAGATCTCCACTTATACCTTACAGTTATCTGGAAGGCCATAAACTGTCTTTGGGAAAACAATCAACCTAGAGTAGGAATTGAGCATGTCTGCCTTTTCTTTGTCCCCTCTTATCCTTTTCCCACCCACGCTGAGTAGGTGAGCCACTGTTCCTTTTCTCTGTCTTTTACTATGAACAGCGCACGAGACTAGATCTCTGTCTCCTGATACCACTACCCTGCATCTGGCCCTTGAAGTACCCTGGTTTTAAGCCTGGAGATGACACATCTCCACCATGGTTTGTAACCTATGATGGACTTTTCCTCCAGGAATCTGTCCAATCCCCTTTTGAAGGCATCCAGGCCAGATGCCATCAACACCTCCTGCGGCAGGGAGTTCCACAGACTAACAACGTGCTGGGTGAAAAAATATTTTCTTTTGTCTGTTCTTACCCTTCCAACCCTCAATTTGAGTGTATGTCCCCTAGTTCTGGTATTTTGTGAGAGGGAGAAGAACTTCCCTCTATCCACTTGATTCATGCCCTGCATTATTTTGTACGTCTCAATCATATCCCTCCTCAGGTGCCTTTTTTCCAGACTAAAGAGCCCCAAATGTTTTAGCTTTTCCTCATAAGGGAGGTGCCCCAGCCCAGTAATCATGAGTTTCCTGTGCATGTGCATTACTGTATAATTCATTTACACAGTGCACGCGCGCACGCACGGACACAGACACAGACACACACGGACAGACGGATGCATGGACAGATGGACGCACGTCGGACATCCTGCCAGTCCTAGAGACTGAGAGGTCAAATACACACACAAAGTGCTTTTTATTTGAACTGGCCCCTTTGACTATGGAACAGTCTTCGAAGGGAATGAATGCAGACTTCAGTGACAGCTCAGCCAGGGCTCTGTGTTTCAGTGCGCTCTTCGTAAGAGTTTGGCCAAGATACTGAACCAAATTTGAGCAGCCTGTTCCTCTGTGCAGAACCTTAATCCTTCTATTGGGGATGAGGAGGCCCTTATGAACAGCTGGATAGCGCCATGGTTTAGGTGTCCGGCTGTACAGCCAAAAGTTGAGAGCTTGATATCCGCCCCGCCCCCCCAGTGAATCCTTAGCAGAGGCTTCATTGTATGATCCATAGGGTCTTTTAAGATACTGGTTATGATTGCGCTGAGCTCATCTTGCCAAATGAAGACTACAGAAGAGATAACAAGGGTATTTGTGGGCAATCTCCAATGGCCTATGCATACACTTGCTTTTTTGTTCCCTTTAGCGCCTCTAGCTAACCTCAGCTCATTCTCACCTTTTGCCTTCCTAGCCTCATTAGACACTTGTTGCTATATGTACTCTTCCTTTGTGGCCTAGCCTCCCTCCCACTTCCTATGTCTCCTTTTTTTTCTTTCAGCTGCTCTCTGAATCTTTCGGTGCTCTTCCATCAAGTCATCTCTATTATTTAAAGCAGTGGTTCTCAACCTGTGAGTCCCCAGATGTTCGTGGACTGCAATTCCCAGAAATCCTGGCCAGGAACATCTGGGGACCGGCAGGTTCAGAACCAATGGGTTAGAATGAAGTCACGGATAACCAATCCTATAGTGCAATGGTGGCAAACCTTTGGCACTCCAGATGTTTTGGACCACAACTCTGGGAATTACGAGCCTAGACTGCCAATGATGAAGGACTGTGGGAGTTGTGGTCCAAAACATCTGGAGTGCCAAAGGTTCACCACCACTGCTATAGCGTGGTTTTTCTCCATTTTTGTAGGAGAAAATTAACAGCAACACAAGTCAGGAAGGGCTATGACAAATGACAAGATAGCTGAATCATAGTAATCTCCCGTTTCTCTCTGAAATTCTTAAGAGTTTATTTTTCAAAACTTTCAATCACATCTTCTCCTTAAATGGTGTAACTTCCAGTATCACATCCCTTTTGTTTTTCACCCTAATTATATTAATTCTGACGATTAATCAAATTATATGATTAGTATTAAGAATGCTTCCCTTAATGCCAATATGTTTTTTCCCCATATGAAGGGGAAAAGGTCCAGTTATCAGAAGGGGCAACATCAACAGGGTTAAATCATGAAGGAAGAAGTCACTTCTGCATGGACGGCTGCGCTGAATTTCTTATGAAACCATGTAGTCATGGAGAGTACAGAGGCAACAACTTAGCCCTATTTCCAATATTTTTTCTTCATTCTCTAAACCTAAATCTCTCCCACTAAGATTGCAAGCTCTATTAACTTCTTCTGAAGTATACAAATCCATTCTATTTCATTACAGTTCACTACAATGGGCTTGGGGAGAAAAAAATCTATGCAGCAATGCGCAAATGCTGATGGACTGCCTTCAAAATTGTTTACAGGACAAGATGCGGGTGGAAAATGTTGCTGCATCCACAGACGTCAGAATCAATCCTTTTCATCTAACTTTACAAGTCAATTTCTGAAACTGCACATTTTTCAGAACACACTAATATTATGCCATCAGTTATGAAACAGTAAGTTAGCACTGCTCAGATATGACAGAATGGGAAACAATTCCCACCACTCAATCAATTATTGAAAATGTCAGGGGACAGGTTGCTTTTAAGAGAGACTACTCAAACCTGATCAATAAACACACTTTCTTCTATATAGCAAGTCACAGAATGCCTTATTTCATCCATCTTCGCGTCACCCTGTTTTTCTGTGCTTATTTTTATCTCAGAGAGGGTTTAACAAGACATTATTCCAGATGTGTTTAACAAAGCATGGACAATATCTTGTTCTTTTGAATGAAAAGCCTTGGGGAGTAATTCTGAATGGAAGAGTGATGGGGAGGGAGGAAAACATGGAGAAGGAGCACGCTTAATCCCTTCCACACCAGCTATTTCAACATTATGCTTCCCCACCACCACCACCATAGCTGCTGTTCAATCCATGTGACTCCACACATCCACTTACCCCGGAAACATACAAATGGAACCTTCCAGAGGAAAAGCAGTTTAATAGAACAACTATGAGCAGGAAAGGGGGGGTGAAGCACACTCCTCTGGCTCTCTAAGTGTGAATGGCTGACATCCCATATATTCTCCATTTTAAAGACAAGTCTAAGGCCTTTGTACTTTTCCATGCACCATACAGTTTGACCACTGGCAGCATCTTCGTTCATCTTCAGATGATAGCAGTAGTTACAGCAGTAATTACAGCAGTGATGACGACGTGAAAAGACACATAATCAGCTTGGAAATTTTTATGTGTTTTTACTAGTAGCCTATGAAAATATCACCTAGCCTGGTCTTGCTTTTGTATTTTATTATGGCTACATGGCTCCCCCATCCCATTTTGATTTCTGTGAAACCTTCTTCCGTCCAGGGGCTATATCTTGATTTGGAAACCGATTCACGGAGTACATAGTTAGCCACAAGAAAAAAGTAGATGCCAGGGGAAAGTAAGATTGTTGGGGAAGTAGTTCAGGAAGCAGGGCTGCCTGATTAGGTGAAACCAGAGTGTGCCTGTTGATACACAGGTCTAATACAGTGGACCCTTGTATATTTCTTCACCCAGCACGTTGTTAGTCTGTGGAACTCCCTGCCACAGGAGGTGGTGATGGCATCTGGCCTGGATGCCTTCAAAAGGGGATTGGACAGATTTCTGGAGGAAAAGTCCATCCCAGGTTACAAACCATGATGGAGATGTGTAATCGCCAGGCTTAAAGCCGGGGTACTTCAAGGGCCAGATGCAGGGGAATAGTATTAGGAGACAGATATATAGCCTTGTGCACTCCCAGAGGCATCTAGTGGGGCCACTGTGAGATACAGGAAGCTGGACTAGATGGGCCTTTGACTTGATCAAGCCTGGCTCTTCTTATGTTCTTATGAACAAATGGATTGTATAACATAAAATCTGTACAACATAAAAAAATTCCGGAGATAGGAGAAATTTGCTTAACAGAATTGCCCATGGGGCGAATCCGTACAACACAAAAATGGTCGTGATTAGGGATTACTCTGTTTTCAAAGTATTACTAAGGGGAATTTGCATAAAGGAAAATTTTCATAACATAATTTCATTTGGAATGAATTAATTCCCTTATACAAGATGCCACTGTATATTTCTGGCATCTTATAGATTCTGAGATCCACTATTTATTCCCTCTTCTAAGCCTTCCAATTGGGGAGGATATTTCAAGTAAAGAAAGTAAAGGTAATAGTTCCCCCTGCACATGCATGCTAGTCATGTCCAACTCTAGAGGCAGTGCTCATCTCTGTTTCCAAGCCAAAGAGACAGTGTTGTGAAAGTCCATGGCCATGTGGCCCGCATGGCTGATTGCATTTCTGCGCACGGAATACTGTTTACCTTCCCGTTTTTTACTTCAGTACCTACTTACCTACTTGCATTTACATGCTTTCAAACTGCTAGGTGGCAGGAGCTGGAGTTAATAGCAGAAGCTCACTCCACTGCGTGGCACCCGGGATTCAAACCACCGAGCTGACAGTTTAAGTGCTCTAGCCCGCTGTACCACCTTGCCCCCTCAAGGATCCAGAGACTTATAAAAGATGGAATCACAAGCTATTGCTTTGTAAAGGACTATTCAACTCATCTGTCCTTTAAAAATACCGATTACTTATATCGCCCTGCTCTGAATAAATGATGCCTGTTTTAAATTGCTTGCCATCTTCAACATGTAAACTCACCTCAGGAATTTAAAGAGCAAAACTTAAAACCAACACTCTTGACTTTGCAGCTTTCATTTTGAAACTCAATTAGAAAATATGCCTGGTGTAGAGCTTTAATCCTGACATGGCACCCTTGTGCTTTTTTCAGTACCATCAAAGGTGTCCCGTTTGTTAAGGGCCAGTACAGAGCAAAAGTAAAGCAAAGAACAAATAAAGTGTGCTGCTTATATACCATCCCATAACACCTAAAGCGTTCTCTGGGCAGTTTACAATTTAATTATGCAGGACTCTCCCCATGCAGCAAGTAGGTATGCAATTTACCAGTTTCAACAGGATGGAAGGCTGAGTCAACCTCAAGCCAGCTACCACAGCCTATCAGGATCGAACTCAGTCACGAGTAGAGTTTTGATTGCTAGTCCAGCAAAGCGTTTCTCACTTTGCTGTGAGAAACACTTGTTGTTTACATTTCTTGTTGTGAAGTCCCCAGCGTTGTTCTGTACAGTCAGGCAGTTTATAAATATAAATAAATATAAATGAATACATTTTCAAATCATATTAAGAAAACTAAAAAGAAGGGATATTCAGGTTCAGATATTATTTCCAAGGGAAAGGAACAACTGGCTGTGCCCCCCCCCCACTCTAGAATGTGTCAGAATTTCTCACTGTGTAATGTGTGGACAAGCCCTAAAAATACTGAGCAGATAAACAAAGACTGTTCTGTAGTACAACCAGTATTCTCTAACAGACACCGTGAAGTCTTTAGAAAAATCACTGCACTCGGTTTGGCACCATAAGGAAAAGAAAACAAGTGTGTACGCATACACATCCATACACATGAACATGCATTTCTGAAGGCACACAAAGACATGTGTGCAGGCGTGTACACACATGCATCCACACACAGGCACACATCCACACAGAGAGGAGAACAGAAAACAAAATAGATTTATTGTCAGTAAAGCACATTCTGTCCCCAACAATCATCAGGGCCAGTCGATAATAAATGTTGATGGGGTTCTGTGCCTTCGGTTACAATGACATCCATATATTCAAAGCTCTCAAACAGCCTGCTCGGTTTTCAAATTTCAATGAGCTATCTTCTGCGAGAACAATAAAAAACTCCCTTTTTCTTGGCTCCAAGGCAATTCAGAAACTTAACACAGTCAAACAAACACTCTGTCTTGGCCCCAGCTCTTGGCTCAAGCCAATGAATCAGCAAAGTCCATAAATGTCTAGCCAACTTGGACAGTCACTCCTACGGCAGCCATATACGGAGTGCAGAGATAGCAATATCTGCCCTTCCAAACGTGCCATGCTTCCCAGCCAAACGAATTGCTGGCCATCCTGTTCAACTCTATTATTCTGTGCTCTCCCAGAGGGGGAAATCACCTCTTCTTCTGAGTACTCAAAAGTTACTGGGGGGGGGGGGGCAAAGCATGAGCTCCGGTTTGGGGGGAGGTGGGGGAATAGCCCTGCCAGAGTACAAGGAGGGGCATACTGCCTGATTCCCACTGCAAGCAAAAGGGACAGTCCTAGGCAGAGACTTTTGAGACTGGTGCCCGCTCTCTTTTCCCTTTGGAGGTTCTCTTTCTCTTAAAGGAGTTACCGAGAGAAGCTTTTTGTATGTCAATCCATTTACTTGTAACAGTCTCGACTCCTGCCCTTGCTAAGAGACAATAGCCTTGTAAAACATAAAGGAAAGTGCCTACCTACACAAGGGAACATCTGACAGCAAGCAACTGAAGTCAAATCAGTAGTCAACTCGCTGATCCAAATGACCGGCCTGCCAAAACTACTTTCTGCATTATTCCATTTATCCCTTACTTAGTAGCCACTGGTTCTAAAAAGTGACAACATGACTGGTCTTCGGGTGAAAGCATTAAAACAAGAAAGGAACGGAAGGGAAGGGAAAGGAACCACTACTGCGCTAAAATATGTTATAATGAGCCGCGCCTACTGCAGTGTAGAACCTGTCTGGCTGAGCAATGGATGATGCCTTCGCATCCATACGCCTGCGCATTCATGAGCATCTGAGCTAAGGTTTACGAGTTACCTTTTCTTCATGGCCACAACTACTATACAGGGAGGCAAACTCTTAAAAATCGTAATGATGAACTTACTTTTTAAGCAAGCGTGCCCCAAAATATAGAAAAAGGAGGAGATAATTGGAACAGGGACTGTAGCAGAAAGACTCGGCTTGGTCAATGGGGAGAATCAGGGCGTCCCTACCATGGCAATCTAATCTTGCACTGCATGAGGGAACTAAGTCCTTCTCCAACATACAGTTCCAGAACCAGATGCTCTTCCGCTAGGCTAAGAGCACCGCTTCCCTTGTTTTGCAAGCAAGGGAAGTCATTTAACAACCCTGTGGAGTCATCAAGGCAGATAACACAGCTCTAACCATTTCAGCGGCAAGAGCAGCACCCCTTTCATCCTTCCTGCGCCCTGGAAAGCCTCCCCATATAAAAGATAAATGGGAGGCCTAATTCAGAACTGCTTCACAAACAAGTGCCAGCTGTAATTTTGCTGGATAAAAAAACACATTTAGTTACAGCTAACACACTTCCCAGTAAGTCTGGAGACGGCTTTAGAAAGCTGACTCGATGTTTAAGCATTTCCGTGGAGTCTGGTTCAATACCCAGACTTGATGCAGGACGGGAGCAATCAGTACACAGAAAGAATCAATGGCTTTAGCACTCCAGTTCATATTTTTCACACCGATTGTTGCATCACATTATAGGAATCGATACTTCAGCTTACAACAACCAAAGAGCATCACATTTTGCTCTGGGTGGCTAGAGGAACCCTCCGAAAACACTAGCAGAATTCTCAACACCCCACTGCCGCCAAATTCAATTCCATTAATTAAACCAACTGTCCAAACTATTCCACGGGAAAGGAATGAAATAAATGTATAAGCAAAGCACTGGTTGCCATCTGGTGCTTACTGTAAAAAAAAAATCAATATGCATGTCCTTCAAACACACACTTTGGCATAAAAAGGAGCCCCCCCACACACACACACACAATCTCATAATAGGCAAGTTTTCCAAGTTAAGGTAAGCAAAGCATTTGTTGCCAAATGTTAGACAGAAAAACCTTTACCAAAAATGATTTGCTTGCCCTTCGTTTTTTCTGGGCAAATAACTTGTGTTTGACCCAGGCTAGCAACTTTGGCCTGATCTGATCAGCAGATCTCATAGAAATGCGTACAGATTCCTAGGACCTGGGATCAGCTCGGAAGATGTCAAGTTTCTAAAGTAATTTGTAGCTGATGACCAGCAGATCTAAGAGCCCTGTTTCAAGACAGCACTTCCTGCTGCATGTTGCCATGGTCATTCAACCCCAGTATTAAGAGACCTATACTGTGGACCCTTGTATAACAGACAGCTTGTATAACATAAAATTTGTACAACATAAAAAATCTGGAGATGGGGGAAATTTCCTTAACATAATCGTCTATGGGGAAAATCCGTATAACATAAAAATGGGATCACTCCGTTTTCAATGCATTCCTATGGGAATTTGTATAAAGGAAAATTTGCTTAACATAATTTCATTTGGAACGAATTAATTCCTTTATACAAGGTACCACTGTACTGTCTGCCAACATCTCATCATGGCTAATTCTATGTGCTGGTTTTAATCTTTAAAGTAGGCATGCCCAAACTTTGGCCCTCCAGATGTTTTGGACCACAACTCCCACAGTCCTTTGCCATTGAAACTACAGGCTTGGAATTCTGGGAGTTGTGGTCCAAAACATCAAGAGGGCTGAAGTTTGGACCTGCCTGCTTTAAAGCCTCAAACAACTTGGGGGCTGCATAGCCTCTACTCTTAATATTCATATTAAAGCCATATTCATCACTTGCTTTGCTGAGAAATCTGTACAAACCATCCAAAAAAGTCGGCTATTAATAGTGCAACAACCTTATGGCAGCTGTTGCTAATAACTTTGGCACTAACAATGATACTGTCATTTAAATCAGCAAGTGCTTTTCCGAACATGTTCTCAAGAGTAAAAACTAAAATGTTATGACAAAAATATACATCTACGCACATCTGATCTCCAGGTTTCAATGCTGCTCTTTGCTGCCAGTAAACATATATTATCTGAATATATTTCAGACCCATACTTTATTTACCAACAACTCATGTTCTCATGGTTGGATTTTGTCAAAATCTTGCTGACATAAAGAAAACATACATACTCATATTCACAGCACTGCACAGTATCTCTCCAGATATATATTTTTGCAATACTAATATCATCAATAAAAAGAAATTGTATATAGCAGACCATGAAAAACAATAGCCAATTAATGGACTATCACTGTCCAGGCTATTAATGCTATGAACAGAATAATCAAAAGCTTAGTTATAAACATGAAAAGGTATCTGGGACATTTAAGTGTTTGTACCCTTCTTAGGCATGTTTATAGTACTGCTCAGTACTGTACATTTTGTCACAAAATTCATTTTCACTCCAGCTACCTCCTGTTTGATCATCACTATCAAGTCTAGCCCTAGTCAAGAAGGCAGCCAGAAACCACTGAGGTATGTACACTGATCTTTCTTTCCTTAAGATTTATATGTGACAACAGAATTCCGAAGAATATGGTCACATCACATAGTGAGGACATCCATTAAAATCCTAGCTATTCAATTTATTTCTAAACAACGAGAACTGTCAGGAACGCAAAAGTAAAATAATGAGAAACGGCCCAAGCAATATTCAGATTTAGAAAAATATCTTTTTTAGAATTACATGACATTAAGTCTTCCAAATATTCTGAAGATGGAGCACTGTGTTTCTTCATTTTGACATATTCATAGTGTCAGGCATGCTGGATGTGATATTCCCATATTCACGAAACTGAGAAGCAATGAAGGATAATCAGTGAATTCAAAGATGTCCAGCATCTTTGCTCATTTCATGTGCATGCTAATGTAGGCAAGCAGATGAGACCTTAAATCAGTACGGGGGAAGAATATCATGTCACATGGCATTTCCCTCTCTTAAAAAAATCAATGTTCCTTTGAGGAGGGGAAAAGGACAGGATAATTTTTTTTTTTTGCCCTTAATGTACACAGAGCCCTAAGAATATTTCATCATTTACTCAAATTTTGGTCCAAATTTAAATTTTTAAAAAGATCTATGAATTATCAAGGGCCTGTTTCTATGTCATTGGCTCTGGAAAATGCCAGTCCTGCTTGCCAACTCGGCAGCTTCTCCAAACACAAAGTAGAACAAGAACCATGGAAGGTTCTGCATCTCCAGAAGCGGAAAAGCATTGAAATATCTTGGCTGGAATCCAATTGGCAGAGCTGTATAGGTGTGAATGGCAATGAAGTCATAAACCAGCAATATAACTCTTCGATTTAATTCAATTGAATTGAAAACTTAAACTTAAACCCTAAGGATACCCTTCCCCGTGTGGAACCTGCCATCAAATATATCACAAACTCCTTCCCTCCTTTCCTCCTTAATCGTATTTTTCAAAGAAAACCAGACAGCAGCAGACCCAGGAGCACAAAGTTGCTGACCTCAGTCACTATTCTGATAAAAGGAGGAGCCTACATTTATATATTCCTTTAAAGCAGTGGTTCCCAACCTGGGGATTGGGACCTCTTTGGGGGTCGAACGGCCATTTTACGGGGGTCGCCATGAGCCAGTGAAGAAAAAGGCTTGGGTTTGGAGGAGGAGGGGGAGAAGAGTGAGTTACAGCTTGATAGGTTGGAGGGGATGTCAGTCAATGGCACCGGAGGCTGCGATTCGCTGAGTGTGCCTGTAGAGAGCAGTTCTCCATGGCCCCTGCTGCATAGTGGCCTGCGAAAGGGGGCTTTGTGACCTCCTCTGAGCAGGGCAAGGGGGTCATTGCAACATGAGGAACTGTACTAAAGGGTCGCGGCATTAGGAAGGTTGGGAACCCCTGCTTTAAATTGTCAAGTAATTAATTTCTATAGCTGTTGTTGGTATAAGAACTAAGCTTCAACACACACACACACACACACACACACAGTCTCTCTCTCTCTCTCTCTCTCTCTCTCTCTCTCTCTCACACACACACACACACACACACACACACACACACACACACACACACACACACACACACACAAAATCAAAATATTTGACAGTAGGTTATCTAGTCGAGGCCAGTTAAGACAAGGTCAGAAATGCCCTGGATATTCACAAGCTCACCAGAACAAAACTGAGAACAGCATCAGTTTAGGCCTGATGTTGAAGCAAATTGTGCTCCTGCTCCAGACGAATGCGTCCTGAACTGTCAACCAGTCTCTGAGCACCATTTGTCAAAGGGGGGGAGGCAGAAGGGGCCGCTTCTTTCCTCTGGCAGCTGCACCAAGTCCCTGCTTTCTGGATATCGCAGACATAAATAAATAAAAAGTGAGACCTTTGCCATTATGAAGTCTACTCACTCCCACAACGTTGGGATTATAAGTAATCTTCTGCAACAAAGAGTCAATGAAGTTCACAAACGCTTTGGACAAGGATGAGTCACACTGCCGGAGGCAGCGTTTCGAGGGCACACAAAGGTAGGAGGCGTAGCGGCACGTCGGCACAAAGGCAGGTCGTAGGTGAAACAACCGAGGCCTGTGCCAGAGGGCTTATGAATCGGGGCGGCTGAATATGGCATTTTTCATTGCATAAGACTACATTTCTGTCTAAAATTGTTAGACTAAAAATTGAGTGTCGTCTTATACGTGAAAGTAAGCAGAGGGGAGAACCGTGCAACAGTGAAACTGTAATTTTGGGTTGGGAACGGGGCCGGGCGTCTTATAAATGGACGAAACATGGGGAACTGCTCTTGCAAAGTCTGCCCTCTTTGTACTGATGAGAGGAAAAATTCTCTAAGGAAGCTAACAGGAGGAGGGGCTCTCCCAGTGCCTCTTCCAATCCCAATCCTCTTCCCAAATACGGGGCCTGCTGTATACACAGCAGCCATGTGGGTAGGGTTATATTTTTGGACTATGACTCTAGTGCGTGGAGCCTTCTGGGAGTTTTAGTCTGAAAACACAAACCTGATACAGTACAAGGTATGAGTTGAGTACAAAACAGCTTCCAGGTGACTAAGTCAAGGAAGCGGAAGAGAATAAACTGCTCCCTCCACTGGGCTGCCAATGTGCTGCAGGTAATGAAATACAGTATGGGGGAATGTGATAGAAACCTCTGTGATCTGCCAAGTTGATCTTGACCTCGCTGACCCCTGCCAAGAGGTCCTACTCCTCTCTCACTCTCCTTCCACTATTCCTAATCAATTTTTGTTTTCTTCTTTTCAAGCCAGGAGGGGTGTGTGTGTGTGTGTGTGTGTGTGTGTGTGTGTGTGTGTGTGTGTG
>JAHTLZ010000038.1:2648417-2659542 GCA_023846285.1 Phrynocephalus versicolor | reverse complement strand
GTGTGTGTGTGTGTGTGTGTGTGTGTGTGTGTGTGTGTGTGTGTGTGTGCGTGCGTGCGTGTGTCGGTTCAACAAAGGGACCACGACAGCTCAAAGCAGCACTATGGGAATAACATCTGCAAAAGCTGCCAGGGCAACATTTAAAAACTAAAAGGAAACCTGCAGAACCTGCATCTTGTGCTCTTGTTACCACTTCTACTAAGCTACTCCAAATGAGTCCACACAATATGGCAGGAGTCAGTGCAAATAGAAATTTGTTTCTCTACTGCATCAAATGCATCTTCTTGCCCACAGCCCTATACGTTCCAGGAAGTACTTGACCATACCAGCAAGAAAGGAATGAGGGCATGGAAGGAAATGTGATAAAGTCAGACAACTGTTAGCAAACTTCCTACTTTCTGGACCTCTGAACTCTGGGTTTATTGGGTTCATTTTATAAAAAAAAAAATCAACAGTGAAGCTGATAGGGATGTTCTGAAAAGTAGCCAATCTCTACACTTCCGCTTTGCACGACACCAGGAGGTAAAAAGGAAGCACAACTGCATTCGGGAGGCCTTGTTTCTTCAGAAAAGATCTGAAGGAAACATAACAACAGCAGATAAGCCATTACGGCTGTTGTAAGGATGTCTTCTAGAAAGAGGACAAGTATCAGCTAATTCAGATGCCCATAGCTGAACCTAACATCTGCCTGTAAAGCTGGGTTGTCTAATGGTCAGAAAGCTGCACTGTTGACGCAAAGACACATGTTCAAACCCCTCTTCTGTCATGTATCACTCATGTCACCTTAAGCAAAATGTTGCAGGCAGACACACATGCAGCCCCCCCCCATCTTGATTAAATATGACAATGTCATGTAAAAAAAAACTCTGCAAATGATAAATGGCAAATGCAGTAATACACTCCTACTCACTGCTCCCCTGTGGGAATCAAGTCTTAACCTACCGCTAAGAAGACATCTAAAATTCCACATGGATCGTGGCAGACAGGACAGGAACAGGCTGCTCCATTCAACTAAACCGACATCAAAATTATAGCAAATCTGTGAACGTATGTTGACTTTGGGAAAGACATTCAAAGGTTTACCTGTGAATGTATGTCGATGTTGGGAAAGACATTCAAATGCTTATCATCTTGGTAACAACAATTCTGGAGCTCACAGAAGATAGCGAGCAAGCCAAGCAATGCTTTGCTGATTAAAACTGCATCCTTTCTTTTGCTTAATATTATCACAGTGCTCTCTCTCTCTCTCTCTCTCTCTCTGTGTGTGTGTGTGTGTGTGTGTGTGTGTGTGTGTGTGTGTGTAAGTAATCTATATATCTATCAGAAAGGAAGAGCTCACCCTTTAAATAAAGTGCTTCAAAAATTATTTACTAATTTGCTGAGTAAAGAGAATTTTCTAGACCAGAGGGGAAAAAAAATAAAACCCTGGATCTGACTCAAAACAGAACTGACACTTGGAGGCTTTGGACTCTGCACATTATCTTTGGTAAGAATGTGCCTTTGGCACTCTGGAAGTCCGTATAGAAGACTCAATTTCCTGTTCTCATCAAGGCAACTGGATAAACGCTCTGCAGGCACAAATCTGCTGGGGCCTAAGTGCATTTTTAGGCACAAGGAACAGGCCGAGTTCATTATTTTGGGACACAAAGTTAAGTAATTGAAAAAACCAATTCGGGGAGAGTCTATTATCAGTGGAGGCTTCAAGGGATGGCCGTCACTGCCAGCTGGGTGCATTGCGAGAGGATGGCGGTAAGAATGCTGAAGCCCAGTCAAGAGGGAACCAGACCCCTCTGCTCACTCGCACCTCATTCTTCCAGTTCAAATAAGCGCAAAGTCGCAAAAATAGTTCTATAATGCACATAATCCATAACATAGATCTGCAGCTGCCTTAAAAAGGTCTCTCATGTCTTTATCGATATTTCACTTAGCTTTCCAACAATTCCAATACTGCTTCACTGAGCAGACTCTCTGTCCCACCATTCAAGCAGCTTGTACTGAACTGAAGAAACTCTTCTTCATCTTGGGCCAAAATATTTTCCTTCTGCCTGGGAGTCTTTTTTTAAAAAAACCTTGGACTGAAGCCAAAATACAGCGTGTACTCTACCAATGAGCTATGGTCCTTTTCAGCAACAACTACTGAAAACATACAAATACTGTCTTAAGAACAAGCCTTTTCTTACGCACAGCCAAAACTCCTCTTGTGTTCACAACAAACTTGTCCGTCTAGTACAGTGGTTCTCAACCTGTGCTTCCCCAGATGTTCCTGGACTGCAACTCCCAGAAATCCTGGCCAGCTTGGCAGTGATAAAGACTTCTGGGAGTTGCAGTCTAGGAACATCTGGGGATCCACAGGTTGAGAACCAGTGGTCTAGTACTTCACCTGCCATGACTCTTAAGTCAGAGGCTAACATAAGGCTCGAGTTAAGAGGTAACCAAAAGGCCGTTTGGAAGCTACTTACACTGTAAACACATAGCTACTCAGTCTGGATGCCCAACCAACTCAACATGTAAGAAGGAAACACCAGCACTTTAAACAAAGATAATACAATACATGTATTATCAATTTAGAGACTAACTTTGGTCACAGTACGTTCCTTTCACCAGCCAATGCAATATAAAGGTGACCTATAAAGCAAAGAGCATAATTCAACTCATGCACATGGTAACATTAAATCAACTAATCAACTAATCCCCAACCTTGGGTAACCCAAGCATTATTTGGGTGGCAATTCCCAGAAGCCTTCGCCAGTCGCTGTACTGGCCAGAGTTTCTGGGAGCTGAAGTCCATGAGCATCTGGTTTGCCTGAGGCTGGGAACTAATGACTTAAACAGTTGCCTCGTTTGCTACCCCCTCGTCTCCTTGTGCTTCCACCACAAAAAGAGCATTGGTATACCAACTCTTTAAAAAATGACAAATACAGTCAATTATAGATTCTCCTGTGGATGAGGAAAAGGATTAGGACAGGAAAAGATTAAATGCCTCGCGCAGCTACTGCAGTAACATGGACTTGGCAATATAATGGCGTTGATCAACATCACTCTCAATGAGACAAGGGCATTTGTTCCACACGGTTGCTAAAAGATGTTGGTGAGACATCATTCCATATCCCTCCTTGTACTACATTTCCTCTTTCAAATTCACTTTTGGGTATATTTGACTTCATGGTGACAACTTTTTGCCCCTTCAAGGCTTATTTTTCAATTTTGATTTTGATGGGGTTTTACATTTACTAATGGGTAGAAAAAAATGCAAGAGAAAAAAAATGTTGGATTTTATATATCTCCCATTACCAACCTCTTAAACTCGGGGGAAGGGTGTGTGGTGCTACTATGATGAGCTTAGATTAAGTACTGTAAATCACAGAAGGACGTTCACCTGTTTGTATATAATGTCAGCTAAATCCTAATAAATCCTTTAAAATAAGAAAGCTAAAACTAATGCTGAGACAAAATAAAACCCCTGAGTTCAGATTGTCTGTGTTCTTCTTTAAAACGCTACAGTTATTTTGGGTAAATAATTTTGTAAAATTGGATGTTGTCACGGGATTGTTACACGTTTTTCCCCTAGCTTTTCATAGCCCAGTGTTTATTTCCAGCAAAACTCTGTTAGATTCTGAGAAGCGAGATTATAAAGTGACTTAACTTTAAAGAGATATTCCAGTAAATTCATTTAGAATATGTTCAAAGTAGAGTTTAAAGTTGACATGTTCAGATAATGCCACATTTATTCTGAGCAGTGGGATCAGACTCATTAATACATGAAAGCAACCACGGAGGAAAATGGAATCAAACGTGAGACAAATTAAGTAACAATAATGGCTGTGAAGAAAGCCTGTCAGCTTTCCTAGTCCAATATCCAAAGGTTTTAGAAGGTGGGTTCAGACATGCACTTAGATCACTTCCAAGTGATTCCATTCTCCAGATCTGTTACTGTAGGATACATGCATCAAATTCACTAGCACAGCCTGGACTTTGATATCCTCAGCTGCTTTGTCTGGAATGTACTGCCCATAAGTGGTATTCTCCACAAAGGTAATCAACTGTCAAATTATGACATCAATCCATAAAAGAAAGCAAAAAGACGAACAACAGAGCCGTTAATGAAGATGCAAGAGGAAACGAGGTGTGTAAATTGGTCCTTAACCAGGAGGAATGAAGTCAGGATTCACATTGTTTCCTGAGAAGCGGATTCAGCATCTCAGAGGTATAGAAGGCAAGGCAATGGTTTGTGGCACCCAAAATAACCTCACCACAGTTTCTTAGCAGTCCCTGCCATTTCACTATGAAAAAATAAAAAACGATGTGGAGTCAGGTCAAAAGATTTCTGCCTGGTTTCCTTCCCGCTTCACATCTCTGGGAGATTAGGATTTTACTTTTATTTCCTGTACAGTACTTCTATTTTATTCTTCAAAAGTAAGCCACAAAGTGTCTCTCGTGGTCCACTTCAGCCTAAGAAATGTATTACAAAGTTCCCTCTAATTTCCCGTCCCAATGTGTGGGAGGCCTTGCCCTGGGTGTGAGCAGGGAGCAGGGTTTCATCTGAAATCCAAAAGTCAATGGGCATCAACACTGGCTGCCTCTGTGCAGTGCTGATGGAGCTCTGTGCATGGACACGCGTGTGCACACACAGCTAAGCGGGACCACTGACTACAGTCAAGGCTTTTATAGACCACAGTACACTCCAGTCTGCAAAATACAATACATTTGTTAGATGTTTCGACTGGTATTTTGCAACACTATCTGTTTTGTTGTGACAACAGGTGTGTAGAGCTGTCTTTTATTGGGGAATTCTAGGTGGTATCCCAGAAAACTCCCAGGCTGTCTCCTCTAGGCACAGGGCAGTCCAAAACAAAAACAGTCTTAAGCAGTTAGCCCCATCATACTCCAGGAGCTGCTGTGCTTGCACGAAGAAATCTAAACACCTAGAGTTGGCCTCCAGAGACATATGTTTATCAGAGACAAGGCAGGTGTGGATACAAGAATGTCTGGAACTACCTACAATTTGGAACTATTTCCTCCCATTTCCTTTCTCCTACTTATCCTCCAGGGCAGTGGATTCCAACCCTGGGTTCCCAAATGTGCTTGGACAACATCTCCCAGAAATCCTCAGCCAGCACAGCCAGGTGTGAGGGCTTCTGGGAGTTGTAGTCCAAGACCACTTGGTGACCCAAGGTTGGGAACACAGCTTCAGGGCACTATAAAGACTGTTTCATTTCACCGTACATGTCTCTGTGTGTGTTGTGTCGTTACAGTCGTGCCCGACTCTTCGTGACCCCATGTCCATGGAGTTTTCTTGGCAAGGAATACTGGAGTGGCTTGCCAGTTCCTAATCCAGGTGCCTACAGCACCTAGTATTCCCTGGTGGTCTCCCATCCAAGTACTAACCAGGGCCGACCCTGCTTAGCTTCAAAAATCAGGCGAGATCGGAGGTGCTTAGGGCATCTAGGCAGCTTTTCACCATACATAGACTTAAATTTTAATCCTTCCAATCACTCTAAACTGTTCATTGTTTCACACTATTTCTACCCTCCTCAGTATTTACCTACATTACCTAAAATGCTTTCTTAATATTTTAAATGTGACTTGGGCAAACAGAGTAGTGCACAGGACAGTGAATTGATCTGGAGGTCAATTTAGTGTTTTTAAACGTATCTCAGTTTGGTACAGAGTGATCTAAGCCTCAGATTTAATTCAGTTTGCAACCCTCTTTCTGACTTGCATTGTAAAAATCAAAATGGTTACAAGCCTGTGTTTTATACAGATGCACATGAAGGGTGAAAACATGGATGACCATAAAGGCACAAAACTATCAAACTGCTGACAGCTAAATTCAGTTGTTTGCAAGCTAGACCCCCTTTTCCAAAAAGAAAAGACTGAAAATGTGACCCATCAAATATGTGCTCTTGAAATAAATTATGTAAATTTGGTGCAGTTCACAATAGAACCATATTGGTATGGACTCATAGGAATCATCAAAACAAAGCAGATTTTGTTAGAAATCTGCATTTTTTCAAATAAGAGGCACAGACCTACCTGCCCGCAAATCCGCTTGTACCTAGATCAAGTTTAGAACCAAGCTCAGCCTACCGGGGGTGGGGGTGAATCAAAACAAACATCCATACAGAAATAAATCAAACCAACCAGAGATATACAACTTATACAGTGGACCCTCATATAACAAACAGTTTGTATAACATAAAATCTGTACAACATAAAAAATTCCAGAAATAGGGGAAATTTGCTTAACAGAATAGTCTATGGGGCGAACCCGTGCAACATAAAAATGGTCGTGATTAGGGATTACTGTTTTCAATGCATTCCTATGGGAAATTTGTATAAAGGAAAATTTGCTTAACATAATTTCATTTGGAAGAAATTAATTCCCAGAATTCTAAGCTTAGATTGCAAATGGCAAAGTACTGTGGGAGTTGCGGTCCAAAACATCTGGAGGGCCGAAGTTTGGGCGTGCCTGTATTAGGGTGTAGGAATACTGTCACAGCCATAATTACAGTAAATACTGCAGAATATACAGAAGCCTCAAACAATTTACAATAAACTGAGCATGCTTCCAGTCCTCAGAACTCTGACAACATGTACCTCAAGTGCGCTAAAACTGTAAAAATTAATAGCGCTCTATATGAGTTTCCAACCAGAGGGGATTTGATTTAAATCATGATTTAAATATAGGAAATCAACTTTTGAGTTAAAATTTTAAAAATCATTTTATTTAAATCATGATTTAAATTTGTTGCATTAAAAATTCACTTTTATCCACCCTGATTCCAACAAAAGAACCAAAACTGGTTCATTCAACTGGACTCCCATTCTCTACCCACAAAGCGTTGCCAGTTTCTGAAACTTCTTCTTTACTTCGCCAAGTTGGTGTTTTCTGTTCTAAATATGTGGCAACAAAACACAAAAGGTTTTCCTTTTAAGTACTAAACAAAAAAGAATACCAAAATCAAAGTACACAATGAAACCTCGTAACTCCAATCCTACGTTATGCACATGACACTGGAGAAGCACCAATAATGGCATTTATGAGAGCCCTGCCCCTTCTCCACATTCTTAAGGACCAGGATTAAACGTATTAAACATACTTCAGTGGCAAGATCCTGGCTTCCATGTTGCAGGATTTGATTCAGGTCCCTTGGGCAAGGAAGGCCTCGTTGTTTTGGGTGACGCTGAAGAGTTACTCAACTGAGATGAATTACCCAAGGTTTTTAGCAGTTCTCACCGCCGTATTTCCCCCTAGGAAAGTAGCTTCAGAAACAGAGAATTGCAAAAGCAAGTTGAAGTAAAACTGGGAGCGGGGGAACCCGCTTCTGATGATGGAGAAAAGCAGAAATCTGCTGAGGATAATAAATACATCCTCATGAATGCCTGAAGGGTTTCTCTTTCTCCCACCCGTATTCTGAAAGCAGAACACACTGTTCTAAGTTCCAGCAGAACATTTTTAGTTCAACTCTTTGCCACACCTGAAATTAAAATGTTAAGAAGGGAGACCATTCTTCTTTTCTCATTATCTTTTAAGGATTCAGCCCTGCTCTGCCCTCTGAACATTCAGGCGCTTTTTCATCCTTCTTGCTTTCCTCTGTAGTTTAATTCAAAACGGCTCTGTATGGAAGGCAAACGGCTCTCGAAGCCAGCTCTATACAAACGGTACACACACAGCAATTTGTTACTGTGAAAAACCATCTGTTTCTCGGTATTACAATCCTCAGAGGGCAAATTATAGCCAGCGTTCAACATAAAACATCAATTTAAACCATCAACTATTCATAATTTCAATTCTTTATTGGAAACCAAGGACATAAATGTCAGGGAATAAGGCAATATTTCTTTTATTAACTGTTCCATTCATCTGGCTATTAAATAAAACCAGGACCCCTAATAAATAGCATTACCCTCTCTACTGACAACCACCCCAACCAGCACTGCAATTTCTCACGTTCCCCCTTGCTCTCCATTTAAGCAAAAAATGCATTATTTTCTTTATAAAACCACTGCAGGAAAAAAAATGCCAGGGCTAAAAGCATTTTAAATATTTATGAGTTATTTGCCATTTCCATTGTACCTTAACAACTGAACATTTTACCATGCTTAGTGCTGCATAACTGGTTTTCCATCCACCCCACTCACTTTATCCTGAAGCCTTCCATTAGCCAACTGCTCCTTGAGTCTGAATACAACATTCAGATAACATGCAAGGACCAAATGGGTGGCCCTCTGAAAACTTAACAAATTAGTCGCCTCAAGGCTGCGCAACCCTGCCTGGCCTGCCACCAGTAGGTACAACTCATGCATTATCTATTTATTTGTTTTAGAGTATTGTTACCCTGCCTTTCTCCTCGGAAAAGGACCCAAGGCGGCTTACAGTAATGAGGGATAATACACAGCCCAGTACAATTAAGACATGTTCAAGTATTTGAGAAAAAGGAATTGAAGGACATCTTACAGCATTAATAGACAACACTACATTAAAGCAACATGGTTATAAGTAGTCATAAACACACAGTCTATGTGAACCCATAGATTCATATAAAATACGCATGGTAGTCCATCATTCAAGGAAAGCTTGCCTGAAGAGAAAGGTCTTTGCCTGTTTCCGGAAAGACAACAGAGATGAGGCAGTCCTGGCCTCTAAGTGGGAGAGAGTTCCAGAGTCTGGGCGTAGCAGTCGAGAAGGCTGTTTCATGAGTTCCCACAAGATATACCTGTGAGGGTGGCGGGATGAAGAGTAGGGCCTCTCCTGATGACCTTAACACCCGAGTTGGTTCATACTGTGAGACCCGATCTTTGAGGTAGTTACGACCCAGGTCGTACAGTGCTTTGTAGGTCAAGGTCAGCACCTTGAATTGTGCTCGATAGCTGACTGGCAGCCAGTGGAGCTGTTTTAATAGGGGTATAATGTGATCTCTGTACCCCGCCCCAGTCAGCAATCTGGCTGCTGCATTTTGAACCCGTTGAAGTTTCCTGAGACTTTTCATTGATAGCCCCACATAGAGTGCATTACAGTAGTCCAGCTGGGAAGTCACTAGGGCATGTGTCACTGTGGCCAGAGCTGGTTTCTCTGTACTTACTAGCCAGAGAACAAGAAAGCCTGGGACAAGCTTATATTCTAAGCATGCTCACCAATTATTTTTTTCCAGCCGTTGAATTTTCATGCAATGTCTTCTGGACCTGCCCTCTGTGCAGAGATGGCACAGGGTTTTGGGGTCCGCTGTCACAGGTATGCAGATAATGCCCAACTCTATCTCTCCTTGCCATCTAAATCTAAGGAAGCTGTTTCAGCTCTAGATCAGTGTCTAGTCGAGTAATGAACTGGATGAAGGTGAGTAAACTTGAACCCAGACAAGACGGAAGTGCTCCAGGCATATGAAACACAAATCAGGAAACAAGGATGCAGCCTATGCTGGACAGAGTTTCACTTCCCCTGAAAAACCAAGTGTGCAGTCTGGGGGTACTCATGGAGTAATCTCTGAGTCTAGATAACCAGGGTTTTTTGTTTGTTTGTTTGTTTGCTGTGGCCAGTGTGCATTTGCATAGTTAAAACAAGCACACCATGCATTAGTTGCACCCTGGCTGGATTACTGTAACACATTCTACGTGGAACTGGCTATTAAATAAAACCAGGACCCTAATAAATAGCATTACCTTCTCTACTGGCAGCCACCCCAACCAGCATTTCCTGCCAAGTGGCAGGCAATTTACACCAGTCAGTTTGCTAAATCGGGTTCGGCACAACTTAAAGGAGGATCACCCCAAAAGCATGACCTAGCCAGTGAAGGGGGAATCCCACACAACAGCCTAGTATTATAATATTTGTACGCTAGGCAACAGATTCCAACATACAAATGCTTTTTCCAGGGTTTTCAAGGCATAAAGGAAAAGGTTCTCCCTGACACTTATGTCCAGTAGTTTCCAACTTTAGGGGCTGATGCTCATCTTAGTTTGTGTGAAGAGATGGCGTTTGTCAATAGATATATTTACATATGTGGCCTGGATGACTAAATGTACATGTGCATGGAGCACTGTTACCTTCTCACCAAAGTGGTACCTGGTATAAAGGAATTATGTTAAGCAAAATTTCCTTTATACAAATTTCCCATAGGAATGCATTGAAAACAGAGTAATCCCATTTTTATGTTGTACGGATTCGCCCCATAGGCAATTATGTTAAGCAAATTTCCCCTACCTGCAGATTTTTTTATGCTGTACAGATTTTGTTATACAAACTGTTTGTTATACAAGGGTCCACTGTACTTGCAATTAGAGATGGGCACGACCAGGAATTTTTTTTTCCGAGTTGTCATTTTTCGGGACGGGTCCATTTCGGCTCGTTTCCGTTTTTCGCGAAATTTTTCATAAATTTGTCATTTCGTTTTTTGCTTTTTTGTCTGTCGTTAGTACTGGTTTAGGGGGGGTAGCGGGCTCCTGGAGGCACCTCTGTGGGGTGGGTGCCTCCTCTGGCCCGCTATGAAGGGAAAGCGGGCTCCTGGAGGCACTGGGGTGGGTGGGTGCCTCCTCTCCTCGCCCGCTAGGAAGGAAGGGAAAGCAGGCTCCTGGAGGCACCTCGTGGGTGCCTCCTCTCCTCGCCCGCTACAAAAGGGCATGCATAGCCATATGGATATGCATACCAAGTTGCAGACTTGCTTAGTGGACTGGCAGAGGCACCCCTCTTTGGACATTTTGTTGCAAGAAAAACCCACTGCTGCTACTGTAAAAATTCTGGCAGTTTTAAAATAGTAGCAGGCAGCAGCAATTTTCGCATGTTTCTCGGTGCTTTGGTGTGTTTTTGGACCACGATTTCAAAATAAATTGTGGTCGCCCCATTTTGGATTCCGATTGGCGAGTTGGCGAGACGACAAGGATGCCCCCCACCAGAGCAGCCCAGGACAGGAGTGGGGGGGAGGCCGGGGACCCCCCCCCCAGAAACCACCCCTCTAGGTTCACTCTCAGAGGCAGGCATATTTTCGCCTGCTTTTTTTGGCCAGGAATCGGGGTTTTTTTACTTTTAAAAACTTTTTTTCTGTACCGCTTGAATGGTGGCGAGGCGGCGACTTTGGCGGGACGATGAGGATGCCATTGCCCGCCACCAGAGCAGCCCAGGAAGGACAGGAGG
>JAHTLZ010000038.1:2612294-2648407 GCA_023846285.1 Phrynocephalus versicolor | reverse complement strand
TCTCAGAGGCAGGCATATTTTCGCCTGCTTTTTTGGCCGGGAATCAGTTTTTTTTTTAAACTTTTAAAAACTTTTTTCTGTGCCGATTGGCATCGCGCGATCGCCGCGATGCCAGGAATGACAACGACAAATCAGACCCAATTATTTGTTCGTCGGTTCGAGTTCGAGTTCTGGCGGAGTAATTGTCGTTTCCTTTTCCGTTACATAACGGAAACGAGGAACGGAAACGGAAACGGGAATTCCGCTAAGTCGTGCCCATGTCTACTTGCAATTTTATGTATGTTTGAACTGCTAGGTTGACAGGAGCTGAGACAAGCAATGGGAGCTCACTCTGTCACACGGATTCAAACTGCCAATGTTTTGATCGACAAGCCCAGCAGCTCAGTGGTTTAACCTGCAGTGTCACCTGCATTCCCGGGTTTGGAGTTCTCAGGAACAGAATTCCTTTCTTTGAGGGGGGGAGGGGGGTTCAGCTGTGTGGCCATCACAAAACACAAATGCAAAGCTAGGCTACAGGCGGTGTCCTTATAAGCTACTAATAAAAATAAAAAACATTGCAAGCTTTCGAGCGCAACACACTCTTCTTCAAAGCAAGTCCCAAAAGTTCAAGCATGGCAAAAGATGTGCTTTGCCAGGAGGTTATTCTTGAAGTTCTTGGCCGGATGATGTTCACCATTCGCCAGACAAGGGGTTTTCTTAGAGGCAGGAAGTCAGATGGACGTTGTAAAAGTTGCTTAAGCATTGGGTTTCACACCGCTGTTCTTCAAACAAAGGAGCATGGGTCTAAGGGGGTGACTCAGGCCTCTGCAACTTTGCCTGCAGCTAACCAAGGTGGCTGTTCTCCTCAGAGGCATAGTGGGGAATTGAACTTATTTCCTGCTCCACTGCAAGATGCCTCAGTCTCTGGACTGTCCTGAGCGGACAGGCTTGTATCACTGAAGCATGTTTTGCATTCAAGATACTGTATCTTGATACATTCTCCTCACTTTTATTCTATTCTACACAGATATTTGGCTCTCATTCTTTTTAATCCAGGGTCATCAAAGCTCTGCCTCTTGTAGAAACTTCATGATTGCCACAACCCAAGTGAAGCTCTCCAGCACCTTCAAACGGATATTCCAAAACTATTTTTCCCTTTAAAATTGGGGTTATCGGGAAAGCACACCTTCTTCCAAGCTCAGTATCTGCTCCTGGAGCTTTGACAATTGTCAGCCTGTTTTTAATCATGAAACAGTCAGTGTCAACTTGCCAAGAAATATTCTCCCTGAAACCCAGAGGCTCAGCAAGCCTCCTTAAAAAGGTGGCACTGCCATGTCAATGCCATCAATAAAAAGACCCTACCTAGAGGGGCCAACCCCTGTGCCTTGGACATATGGCTGGGAATTAAGCAGGGTTACAAAGCAAGGGCTCACAAAATAATCTAAATCAGCAACCAAATAGAAGCTCTTATGGTGCTTATAGGTCTAACTCTAACTGTTCCTGCGGGTATCTGAGAATTAAAAAACCATCAGACTTCTCACAATGCCACTACAAGCTAACACAATGGTTATGGCTGATAACAGTTTATTCTCAGAAAAAAATAATTCCCTCATCATTTGACTGCCTTTAAATTTAACAGCATGGGGTATTTAAGATCACACACCAGTTCCCATCATATCCTTTTAATCACAGAAACAGAAGTGAATTCAAGAATAGTCAGTCACCACAAAGCAGAAATGAGAAATTAATCTTCCCCTGTGGAGATTAAGAAACTGCAACTCCTAATGCTAGAATTACTGAAAAATTTCTGCACCATCACCTCCCCATCCACCCTACACACAATGGGCTATGGCAGGCATTTCCACATTTGAAGTAATGCATCAGTAATCACTGTTTTAATTATGAATGTACTTCCTCCTATCCATAATAACACTTAGAAAAGACACCATGCTGGAAAAATACAAAGGAAGAGGAAACATTCCTAAGGAGACATAATGGCCAGAGCATAGGTGGTATGAGAAAGAGAGCATACCTCCTGTGTCACAACAAAATCCATGTGACACAGCATCAAAGAAGCTAATATTCATCACGTCATACGTGCAGCTGTTATCTGTCTCGCTAAATTTCCATCGTTTGACATCAAGGACAAATCTGAATCAGAATCCTAACAGGCATTCAACTCTCATGCAAAGCAAAATGAACTTTAAGAAAAACGAATGAACCAGACGATCCTATTAATGACACTATTATTTATCTAATAATACAGCTAACAAAAGTAACATTCAGCCATCAAAAGGTCTGAGTGGTTCTTTGTTCCCACACATCCTAGCACCTCGGGGAGCCTTGGGTGCTTTGAGATATGGGCCAGGCAAAATCATCTCCTCTTAAGTATTGAAGGGAGGTGGCTCCACTGGCGTTCCTGGTCAGGAAGAGCTACTTTGGTTTGTTGTTCTTAGGGAATTGTGCCCATGGGTAGGGGAACCTCATCACAGAGTGAACAAAGCATGAATCTTGTTTATCATCACTGTCTTCCCATGTTTTTGAAAATAAGTTGGCCTTTCAGAGCTTTTGACCATGGGCAATGCCATCTCGATGGGATCTGCTAAAACCATCAATGTCAGCAGTACAGACCTTCCATCTCAAACATTTTTCAGGAACAATTCTGTCCCTGTCCTTGTACCGCAGGCAAGCACGACACTGCACCAAAACCACCACACCCTCTTAAACGTGGATACTGTACTCTTCTTTTCCTATACACCTCAGTTCCCTCTTCTCCTTGGAAAACAGGGTCAAAAGACATACCAGTCTTATCAGGCATCACAATCCTTATTTTGTACTTAAAACAGCTGATGAACATCTGTAGTCATGACAAATGCACCAGAGGGTCTGAAGAGTCCAAACAGATAAGCTAGCCAAAATGTACCTGGTTGTCAAGATGAAGACCACAAAACTCAGGGCCTCCTTAACAAACTGAGCTCACAGTAACAGCAGAACAGTGTTCTCAGAAGACCATCAGTACGTGACAGAATCAAGTGCTACTGAGTGCACCTGCCATTTCCAAGGCCCAACAGATTTGTGATGAGCGCTTTGCACAATTTGAATACACATTTTATAACAGATTGGGTGGACGGATGCTCTCCAGATGTTTTAAGACTGCCACTCTGATATTCTCTGAATATTGCTGCCTGCTAGCAGAATCCTATGGGAATCATAGTCCAAAATGTTTTTATGGCACAAAGGATGCATGACCATATCCAAGGATAATCTCTAGCATGCAGAGGTTCTGTTACCTATAGAAACGAGCTCCTTGATGATAAATCCATACTTAAAAGATCTCATTGAAGGAGACTATTTTGAAAACCTTTTTTTCCTTCTCAGCCACCTTCTTCTACAACCATGGTTGTAGGAGAAGGTGGCTTGAGCCTGAAATTGAGATGCCCTCTCAATTTCCCTTGTCAAGTTTACTCCCTCATTCAAGTATTATGAAATACGTCTTAAATTTTAAATGAAATATATACCAGCTTTGCTTTAAAGCATTAATCCATCTCAACTCTCAGCAGGAGGAGTACTACATTTAATGCTATTTGTTCCAGAAGTTTTTTAATTGATACAATATAGACTGTGGGTCTTCTGATGGCAATTTTAGTGTAATGATTTTAGTGTAAGGTTTTTATTATTGTTTTAACTATTTATTGTTATTTGATGTTTTTAACTGTTTTAATTCTTTGATTGGAAGCCGCCCAGAGACCTTTGGGTAGAGGGCGGCATATAAGTTGTAAAAATAAATAAATCAATCAATAAATCAATAAATAATGTTATGGTGCATGTTTACACAACTGTCTGGCACTTACGTTTTCTTATGGTGGTATTCTTTGATTTTTTACAGTAAGGTGTTCTATCAGTCAGTCTATTCTGCTTGTTGTTCCTGGCAAAAAAACACAGTGGCAACGGGGGGGGGGGCGGACCCCAAAAGCATGGCAGAGTGACAGTCATGACCACTAAAGGGAAATGACTGCAAGGATCAGAGAGGCAAGAAATAATGTTGCATGTACAATTGACCCTCAAGGCAAGACTACCTGTTCTTCATCAGCCTTCACAGCCAGAAATGCCCTAAATGAAATTTCCACGGGAATCCACACTGGCTTACATTCTGTGTTCCAAAAATCCCTTGGAAGACTTACGATGCTGCTATTACTTCTCAGAAGTAAGCCAGGAGATGTGGAAGAACCTCTGAAATGACTCCTTTCTTTAATACACTTCTTGTGGCTGGCAAACTGCCCTTGAAAGAACTTGCAGGATTTTGATAATATCACCCCAAGCAAAAGGATAATAAGTTCAAGACCATCTCCCTGAAAGCTGGGGAGCAAGAAAATTAAATCTGTTTTCTGTGGGAAAACAAAGATCATCCTGCTGGTAACTGCTTGCGTCTTGCATATCTCTCTAACGCTGCTGATCTTGTTTCTTATCGCGCGCCTTATAGTCTGCACCTTTTGCTGCAGGCACCAAGGCAATGAGCAGCCATCTGAAGAACCGCTTGCCATTGGCCAACAGCAATATGACTGTAGCCAAGCTAACAGTCAGTCTGTCACCACGGGTAGGCCTGTTCTCAATCCATCAGCTACCAAAAGTCAGCCTCACCCAGACAACCAATAGGCAATGCCCCGAAGGGAAGTTAAATGAGAACATTTGTGCAAATCATTTTTTTGCATATATAACAAAAACCCAGCAAAGAAATGCTTTGTGTCAGCATTAGGTCTAAGGCAGGCATGTCCAAACTTTGGCCCTCCTGATGTTTTGGACCACAACTCCCAGAATTCCAAGCTCAGATTCCCAATGACAAAGGACTGTGGGAGTTGTGGTCCAAAACATCTGGAGGGCTGAAATTTGGACATGTCTGATCTAAGGACTACTTCACTGTGCGACTGCACTGAGAGCTATCTACTTACTTAGAGAGACAAGAGTAAAACATTTAGACCACGAGTTTATATTATTAACATTATTACTGCTGGACCTCTGTTGGTAACACAAACATCCTTACAACAGGTATTGCTCTCTGTCAACTACTACAGATGTTGTTGTTGTTGCTGCTGCTGCTGCTGTTATTCAGTCGTTCAGTCATGTCCGATATATATTCATTCATTGGCATCCTTCAGTCTCGAAAGACTATGGTATCATGCCTGGAGTAGAGATCCTAAAAACAACACCTAGTGTGACTAAATAGACCAATTCGCGAATGGCAGTCTCTACCACACTGGGGGCCAATGTATTCTGTTTCTTGCCTGGTCCTCGTTTCGTTCTTTCCGTGCCTGCCTCTTTTCCTCTGCCTGTTGGACAATTGCCTCTTCAAATTTATGTAGACCATGCTGTATCTCTTGCCTCCAGACAGTGCGATCGGAGGTCAGGGTTTCCCAACTGTTGAGGTCCATTCCAAAGGCCTTCAGGTCCCTCTTACAGATATCCCTATACCGCAGCTGTGGTCTCCCT
Source organism: Phrynocephalus versicolor (assembly GCA_023846285.1). Classification (NCBI taxonomy): domain Eukaryota; kingdom Metazoa; phylum Chordata; class Lepidosauria; order Squamata; family Agamidae; genus Phrynocephalus; species Phrynocephalus versicolor. The sequence goes on along the minus strand of JAHTLZ010000038.1, from coordinate 2,642,944 downwards.
CTTGGGCGCTTTCCCTTCATTAGTTCTCCATATAGAAGATCTTTTGGGATCCGACCATCATCCATTCTCACTTACATATATATATACATGTGTATACACACACACACACACACACACACACACACACACACACACAAATATATATATGAGAAGTTCTGGAGCACCGGCACCTTCAGAGTCACCCAAGTCCAAACCTGACATGAAATCACAGCTCCTTTTGATTTCCCAGGAGAAGAAGAAGGGAACTTGCCCGTGGCTTAGTGTGATGCAATAATTGGGAAAAGAACAGGGATAACCGCAAATCTTGACTTGGCTACCAGTGCCACTCCCAATGAGAGAAAAAAACTACACTGAAACTAAGACAGTAATTTCAAATAACACAATGCAACAATAATTAGAAGCCAACACGTTTTGTCAAGAACAAATCCTGCCAGCCTAACCTGATCTCAGTTTTTGATCAGGTAACCTCCCTGGTAGACAGAGGGAATGCTGCAGACTTAGTTGACAAAGTTCCCCATGATACCCTTATCAAGAAGTTAACTAGGTGTGGGCTGGATAGATTAAGTGTAAGGTGGATAACAGGCTACAAAATTGTACTCAGAATGTGACGATTAATAGCTCCTCTAAGTGGAAGGAGACAAAAAGTGGAGTACCTCAAGGTTCAGTCCTGGATCCAGCGCACTTCAACATTTTTATTAATGACTTGGACAAAGGAGCACTGGGAATAATTGTCAAATTTGCAGATGGCACCGAATTGGGTGGAATAGCTAATTCCTTGAAAGATATAAAAAAATTAAAACAATCTTGATATTTTGGAGTACTGGGCTGAAACCAACAGAATGAAATTTAACAGGGATAAGTGCAAACAGCTGCACCTAGGAAGAAGAAACCAAACACAGAGTTACAAGATGGAGGACACTTGGCTCCACAATACTACAACCACGAATGATCTTGGAATGTTGATCGATCATAAGCTGAATATGAACCAATAATAGTATGATGTGGCCACAAAAAAAGGCAAACGTTCTTTTACGCTGCATTAAAAGTAGTTTCCAAATCCTGTGAGTTTAATTTTTTTAAGTTCTAGTTGTACTTGGGATTCATTTCGTTGAACTGTACAATGTACAATGACAATGAAGTTATATCTATCTTTCTATCTATCTATCTGTGAGGCGCTCATCCTCCTCTATTCAGCACTGGTTAGGCAATCACCTTGAGTATTGTGTCCAGGTCTGGACACCACACTTCAAGAAAGTTACTGATTTATTTATTTTATTTTATTTTATTTTAATACTTATCTATTGCCCGTCTTCTGGAGGAACTCTGGGTGGTTTACAACAAGTATGCAAACAAAAGATACAATAAGAACAAACAACAACAATAATAAACTAAATAAGACATCATAATAAAACTTCATTATAAAACCACAAGAAAAATAATTGGCATGATGGCGGGGCAGGGGAAAAAAATTAAAATTAACTGTCGCCAAATGCCTCACAAAAGAGCCAGGTCTTTAAGGCCTTTTTAAAGGCTGGCAGGGACGGTGCAAGGCACAACTCACTCGGGAGATGGTTCCAAAGCACAGGGCCAGCCGCAAAGAAGGCTCGGTTATGTGTCAGTTTTTCAAGTGTCCCTGGGCGTGGCCACCTGACGTGAGAGCGTCCGCGACATTCTGGTAGGTTGGGCGTCAGTTGATCTTTGGGAGATTCACTCTGCCAGGTATTCAGGTCCCAAGCCATGGAGGGTTTTATAAATTAAAACCAAGACCTTGAATCTTATTCGGGACGCAACGGGTAACCAATGCAAGCGGGCCAGCACTGGGGTGATGCGGTCATATTGATGCACACCCGCCACCAGTCTGGCTGCAGCATTTTGCACCCGCTGAAGTCTCCAAACAAGAGTCAAAGGCAACCCCATGTAGAGAGTGTTGCAATAGTCTATTCTCAAGATCACAAGCACTTGCATTACAGTTCTCAGGGAGTCCTCTTCCAGATATGGACGAATCTGGGCAATCTGCCGGAGGTGGAAAAAGGTGGTCCTGGAGACGGCAGCCACCTGGGCCTCCATGGAGAGAACCGAGTCCAGGACCACACCCAGATTCCGAACACTGTCCGCCAGCTGGAGGGAAACACCCTCCAGACTGGGGAGAGGGCCTCCACACCCGGAAGAAGGAGCCCCGAAGAACATAACCTCCGTCTTCTCTGGGTTGAGTTTGAGTCTGTTAGTCCTGGTCCATTCCATGACTGCATCCAGGCACAAGTCAAGGGTCTGTACAGCCTCAACTGCAGAGCAAGTTGGAACAAGTTCAGAAGAGGGTAACAAGGATGATCAGGGGGCTGGAAACCAAGCCCTAGGAGGAAAAGACTAAAATAATTGGACATGTTTAGCCTAGAGAAATGAATACTGAGGAACCTGTCAATAATTTAAAGGTCTCTCATACAGAGGAGGGGCATGATCTGTTCTCGAACATCCCAAAGTGCAGGGCATGCAACAATGGGCTCAAGTTAAGAGAACCGAGCTTTCAGATGAATATCAGGAGAAACTTCCTAACCAATTACCCTGAGAGGTGGTGAGTGCTCCAACATTGAAAGGATTCAACCACCTGGGAGATATCCTTTGACATGCATTCCTGTATTGAGTGAGGGAGATGGACTTGATGGCCAACTTCATGATTCTATGAGTCTATGATCACCCAACATCAGCACAGCAAACAGAACCTAAATGATTAAACAATACTTTTTTTTCTTCATGTGCATGCAGCAAACCATAAATAAATAATGTTAATCTTTAACAGGTTTGGGTTGCAAAAGCATCATTGGGGAGCAGGAATAATCCCCCAGCAGATCTTTAATGTCAAACAAATTTGCTAACTGAATCTTGTTACTTCTGCTTTTGTAATTCTAGATCTTGCCTTTGCAGAGTGCACTGGATGTCTCAGGGGACAGTGACAGGCAGCATGTATGTTAGTCAAAGTATGCCTTTTTGTTTTTCTCTTCCCTAACCTCAGACACCATGGGCTTCAACTTGGGCAATGTCCTGAGAACCAAGAATCATGTTTGTTTACATCTCACTGGATCCACATTTGAATTCACGTGCATGGAGTGATTAAATCGCCTGATGACCACAGAGAGCTCTCTGAAAATCCATATCCAAAGGGATACAATCCTTATTTTAGGTAACTGTACAATGAACTGTAGAGGTCTTACTAGAAAATAAAAATTAATGGATTCAGTGGATCCAGATGGCATCCCTTGAGAATTCTTGATTAACCCAACTGTGGAATTACTGATCTTCTAGCAAAATGTACAACTAAAGCTGTCAATGTAACAACAATTTTAAAAGCAATGAGCTGGTTGGTGAGGGCACAGGAATTTATAAGCCACTTAGTTTAGTGCCCTTTCTGGATCAATTGGGGGAAGGTGCTTTTCAAAGGCATAATTATTAAGAATATGGAAGAACACATCTTGATAAAGGATTAGCATGGCATCCACAAATTTAAGTCCTTCCTCAATCCTGAGGAACAGGAAAACAACCCTTTTAGGAACAAGGAGACGTAATAAGGAGCTCAAGCTACAGGACGCCCAAAATCAGCTGAATATCAAGAAAAACTTCTTAATTACTACAGCAGCATGATTATAGAATGAGCTATCTTGGGAGGTGATGAGATCTGCAACACTAGAGGCATTCAAGAGAAAATTTAGACAACCATATGTCAAATAGGTATGCCTTCATTTGGATTCCTGCTTTTGGCAGGAGGTTGGACACAGTGGATTTATAATCCCCTTCCAATTTAATTCTTCTGTGAGGTGCCTACTACAGTGGTACCTCGACTTACGTTTTTAATCCGTTCCGAATGCAACTTGTTAAGTCGAACAATTCACAAGTCAAACAATGGTTTCCCATAGGAATGCATTGGGAATGGATTAATTCATTCCAGAGTCTAGGGAAAAGACACAGACACCAGTTTTTTGTGTGCAAAACTCTTTATAATGTGCACTTTAAAGGCATGCACACTGCACAGCAACGTTACTTATCCCAAATAAACATTTCAAACCTCACACATCTTTTTTCTTCTTTCTTTTCTTTCTTTGTTTCTTTCTTTTTTGGACTGGATGCAGATCACTTCAGTGCACTTTAAAGACAAGGAGGCACACTGAACATGCCTCACCCTCAGCCAACTTTTTAAACCTCACACATCTTAGTTTTTGGACCTGATGCAGGTTACTTCAGTGCAGTTTTAAGGCAGGCACTCTGTAAGGAACATGCCTCAACCTGAGGCAACATCTTAAAGCATCACACGACGTCCAGCACACGATGCATACTGTACGTCAGTGATGGCGAACCTTTTAGAGACAAAGTGCCCAAACTGTGATTCAAAACCCACTAATTTTTCACAAGGTGCCAATACAGTGGACCCTCGTATAAAAAAGTTTGTATAACATAAAATCTGTACAACATAAAAAATTCCAGATATAGGGGAAATTTGCTTAACGGAATCGCCTATGGGGCAAATCCGTACAACATAAATATGGTCTTGATTAGGGTTTACTGTTTTCAATGCATTCCTATGGGAAATTTGTATAAAGGAAAATTTGCTTAACATAATTTCATTTGGAACAAATTAATTCCTTTATACAAGTGTTAACCTAAATACAGGTGGTTGTGAAGGGGTGATGTTGGGTGTCCACAGAAAAGGCTCCGAGTTCCACCTTTGGCACCCATGCCATAGGTTCACCAAAACTGCTATAGATTAATGAATTCCCTGGGCCAAACCCAATCATGAGAATGACATGAGTGCAAGCCACGAAACATCCTACAGTGCCACAGCTCATATCACCAGAACCACATGCCTGCTTTTGTCCACTTCTACATCTCGTAAACGAGTCTTACTTGTTGGCTGCCTGCTCATATCATAAAAGCCACTTTTCTCATCTCTGGCATCTTGTTCAATGGCATTCATATATGAACAGTTCAGAATATTTTGCATTTGTTGCTTTAATTTAGAGAATTTATATCATATTTTTCAGCTGAAACACCTCCTAGGATGATCTACTAAAAATAGAAATAAGACAAGGAAAATCTGAAATTTAAGATATTATTCATACTATGCAACCACATTTAAATAGTCCTAAATACTAAAACAAGAGCATAAAGTGTCAGCTAATTATTTCCACATTGACAGAGGAAAAGGCCATCCACGTGAATTCACAGAAGTTCTCTATCTTGGAAAAAGCTGCCACATTTTACTAACATTAGTTACTAAAGGCAATAATCACAAATTTCTGCCCCTATGATTAGAACTGCCACATTAGGAATGTAGCCACAAGCACACCCTGTTATTAACTTTATATTAGGAAAGGTTTTGCAAGGGGATTAACCAGTATTCAAATGTAAATATTGTCAGAATACTGTGAAAAGGAAATGTCCCTGGTGCTTCCTGGGAGGCCCAAGTCTTTTAGGAGTTGTAGTTCTTTGGGAGGAGCCATCTATGGACCCTAACAGGCATTGAGACCACACTTCCCATGAAGACCTTTGCCTCTAAGATAGCACCAAGGACCTTTCCTTTTTCAACAAGAATCGAAGGCAAAGAGAAAGAAAGGGCTGAGGCAGATCTTGATCCAAGTGAATGAAATGTAAGTATCTGTAGTTGGCTGTTGGGTAACACCCCTATAATTTTGCCTGGGGAATTCTTGGAATTAGGAGTCACAAAAGAACAACAGCAGCAGCAACAAGAAAGGATGCACACTAAACAAGAAAGCATATGCTTTGCTTGTACGCATAAAGCAGGGCTGTCCAACAGGTAGACCGTGGGCTACTGGTAGCCCGCGAAGGGTTCAAAAGTAGCCTGCCAGGCAGCAATAAAAATGTGAGGGGATAAGTTCTCCACCCCTCCCTCCCCCATCCCAAGGATCACTACTGCCCCAGCAAAGTTCTGGGTCTGCCAGCTCACTGTCTTAGCTGAGCCGGCAGTTCAAGGGCCATGAACATGTGCTCGGAATGGATAAAATTCATAAGCAGAGGTATTCGTATAGTAGCCCTCAGGCACTTAAGGCCGGAAAAAGTAGACCTCGGCCTGTTCAAAGTTGGACAGCCCTGGCATAAAGCATCTAAGGTTCAATTGCAGGAACTTAGATATATAGCTGAACAGGGGAGGGGGTGTCCTTTCAGTGGCAATGTAAGGCTACTGCCCCTATAACCCTCAAACAGAATGGCCCATTGCCAGAGACTATAGAAGTGTTAGCCCAGGAACCTCTGGAGAATGGAGGAAAAAAAACCTTGGTAAGCGATATTGGGCTGGAGAAAGATCAATGATCCAACAGAGTATATAAGACCTGTATGCATGACTGATGATGATGATGACGACGACGACGACGATGATGATGATATCCCACCCATCTGGTTTGGCCAGATAGACAAATGAATAAATTTCACAGGAAATACCATTTTTAATTCCGCAGGACTTTAGTGACTGCCTGGTAACCTTATCAAGCACTGTGGTATGACTCTTAAATGATTTAATTTGTGACTGCTTTTAATTGGGCTATTAATTCTGTCTCACTACTGGATCCTGGTTTGTGTTTTAACTATGCTTTGCACTCAGCATTACTGTGAGATAGCTCATCCAATAAACAGATAAAAACAAATGTCTGCTATTTAAATCATCACTGCATTACCCTTCTGTGACACTGCTGAGCAACATTTTAGCCTCATGCAATGAACATTTCTGTTACAAGTTACCAGTCAATCTAAAAAAATTTTCTTTAAAATAATAAGTAGAAGTACAACATGTCACGACCCCAGGTCAAAAAGTCAAACTCTAAGTCAAATCCACAAAAGCGGCATTGTATGGGAGAAAAGGCATATCCTGTCACTGGCAGAGTAAAGAACTACCCCTACACTATTTAACTAATCAGTGTGTTGCTGTATAAATATTCGAGGGAGGAATTACCCTAAAATTGACTCCAAGTTCACTTTGTTTGTCTAGGAGGAAATGTCAACAATGACAGTTTTTCTCTGTTTTTAAAAACAGAAATGAAAGCCTCCCAACTAAATCAGGCAGACACTAGGTAAGAGGAGACAGAGAACACTCTAAAGGCGAGAAAACAGAAGCAGCGATGAACTCAACTTTATACACTCCAGTATAAAAGAAATGTCTAAGCAGCCTTCCTACCCACATAGCTTACTGTCAGGACCTCCCCTTCTTCCACCAAATGTCAGAGCTCATTTAGAATGTCACTTTTTCTGAGGATGAATATAGCAACAAAGTGAAGCTATGCAAAATTGGGACTCTCCCTATCGCTGCTCGCAGAACAGCAGAACCACCTAACTGCAGAAGTGGAAATCATTCAGTGTTTCTTTCTCTTCATTCGTCTTTCCTCTTTCATAATCTCCCAAGGCTACCCAACTACCGGTGCCCTTGGGAGGGTTTACAAATATAAAACAAGGGCAATCAATAACACCAGAAATATCAGAATCAGAACAATTAAGGCAGCCACCACAAGACAAAGATGTTACATCACTAGATAGTAATTAGGTTGAAGTGAAAGGCCAGGAAAGCTGAACAATACAGCCAGCAAGACAAGAAGGGTCCAGAGGCGGCGACCAGGATGGTTAAAGGTCTAGAAGAAATGACATAGGAGGAGGAGCAGCTTAGGGAGCTGGGAATGTTTAGTCTTACAAAAAGAAGGCTGAGAGGGGATATGGTGGCTATGTTTACATATTTGAAAGGATGTCATATTGAAGAAGGGACTGGTTTGTTTTCCATGGTTTCAGAGACCAGGACTTGGGACAATGGTTTCAAATGACAAGAAAAGAGATTCCATTTGAGAATTAGGAAGAACTTCCTGACGGTTAGAGCTGTTCGGCAGTGGAATATGCTGCCACAGAGGGTTGGTGGAGTCTCCTTCTTGGAGTTTTTTAAGCAGAGGCTGGATGACCGTCAGGGGTACTGTGATGGGAGTTCCTGCATGGCAGGGGGTTGGACTGGATGGCCCTTGAGGTGTCTTCCAACTCTATGATTCTATGATTCTATAAAACAAGGCCTTAGCCTGATATCTCAGGGTTATCAGTGTTACTGATCCAGGAAGAGGGACTACCAAGGAAGCTGTGTCTTTGTTAACCATGTGTTACACAACTGTAGTGGGTGGCACCTAGCCTTGGACAGGAAGATATGGAAGCTGGCTCCACTACTGGCACAATGTTCCCCAGACATTCAAGGTCTTTTAGCATCTGCAGGTGAATACAGACCTCACAAGGCCAGTGGTGCAGACTTCCCACTGGATAAGCAAGAATGTGATGCCAGAGAGACAGGCAGATACACGTACCCACTTCTACACTGCCAGGTAATTCCATCAGTCTACTCTTGCAGACCTTTGAGCATTTGGGATACTTCTGCATTTATAAACAACATAAACTGTAACTGAAAGAAAGAGAAAAACTAGATGACCCAAGAAGTTGCTGACAGATCACTGAGTCATCTAGCCCAAATCTTAATGGCCAGCAGCTGTCCAGGGTTTGGACAGGACTCCCACCTGGATCTACCCTAAGATAGACACTGGGCCTCTTGAAGTACATCTAGTATTAGAGTTGAGTGCTCACAGGTAACCCCACATTCAGAAAGGGAAAGAGTTTGCTTCCAGCTATCAAATTGTTTGAAAACATGAATACTGGGAGAATCCTGCAGACTACCGTATTTTTCGGACCATAAGATGCACTTTTTCTTCACCAAAAAGTGGGAGGAAAAGTGCCTGCGTCTTATGGTCCGAATGCGTCTTTTGGTCCGAGTGGCAGAGTGGCAGCGGGTCCACTACAGTGGTGGTCCCCAACCCCCCGGCTCCCGGCCTCTGCTGCTGCGCTACCGCGCAGAACAGCTGATGGTCGGGGGAGACTGGCCGCGCTGCCGCGGCTCCGTCCCGGCCCGCCCCGGCCGCTAGGCGATGGATCCGCACACACATATACAGTGGTACCTTGCATAAAGGAATTAAGCAAATTTCCCCAATCTCCGGAATTTTTTATGTTGTACAATTTTGCATCGCTTGGCTTTCTGCTGTGTGGCACTCGCTGGGAAAAGGTGCCCAGCACTTTAAACCACACGTTATTTCTCGTTTTTAAAAGAACTCCGCCCTTGAATCCCTTTAATTCAGACAACGAGCTAGCGAAGCCTCTTCCTCTCGATAAACCAGGCTAGCCAGCAGGGACCCGCCCGGGTCAGAGCCCGGCTCGATCCGCCGCGAGATGGGGAGGCGCGGGCGGAGGTTCCGTCCCAAGGGGGAGCAAGCAAGCCGGGGCCTCCTGGACACCCGCCTTCCTCCGCCCGCCCACGGGAGCCTCCGGGGCCCAGCGAGCCAACCCCCCTCCCCGCGTCCGAAGAGCCAGGCACGCGGCCACGCCGTGGGCGCTTCCTCCCGAGAGCCGCCGCCGCCGCCCCCACGACCTACCATCTTGCCCGGCCACGGCGAAAGGAAGAGAGGACTCACTTCTCGCGAGAAGGCGGGAAAGGCCCGGAAAGATGGCTTCTCTCGCGCGATATCTCAATTCACGAGAAGAAGAAGAGGGGGAGGCGTGTAAAGGGAGCGTGCAGGCAGTTTCTTCTCAACTTTTTACTTCCGGATCCTGTTCGGTTCCGCCACGTGCGGGAGAAGTGTAGTAGCCGGAAACAGAGGGATTCTCAATGCAAACAAACGTGCGAGTCAGAGGGACCTCTGGGGCATGGCTTGCAAGGCTCCGTGTCGGAATCCTCAAGGATGACTGGCATCACATTTGGAGGCGTTTTTAAAAATCCATAAAAATCCTATTAATTTCGTAAGTTCATAAAATAGGAAATAGAAGTTTGAGTTGCATCGATTATAAGCACAAATGGCACAGAACCCGCCCCTCTATATTCCCAACCCGATATTCTGCCGGGTTAAAAAAAGCGGAGCAGGAGCAGCCACGAAACGACCATCAAAAAAAGTTACAATGTGGAAGGAACACTGTGTATGCAATCTTGATAGCCACAAGCATAATTAAAACCTTGGTGTGCAGTTATAAAGCAAAAGCAAAAGTGTTCTGCTTATATACTGCCCCATACTGCTTCAAGCACTCACTGGGCAGTTTCCAGTTTAATTATGCAGGCTACACATTGCCCCCTGAGCAAGCTAGGTACTCATTTTACTGACCTCAGAAGTTATGGTTTTGAATGCTTGTTTATAGGATACTGTTTTATTTATTTGGTTCAGAATATTTTTTTCCTATATTTCTCCTCCAAAAACCAGGTGCGTCTTATGGCCGGGTGCGTCTTATGGTCCAAAAAATACGGTAAATCTTTGAAAATAATACTTGATATGTTTGATTCATCTCAAATGTGGAACTGGGTCTCTTCTTAACAAAAGGCAAGGAATCACTAATGAATCATCAGCCACTGTTGTTCATTATATGGCGAACTTTAAATGTTTCTCATCCAAGCAGATGAGAAGCATTTAGTCAGGAGAGGACTGTGATGGAACACTGAAGTTTAATTGAATTAATGAAGTGCACTTAAAACTACCCAGGCTATATTGTTATTAGGCGAGACAATAGAAAAGAGGAAAATTTAAACTGATGTTGTCAAGCTGCTTCTTGAACAGTGAAGGGCAAATGTTAATCTTCAGCAGCTTGGCAGAATCTTAAAGGTCCTTGATGACACAAGTAACTCCCTTGGCAGGCTACTAGTCTGCTTAATCTCCCAGACATGCAGAGCAATTATCTGATCCCATTTTGAAGAGAGGGTGGTGTTTATTTCTTATAATAGTGAAGGAATCTCACAGAGCCTTTGAAAAACCTTGGTTTGCAGGGAAACCCATAAACACAGAAACCTGAAAAGCAGAATTCAGGGCAGGTCTAGATACCCAAGGCTCTTATTCTGTTCATATGCGAGACGAGTAACCACAAGAGCAGACATCAAACGTTTTCTTCAGTAACATCATTCAAAACTGACCAAGGGCAATGCATAAGAAAAGTCATTCTCTCCCTACCACCACCACCACCTCCCAACACTCTGACTCTCCCCCAACCTGCCTAGTTTACACTTCTAACACCCCTGTGTGGCAAATCAGGTTGAATGCCAAGCCTGAGTTCACCCCAAGAACTTTATGGTCAAATCAGGATTTGTCCCCTGTCTTAGTCCAATACTACTAACTACATCATGCTATTCACCAAAGCATACAGAAGGGGAGACATTATTATTTTATTTATTTTATTTATATACATAGATATATCTACTCACTTAAACACTTTAATTTTTGTTCAATGCACTCGCAATGGAAAAAAGCTACTTCTAGTTTTACCCTCTACAAGCCCGATACAACATCAATATGGCAATAACTTCGTTTGCCATAAAAATAATGACATAAGTGTTATCCAGTCAATTCTGAATCATGGCAAACCTCCCAGGCTTCTCTGGGTATGAAGTACTCAGAGTTGGTTTCCTAATCTATCCTTTTACTAGTGCTCTGGGACTATCATGCAGCTTATCCACAGCTGCACATATATAGGAGCATGTAGCCCTCAACAATCACACACACACACACACACACACACACACACACACACACACAGATGCATATCAGGCCAAAACAAGAGGAAAATAAAAAATTAAGGTAAAAAGGCTGTGGCATCTTCAAGACTAACAGCTATTTTATATTTTGCTTGCTTTCGTGGGCAGGTCCACTTCTTCAGACTCCATATGGGAGTTCTTGGCTACCTCCTCCCCCAAGCTATACAACATGAGTAAAATAGCACCTGTTGGTTCCAAAAGCAAAGACTTAAAAGCCTCCTGAACCATCTCAGAATAACTTAACTATGGATGGCTCACATATTGTCTTTAAAGCCCAGAAGAAGACAAATGAGCATTAGATATCAATAGTATCAACATGTACCGCGTACTCCTTAAGAGCAACTTGCTATTTCTGTACATGTCTGTGATGTGATCACTTGACCGATGAGTGAGAAGTGAGATAGCGACCCACTGGGTCCTCACTGGTATGAATGGTTGCCAAGCCCCTTCAAGCCACAGGTATCGCTAACTTATTTCCACTTTTGAGTTCTTCTGGGGTTTTTACTGGGGAGGTTTCTACTGAGAAGTTCTACTGGGGAGATCAATGCCATTACTCAAAAAACAAACAAACTGGATTTGTCTAAGGGTCCATCATTTGCTGAGCCATAATTTTAAAAAAAATCCAAGGACATGTAACTACAGGATATGCCATTGCTGCCTTTCTCAGCTATCGTATTACATAAATAAAACAGAACCAAGTTTCAACACAGGATATTGGAGTAAGAGGTGCATAACTGCCCTGCAGTTCAGCCCAAGGGAATTTATAGGAGGAGGTTTAACTTGTTACATGAGCTGAACGTGAAAATATTTCTATCTACGGAGAAGGTTTCATACACAAGTTGCAACGGTTTAAAATACAGTTTTCAAAGCAGCCACCCAATATAAATTCTCATACCACGTCAGAACATTTTTAGACATTTAGTACACCTCTTAGCAGAACTCCATAGGTAAAAATCATTCCATTCCCATCATTCAGAAGACATTAATCCCCCACTATCTCAATTTTCTTTAAATTTATTTCAACATCAAGCCCAAACATTCTCCCTTTTCCAAAGTGGTCCACAGCCTTCCCACACTTTCGTATTTCCAATTAGATCCTTTCATCTCTGCTCCTGACAATATCATCCTTTACATGATAAAGTCTTCTGCTTCTTTCAGTTATGCAACCTAACCTCCCTTGGTTCTCAATATTTCTTGACCCTGTTCTGTTTGGAAGTGATTGATGCTACTCTATTTTGTTTTGTTTTGTTTTGTTTTCAGAGCCCCCACTAAAATTTGGAATTTCCATTCTGTTTGGAGCACTAACCTTGCAAAACACATGCAACTAGACTTATGCCCCTCTCATTGCTGATACTCTGTCCTCCTCTCATTTAGATTCCAAGCTTCTTGGGGCAAGGGTCCGCTTCCCTCCCTCCCCTATATATCAATGCACTTTCATGAACATAATGACAACTGCAGTGACCTAAAAATCTAAATACACTTTCAGCAACTGCAATAGCAGGAGAGAGAGAGAGGCAGAGAGAGGCAGAGGCAGAGACAGAGAGCGCAGCATGTGTGTCAATCTCAAAATTAGAGAGGAAAAATGAACAGCATAACCTTGGGGTCTCTTACGCATCCCTCTGAATCATTACAATTACCAGCCATTTTCAGAAAATTCTCATCAACCAATTTCATGTAGCCACAATAATGAGAGCAAATATCACAAATAGAATAGGGCATAAATGGTAATTTTACTTACGGGACGTTGGGACTTGCCATTTCAAATTAGCAAGAACTGTGAAGTGGGCATTACTGACAATGCGAATATAGTAATTGGGGTTGATTTCATGGCGCCTGGCCAAATCTGGCTGACTAGCGCCTTGGTGAGTTAATTATAGCTCTCATAACAGAGAGAGGGGACACTTTGCATTGAAGCAGAGAAATAATTGAGCAGCAAAGGGCTCTAACAAAGCAACCTCGGTGTGTCACACTTAGTGAGGAAGAAGAGCTGGATTAATACCGTATATATTCAAATAAAAGTCAAGTTTTTCAGCCCTATTTTGGGCTGGGGGGAAAAGGCCCTCGGCTTATATTTGGGTGAAGGAGAAGTGGTGGGTTTTTTAAACCTTTTTTTCTCTCCTGAAGCAAGCGCTGATGTCCACCACCGGCCCTTGCATTGGGAGAGAGAAAAAAAGTTTTTTAAAAAAGCCACTCCCCCCCCCCAATCGGAGGAGGAGGAGGAAGAGGAGGAGGAAGAAAAACCGTTGCCACCACCACCTGCTTGGGGAAGGCAGCGGAGGGAAATAGTGACTCGGGTTATACTCGAGTCAATCAATTTTCCCACTTTTTAAAGGGAAAATTAGGGGCCTCGACTTATACTCAGGTCCACGTACCCGAGTATTTACAGGGTATATATGTATGTGCACACATACACTTGCTGTTCTCTCTCGCTCTTTTTTCAAAAGTCTGAAACAGAAAAGTAAGGACAAGAACATTTACTATGCCACAACAGATAATGTGACTCTTATTTTCCACCCAACATCCCTATTTCTACTCAAAAGGGGGATCCCCCATCTGATATAAATAAAGTACATACACATACACGCAAGACCACTAGAAACAGCAACATCTTTTTTCAATAAGCCTCCTAGTTCTTGTAACTTTCTCTCTCTCTCTCTCTCTCTGTGTGTGTGTGTGTGTGTGTGTGTGTGCGCGCGCGCGCGCATGGGAGCATGGGAGCATGTATAAAAAAATAACTTCTACTTCTGGGGGATTTCAACATACATGGGGAGATGCAGTTGACTGGAGCAGGTCTGGAGTTCATAGCTGCAATAGGCCTGTCCCAACATGGAGCCCACACATGTTGGAGGTCATACCCTCAATCTGGTGTTCTTGTAGAGACAGGGAAAGGATGATTGGAAGACGGTGAACCTTGAGTCCTACCCCTTCTCATGATCAGATCATCTCCTGCTGAGATTTGGACTCCAACATGGCCTAGAGGTTTTCCCAGCTGATATGGTTGAAGTTCCTATTAATATTCTGATCTTTGAATAGTACTCCAGAGGTAACCTGAGCTGTAGTCACAATCACCCCAACACCTCCTTGATGCAGAGCCCAGCCTTGTCCCTGGTTTATGGAGAAGGAAAAGCCAATGAACCAATTACAAAGAAGCCTGGAGATGTTGTGGCTTCCTTTGGTGTCCTTGAGTTTATTCCGATAGATCCCACAGAATTCAACCTGGCAACAGTCAGAGTAGCATTTAAAATCTATTGGAATAAACTCAAGGACACCAAAGGAAGCCACAACATTCCAAGCATCAGACAGATCTCCTCTACGTACAGTAGTTTGTGACCCTATTTCTTCCAGCCAGAAATAAGCTCTCCTTTCCAATTTTGAGAATTACAACAAAGTGACACCTCATTTTAGGTCTACAGCTTAAAGTATCCATCAGGAACATGACTCTTTGTTGATCCCTGTAGATCTAGTGTCCAATCTGCTGTCTCGTCAAGTTAAACTGGGTCAGATGCAGTTAGTATTGCCTGATAATGTGAAGAAGGAAACCATTGTAAGGCCCACTTCAAAGAAATCCAATTTCACAATGGATGATCTCAACAATTGTGGCAACATCCCATTCCTGGGCAAGCTGAACGAGAAGGTGGTAGCTAACCAGCTACAGGTGTTCTTGGAGGGAACACATACTATAGATCCATTCCACTTGGGGTTCAGGCTGGGCCATGGCACTGGAAACCCTGCAAGACAATCTCCTGGGGGAGGCCAGCAGGGAGAGTGCAACGCTGCTGGTCCTCCTGGATGTTTCTGGGGCCTTTGATACTGTCAACTATGACATCCCTCTGTGGCAACTATTGAGTTTGAGACTTGGGTATTCTGTTTTCCTTGGATCCAGGTCTTTCTCAAGGTGTGATCCCAGATGGTACAGCTTGGAGAGGTCCACCATGTGGGAACTCTGTCACCGAGTCCTGCAGGGATTGGCCATCTCCTCAATGCTTTTTAGTTTGTATATGAAGCCAGTGGGGTTTGGAGTTGTCATAGATACATAGGTGACACAATCTCTATCTCTCTCTTCCTCTTCATCTGCAGGTGATGCTGTGCAAGTCCTAGGGTGCTGCCTGGCATCAATAATGGACCAGGCAAGTTTCAAATTGAAACTGAACCCAGATACGATGGAGATCTTATTGTTGGGAGAATTACTGGACTGTTTAGAGCAGTGGTTCTCAACCTGCGGCTCCCCAGGTGTTCCTGGATTGCAACTCCCAGAAGTCTTCATCACTAGCTGAGCTGGCCAGAATTTCTGGGAATTGCAGTCCAGGAACATCTGGGGACCCACAGGTTGAGAACCACTGGCTTAGAGGGATATTTACCGAGCCCCAATGGACTTGCACACACACTCCTGAAGGACTGGGTTCACAGACCATGGGTACACTCTTGGACCCAGCTCTCTCTATGTGGAGGTGTGAATATCTGCTGTAACCAAGAGTGCCTTTTATCAACATTGGTTGATTGCCCAGCTGCACCTACCTGGATAATAAATGCCTAAGAAACATGATTCACACACTTGTACTACCTAAAATAGAGTACAGTGGTACCCGACTTAAGAGCAGCTTGACTTAAGAGCAATTTGACTTAAGAGCGGAAAACTGTTGGCATTTTAACTCCCACCTTACAAATTTTAGATATGGTCTGCTCGACTTACAAATACTTTTTTCATTTTTTTGATTTTTAACTAATTTTTTAAAAAAAATTTAGATAGGTACCCCGACTTAAGAGTAGTTCGACTTAAGAGCAGGCATTCAGGATGGATTAAATTGGTAAGTCGAGGTACCACTGTACTGTAACACCCTCTATGTAGGAAATGAGCTTCCTTGGTAGTGGCCCCAAGCTTCCTACAGACAGAGGTTCACCAGGCACCATCCTTGTTTTTCAGCAGCTAATTAAGACGGAATTATATAAAGTTGCCTTTGATTAGTGTGAATATTATCCTTAGATTTTCAAACATGTTTTAATGTGTGTATTTTTATTTAAAGGTAGTTTTAGCCAACAACAATGGTTATTGCATTTCATTACTGTATATTTTTCTTCATATTACATGGTGGTTTTAGTGTGTGATTTTACTGTATAAAGTGCTAACACTAATGGGGCACTATAGAAATGGAAGTAAGAGACTCCCACTTAAATAAATAAATATTTATTTATTAAATATTTATTTAATGTGATTTTTTAAAAAAAATCCATTTCCATTTATTTAAAGAAAGAAATAATAAAATCCACTACTTAGTTCGAAATAATCAGAATGTTCATGTTAATGAGAACAAAAGCTGCAGAACTTTACCAGCTATTAATCTAGGAAAGGAGGCTAGGTTACTGATATACTGTATTGCCCTGATTTTTCCCAGGTAAAGGTTATAATCACATGAGATAGCCCCCTCTTGTTCATCTAAAATTTTTAGTCCCGTGGCCATAATGTTAGGTTGATATCACAGTACTGTATTTTATTCCATCTGTTTCCCAATGCCTTTTCTGTAACTTCTCTGATGACCTACAAACAGGATATGATGCTGCTGTCATGTGGAATCAAGTCACTTCCACCTTATGATAATGCTATCAATTAGTGAGCATCAAAAAGTCATGTCATTAACTGCTCTGCTGGGTCTTGCAATCTAAGGCTGTGGCTTTCTTTATGCCAAACATCCCATGTTAGGTATTTCTCTTTTTCTGATAATCTCACCTCTCCTGGTACGATTGTTTTTTCCCCCCAGTGAAACTTCTTTTTCACAATATGATTGATCAAAGTTCATGCTTTAGTTTAGTATGTCAGTCATCCAGGTGAGTTCATCTGGAAGTTGACTGACGAAGCTGTTTGGACGAGCAGCAAAATGTTTCAATCTCTCAAGAAAATAAGTCCAGTTGCCATGACTCAACTTCTAGGCTTCAGTTTAGTAATTTTGGCTTCTAATCAAAACTGAGAAAGGGAAACCCCCTCTCATTCTTGCTATACCATGGCTTCCTCCAGTACGTTATTCCTTACAAAGCCAGCCTTAAAACAATTTGATGTTTCTAATCACAACTGCAGTCATGCTTGTAAAGGAGGAGGGAGAAAAAATAATACTAATATTCATATTTTCACAGAGACCAGACAATTAAGAAGAAGGAGAAGCTATTTCAGTTCTCGATGGTATGGGTGCTCCAGTGTTTAATCTTACTTTCTTAAAACAATCCCTTTACTTAATCATAAGTCATATAAATTGGATAATTTCCAGGCAAAAGTTTTGAGTTTATCAGACTTTTCTTTTGAACATCATAGCTCTGCTTATTTACATTCTGGGCATTTCTTCACTTATTCTCATAATAATAAGAATACTCCTTTCTCATGAAGATCAAGCAGAGGCAATCCCAAGACATGCAACTGTGTTTATAACATGCAAGTTTATTATGACTTTTAGAAGGTTAATCTTCTTAAGAATGAAAGGTCAGATCTAGAAAACCTTTAACTTCCTGATTTTACAATCAAAGCATTGAAGTAAGTGGGAAACTGGAACAGATTTCAAGACAGTATCTCTGATTACTCCACTCTCAGGAACAATAAAATATACCAGACATGTTCAGCAATTCTTTGCTATCAACTTTTGAAAGTTAGACTTTCAATGTAAGGGATTTGTCAGTTCATACATAAAGAACATGTGCAACTGGTTGGCACATCACATGTTCTGTATTCAAAAGTTCAAACTAAAACCTGTGAATTAAAAGACAGGATTTATTTCCAAAGACTAAGCTTGTTGACTGGTTAAGATAACACGATTTCCAATGTTATCACTTCATAATGAGTCAACAGATCTATCCTTTGAAGTCTTCTGGGGTTTGATGCATTGCATTTCTAAACTCTGATCCCTGGCATGAAATTAAAAAGACCAGGTTCAAATATATCAAAGGCAGACATATTATGGTACATAAATACCTCAGCTCGAACAATGAGTGAATTAAGCAAATTCTACCCTGAAGATTGGATTATGCAAAAAAAAAAATTGATGATCTGCATCCTCAGCAAGCTAGGAAGCAAGAAGGATGTTGATTAGAATGGCTGAAACATTAGCGCTCCGACATTTCGTCCTACAAAACTAGGAGCGGCAAAACTGAAAGTGCTATTTAATATTGTAGAGAGCGGAAGGGGGAGAAGAAAAAAGTCAGAATGGTAATCCGAGTGGGCATATTAGAGATGGAAAAATATATGAAAGTGTAACTGGTAGACCAAATGCAGCATCAATTAAATTGTTACCAGCATGCTGGGAAGCTCAGATGACCGAGAGAACATAGAATCATAGAGTTGGAAGAGACCTCAAGGGCCATCTAGTCCACCCCCCTGCCATGCAGGAACCCCATCACAATATTTCCGACAGATGGCCATCCAGCCTCTGCTTAAAAACCTCCAAAGAAGGAGACTCCACCACCCTCCATGGTAGCATATTCCACTGCTGAACAGCTCTGTCATGAAATTCTTCCTAATGTTCAAATGGAATCTCTTTTCCTGTAGTTTGAAACCATTGCCCCGAGTCCTAGTCTCTGAAGCTATGGAAAACAAACCTGTTTCCTCTTCAATATGACATCCTTTCAAATATTTAAACATAGCTACCATATCCCCTCTCAGTCTTCTTTTTGAAAGGCTAAACATTCCCAGTTCCCTAAGCCATTCCTCATATGACATTTCCTCCAGACCCTCAACCATCCTGGTCGCCCTCCTCTGCACCCGCTCGAGGTTGTCAATATCCTTTTTAAATTGTGGCGCACAGAACTGGACACAGTACTCCAGGTGGGGTCTGACCAGAGCAGAATAGAGTGGGACTATCACTTCCCTTGATCTAGACACTGTAGTTCTGTTGATGCAACCAAGAATCCCATTGGCTTTCTTGGCCGCCGCATCACACTGCTGACTCATGTTCAATTTGTGGTCCACCAAGACTCCCAGATCCCTTTCACAGGTACTATTTTCCAGCCAAGTATCCCCCATCCAATATCTGTGCAATTCATTTTTTTTTTAACCTAGATGTAGCACCCTAAATTTCCCTCTGTTGAAATCCATTCTGTTAGCTTTGGCCCAGCACTCTAACCTGTCAAGGTCTTTTTCGATTTTCATCCTATCCTCTGGGGAATTAGCAACCCCTCCCAATTTAGTATCATCTCTATTCCTTCCTCCAAGTCAGAATGAGAACTTCCTTTTCCCAACAACCCCAGGAAAGGCAAAAAGCTCTCAAGACTTCTTCTTCAAGCAAAGTCTACCTATGATTAAGCATGCTCATCAGTCCCCAGGATCATGATGGAGAGTAGTATGAGAAGATTCTTGGGTCTCCCTGAAGACAGCTAGAAAGACAGACTACTTACCTGTAACTACTACTGCTCTTCAAGAGGTCATTGGTGTCAACACACATATGGGTTCTGCACTGCACAGAGCGGGCTCTGAATCTGGATCTTGAAATTTTGGTGAGAGACTGATTCCTCCTCTTTTATGTGTATGTTCAGAGGGGCTATCTTTCAATTCAGTTAAGTGACCGACAGAGAAGGGTAGTCAGAAGGTTTTTCTCATCCTCCAGATAACTCAGGATCCAAGATCCAACATCTAAGATGGCAGTGCCACACATAGAAGTATTACTATATTCTTGACCAGTTTCTTCCTGTTTCTTGATGTACCAGTTTGTGTTGCCTGAGGCTATCTGTAAATCATCAGTCAGTCACGGTGCTAATATAAACAGAGCAATAGCTCATTTCATGAAATGTCCACTCTACAAGGGCACAGCAGTAAGAAGTTCAAAATTCCTTTGACCAAAAGCTTGCCTGATGTGTTGCCGCCCCCAACACTGCATGCAGATTCTTAAGTAGCAAAAGTAAGGAACAGATGCCAACAGTATGGAGAAGATTTTCAGCTGGGCTTTCTAGCTCACAAGGCAACTCTCACCCAATTTGCCAGTGGGTGTTTAAACAGAAACCCACAACTCTCCTCTTGTGCCCTACCACATTTTCCACATGGTCATAATGCAGGAGGCAATTGTTTATCCCATGGGCCATTCACTGTCTTATGTATAAATGAAAGCAAAGGAAGTGCAATGGAGTACTAGTGTTAGGATACGCCCTGAAGAAAAGAATGCCTATCTGTAACTTAATGTATCTCAAAAGTGATACCAATAGAGACACCATGTTTTCCACTAATTTCAAAGCCACACAGAGAACAGTCAGTAGCATACAAATGTTCCACCCTAAGAATGCTGGTAGACCTACCACAGACTGTAGTGTTTTCTCCCTACACCAAGGATATTAGCTAAATTTGCTAAGTAATGCATAGGCAGTGTTGACAGAAGTCAACTCAATGTGACTCTTCAGATGAAGGAGAAACTTCTTATGCTTCCTCAACAAGGGGATGTTACCTCTGACACTAAACACAACACTATAAGATTCCACAGCTACAGGTCCTTTGAGGCAAACAGAAGAAATAAAAGATGAATAACCATGTACCAATTCTGAATTATGTCAAGCTCTTCCAGGGTTTTCTAGTTCCAAAATAGTCAAAGGTAGTTTATTAGTCCCTTCTTTGACGAGTGTTTTGGAACTGTGCAGAATGCTCAAGACTGCATAGGCTTGCACAGTTCTTTCAAAACTCAACAGGGTATCAATCTCCCCATTCCTGTCTCTGCAGCCAAGTGCTGTACAGATTCAAAGTGAAATTAGAAACTCTGAAGAAGCAAATACAGATGAAAGAATAGGCAACACCTTTGCAGGCCACTAAAAATATATCATTATATCACAAGCAAGCTTTCATGGATCAAACACCACTTCAATGGGCTTTTACCAGTGTGAAGAATCTACAGTTCATGGCAAGATGGGATTTACTCTTAAGATGTAAATCTAAAGAAGGACAAATACAGAGGAAAGATGAAGCAGAAAAGGGATACAGGATCTGCAAAGGAACATTTGCTCTTTGTGAAATGTTGCTACTGCTGTGGCAGAGAAGAACTGAACAGTAGTCCACCTGCGCATGTGAATTAGGGACCTCCTGATTGTAGGGCAGTGATGGCGAACCTTTTAGAGACTGAGTGCCCAAAATGCAATTCAAAACCCACAAATTTTTCACAAAGTGCCAATACAGCAACTGAACCTGAATACAGGTGGCTGTGAAGGGGCGATGTCGGGTGCCTGCAGAAAGGGCTCCAAGCGCCACCTTTGGCACCCGTGCCATAGGGTCGCCAACACTGCTCTAGAGGGTTTTTAAGTGGGGCTGTGTCCCTCTATGAGACATACATAGATACAGACAAAGACGATGCCTCATGAAATCATGTCCTATACTCATGTTCAACAATTGTGGTGCACATTCCTGATTAAAAGAGAATAGCACTCCAGGAATCTTTTCAAATAAGACTTTTACCTTTATAAATAAGCAAAGGTACAATTGCCATATTGGACAGAAACACATTTGGGACAATCTACCCAATGGTAAACCTCTTATCAGCTATGAACAGGAAAATTTGGCACATCCTTTTCAAATATCACCATCTGACAATGCAAAGCTTGCATTTTACTGCATTTAACAGATTTACAGAAGTGGCGGATTTTGTTTGCTTGTTTTGTTTTAGGGGTGTGTGATTTTTTGTTATTGCTTATTAATAGTATAACATTCAGCATGAAATGCTGAAAAACAAGGGAAAAGCATAAACCCCTATTTGGAAGTGCGGGGTTGTTTAAAAGTTCTAGTCAACAGCAGATCTGTTAAGCACACGTCGTTACATTTGCAGCACTGTGTTCTTTCTTTTAATAGTAAAGATAAATCCCGAGTGCTCCAGGCACATCTATCCTGTTTACAATAGGGTGGGAAGCTTGAGATGTTTATTACACTCAGAAAGGGATTCGCTGGAGGGCTGCAGTGTACTAATACGTGCCTGTGACTGTCAAATAGGTCAGGTTTTCACATACCTGATATAGTTATTAATTCATCATAATGTTTTAACCTTCCCTTGTTGATTTTTCTCCCTACGCCCTGATGTTGGCAGACTGGGGAGGCAGGTTTTATTTGTTTGTTGAATAATCCTATGTGATATTCCCCATCAAGTCTTCCCAAATATGCCTGCTGAATCAAAATTGTGTATTTTTAATTGTATATTATTATTATTTTCATTGAACCTCTTTCCATCCTGCTCAACACCCCTTCAAATGGCCTGGTCTACAGGCACGGTGAACAGACGGGGTATCTGTAGGATATTTATATTATGCTGTTATATATTTACATAGTTTATATCCCATACTTTCCACAGAAATGTGTGTTCTCAGCTGCTCACAGACTTGTTTAAGAATGGCCAAAATACAATTTAACAGTGTGGAGAATAATAAATGGCTAACACAGCAATGTTACTTAGATATAAGAAAAAGGAATTGGAACTGCTTTTGGCTGAAAAGGCATATTATTTTTGAAACCCTGAGCAAACACACATGCCTGGCTTGGCACCCAAGTGAGAAAGGTGCCAGGTAGGCCCTGCTGTGGAGAGTGGGACAAAGCAAAACGCTTTCACTGAAGTTATTTCCCCCAAACTCTGCCTACCTACCTCTCTTCCCTTCTATTTTGAAGGACAGGGTTTCAGGAGAAAAGCCTCAGTGGGTAGGCAGACTAATATGAGAGAATGTGATCAGGCTTAGCAATGCCCACTGGTTTTTCTCTATGGGCACCTTATCAGGGCCCTTTAAGGTGCTATAAAAGTCTCATACCAAATCTGGCCAAGGGCAGGACCATGCTTCTTCTGAGACTATCTAAATATCTCTCACTCAGGTTGGTGAGGTCATGGTGATAGTAACTGACCAGGGGCTCTGCGATACTCATCGTGAATGTGGCTACCACCATTCAGAGTCAAGGAATGCCCCTTTGATCTGGGCACTTTGTGGATGAGAGATGGGCTTTTGCAGCACCCCACCTTTTATTGCCTTTCAGTCCAGGTAATGAAGGAGCCTTAAGGTGTAGTGGGTGTTTCTGAGTCAAGAGATCCTGGCTGACCCTATTAGTAGCCAACTGTCTATCTAGGTATACAATCTTAGGCAAAGAAGGGCAACCACTTTCACAAAGCCCTTTGTGAATGCTCGTGGTGTGGTGGAGAAACAGAAATGTAAGATCTCAAACCAGTGTAGATGCTCCTTCCCACCATGAACTGAAGAAATCTTCTGTGAAAGTATGGATGTCCACATGTAAATAAACACCACTGAGATCCACTGATTCATACCCATCCCCTCAACAAAGATATGCTAGAATGGTCCCGATGATAAATATTTGGAAATGTTTGATTATGATAAACACATTGACATGCCAGTGGTCTAAGATAGGTGGATGACCAGTGTTCATTTTGGGATACAGTAAAATATTTTATTTTGCAAGAGTACTTGTTCTATGGTTCTGCTTACAAATGGTTTGTGGACTTCTGTTAAGAGGACTACAGACAGAGGGTGGGCTCGGTGATATTCTGCAGTGGGATCTTGCCAAATTTTAGGTTAGATTCAGATGGAGGTTCCTGCATGGCAGGGGGTTGGATTAGATGGCCCTTGAGGTCTCTTCCAACTTTATGATTTGATGATTCTATGAATTATCTGTAAAACCCAAGAATCTCTAGCAACTGCCTTCCAGTGATGGCAAAAGGGTGTGTAGCTTGTGATACTACATCAAACCTGGGATTTCGAAGCAAGACTTTTTATTGGAGAACTGTTTCCATCAGAGTAGCCTGGTAGCTAGATCGGTGGTACAAAACATCTAATAAATAAATAACTAAATAATTTCCTGGTAGTGCAAAGCACAACTGCTGAAGGAAGAGTGTGAGATCAATGGGCAATCTGCTTAGTCAGGTCATGTTTTAGAGAATCTATGGAAATAGCAGGAGCAAGGTTGTTTGCCCTTGAGCCAAACTGTTGTAACTTGTGGGACTGTATATCAAAATCTCCGGTCTATCTTCTCATTGAAAAGCCCATGTGGACAAAGCATTTGATGGAAATGGAGCGAACTGGGAGGTCATGTCCAGTGGCATGGCTCTCAGTCTCTTGCCAAATACCAATAGCTCAGCTACTGAAGTTTCAAAATGAGGTTGCACAGGCTCAGAAAAACCAGAGGTGAAAGTCAACAGTGAACAAGAGGAGCATGTGGCTTCAGTACCTATGGACACATGTATGTCTACTTATGCTTAGAGCAGGCCTGCCCAAAGTCCGGCCTGGAGGGGGGGGGCAAATCTGGCCCGTCAGGCCATTCTGAGTGGCCCGTGGCTGGCTGGCCTGCCCCTCCCTTCCCCTCCGCCCCATGTTTTTTTTTTTTTAAAACTCTTCTGCCAACACTGACACCGCTGGGAAGCTTGGGTGGCTGGGTGGTCTGCCGCCACTGGCACCGCAGGGGAATGTGTGGGGGTGGGCAGGCCAGCAGGCCTCTGCAACAACCAAGGGGCTTTGGGTGGGCTGGTGGGTGAGCCGTCACCACCGCTGGAGAGCCTGGGGGGGTGCAAGATCACATAGATCACCTCTTCCAAGGGACGACCTGTGGCCACGGCTCCCTGTGCTTCCTTTGGTCCCCACCTTCCTTCTTTCCTCCCTCCTTTGGTCCCCACCTTCCTTCCCTCTTTCCTCCCTCCCTTGTTCCCCACCTTCCTTCCTTCCCCTCTTGGTTTCCACCTTCCTCCCTCCCTCCCTTGGTCCCCACCTTCCTTCCTGTGGGTGGGGTTGCAAGGGGCCAGTGGGTGGGGCTTTTGGGTCAGTGGGTGGGGCTTGCAGTGGGGTGGCAGGGTCGGGGAGCAACCGGCCCCTGACACATTCTCAGCCACCAAATCTGGCCCTCCTTCCAAAAAGTTTGGGCACCCCTGGCTTAGAGGTACTTTTTCCTTTAAAAAAACATGCAGGCCATGGCTCTTCTGCAATACCTGCTAAATACATTCAAAGTCAGTTAAACAAATAGCTAACTTTTCACAGTAAAGAGCACCAGGGAGAAACTGATAGGTACCTTATAGAAGGGATTTTCCGAAGAATGTGATGTTGTTGTTTTTACCCACCTCCTGCCCCTGGAAAGCTCTGGGCAGTGCTGAAAAACCACCTCAGTTGAAGGGAAACAGAGAGCCTCCTTCCACCCACTTGAGCATGTTCCTTCTATTTTAAGTAAACTAAATGTGTGTTTACAATAAAAAGCACAGCCAATCTCTCTTTCATTGGTTTCAGAATCAACTATATATAAAGACGTAACACTTTTTCTGAAGGCATGATTATTTCCTCCACAGGAACCCTGAATATTCCAAATTATGGGGGTGGCGGCGGCTGCTGTATGGTACACAATTATAAGTGTTCCCATACCAACCAATCCACGTCTCGCACAATCTGTTCACTTGTAACACAATTAAGACAAAGACTTCCAACTCGGTTCCAAGGAACTCCCATAAATACCAGCGATCAGTAGAGATCAGTACAACAAGCCTGCCACCTCTTGCCAAAGTCAGTTTAGCGATCCCTGCCAACCTCCTGCAAATCACAGAAACTGGGACATTCTGGATGTATGAACTCCATTAAGATGCACACTTCCCCTGAAAGGTGACAGGTGGTACAGTCCATACTTTTCACAGAGAAGATCCCATTTCCAATTCCTGTCTGAAACCCTGAAAATCTAGCCCCAAACAATGCAAAATAAATCGTACTGAACTAAGCAGATCAATACCTCAGCAAAACATTGTTTCTTATATTTCAGCACTGGGGATCCCTACAGTGGGTACTAAGGGTTGTGCCACAGATAAACCAATATGATAAAGATGAAAGACATAATACAATTGAGCTAAAAGTGAAAAAACATGGTATGTCAACACTCACAACATAAACAAAATGAGTCAGCTCAGTAATTTTGGGACTCAGTACCCCTCAGCCAAGTTCATCTGATACTACGTCCTATATCAGGGATGGCGAAGATATGGCACGCGTGCCAAAGGTGGCAGGTGGAGAGCTTTCGCCTGGTATGCAACATGCTCCCTGCACCCCCTCTTCCCCCTCCAATGGACCAGCCATGAGGAATTTGTGGAGGGGGGAATAGGGGGATGGGCAGGGAGCATATTGTGTGCCAGGCTGACCCTGCCGCCTCCCATCCCATCGCCATCGCCCAACCCTGCCTCCACCGCCATCACAGCTTCCATCCATGCCCCCCCTGCCACCGATGACCCTGGCCCTGCCACCGCCCCGTCACTCTTGCTGCCTTCATCCCCACCCCTGCCCTCACTGTCGCCGATCCTGACCCCCCTGACAAAATCCTCACAAAATTGCCAAAGAATCAGGAAGCAGGCCCCTTGGTTCATACCTCTCAAAAAGGTAGGCTGATAAAGGCAGCAGGCATTCCAAGGTCCATTTGTCTTGTGCATCGATTAATATGTGATATGGGGGTGAAGATTTGGGGGAAGGGGTGTGCCCCCCCCAAAAAAATTGCCAGCTTTAAAGCTGTACATAAACATGAGCATGAGTTTCCAGTCTCTACATGCTATGTCACAGGCACACAAAAAGGAACCTGGAACAGAAAATGAAGGCATAAGTTCCAGGCACGAAACAGCGGCAAGGTACTATGATGTTATAAAGTCAGACAAGGTACAGATTTTTAAGATTTAGTAATTTTTAAGGCACAGGAAGCAAAAGGCATATCGAATAACTCCCGGTTCAGGAACAGATTTATTTTTGTTAAAAGGGCACAGATAGCTTGGAGGTTGAGG
This sequence comes from Phrynocephalus versicolor, assembly GCA_023846285.1. Classification (NCBI taxonomy): domain Eukaryota; kingdom Metazoa; phylum Chordata; class Lepidosauria; order Squamata; family Agamidae; genus Phrynocephalus; species Phrynocephalus versicolor. The sequence continues at coordinate 2,615,656 of JAHTLZ010000038.1, read as the reverse complement.
AGAGGGGAGAGAGAGAGAGAGAGAACATGCTTGAAGCATATAATTATGCATCCTTTGAGGCAAAGCACCACACACACACACACACACACACACACACACACACACACACACACACCTGCTAGCAATGCCTCTGGTACTATTAGCACACAATTAGGCAGCCTACAAGAGCTGGAAAGATCAGGACTGCACCTCATGGAACGTGGCAGGGCAGCATCCAGAGTTCAGAGAGAATCGCATGGCACAGTTACTGCTTAAACACCAACTGTCTATGGGAAAAGCTATAAAATAACACAGAAGTTCAACAACATATATTGAGAGAAAGTGTTTTTTAAAAAATCTTCTCTCAGCAGACACAAGTTTTTAAAAATCCATCTTTAATCCAAATTTTCCCAAGGACCGTGGTGTGTGTTTGTGTAGTGTTTTCCATATGAAAAAAAATGCTTCTTTTTCTTTTCTTGTCCAATTTATTTAGCCCTCTTCAAGTAATATAACTGTTAAAACACTCAATTTCTAGAGGTTCTCTAATATGACCCTAATGTCTCATAAACATTCCTTATGAGTTTCATTGCTAAGCACTACCATAATAATAACCTTTGACCTGCAGAGCTGGAAGCGACCCATGAATCATGGAGTCCAGACCCTCCCAAGGAGGCAGGGGGGGAATTGAACTCCTAACCACTGGCTCCCCAGTGAGAGACCAATTGTTGACCATGACATTGCTGCAGCTGTTATGTTCCATTTGGCCACCTCCAATTTATGCCAATCTCATGCATGAGTACTCTCCAAAATGTCTGATCTTCAACAACCCTGCCCGGTTTTTGTAAACGCAAGACAATGACGTCAACTGCATTTAAACCCGAAAGCCGCCGACTTAAGGAAGATCTGAAACCATGCTTACAAGCTGATTAGAAATGTTAATCAACCTGAACTCCTCCCCACATTTTACACTCCGGACAGAAGGGGAGAAGGGACTGTATCAAGTCATGCAGCCAATTCTCAACGTTAACTGGTGAACACCTCTGGCTCTGCAGCTTCACACAGAAAACATTTCAGAGCACCTGCTTCCAAAACAGCTGCTCTGGGAATTCTTTTCCCATAAGACATGCTTGAGGAAGAAACCCTAAGTACATCTGAGGGCCACTTCCATCCCCATGGTGCATGTTCATGCTATATAAAACTGGGTTATTGCCTCCTGAAAGCATTAGACCACAGCCTAGCATGAGCTTAGCAGTACAATTCTGCCATGGCAGATAGCAGTAGGTTGATGAAATGCCCAAGCTACTGCTGACTTAGTAAAATCTGCCAAGTCCACAAGAAGGAACCCATCCACACAGGGAGGAAGAGTTTAAAAACTGTTTTCCCTATTGCACAACACTAGAACTAGGGGGCACTCCGTGAAACTTTGGGGTGCTAGATCTGAAACAAATCAGAGAAAGTCCTTTTTCACCCAGAGGATCCCTGATCTGTGGAACTCCCTGCCAGAAGAAGTGGTGACAGCTGTCAGCCTTGACAGCTTTAAGAAAGGATTGGACAAGTTCATGGAGAACAAGGGTATCAATGGCTATCCTTATGGATGCCTAAGGACAACCTCCGGGTTGGAGAGATAGGCAGGATATCTCTCAATGCCATTTGCAGGGAATCGTAAGCAGGTGAAGACATCTGCTTGGGAATACCCTGAATCAAATGGTGAGCTGCTGTGTGAGACGGAATGCTGGACTGGATGGGCTGTGGCCTGCTCCAGCAAGGATGTTCTTATGTTCTTCTGTAATGATCTCCTCCTAACATACAGGACTAGGGGCAGGCCTGCCCCTCCCTGTGATCTTCAAATGGACTCACTGGCTGTGCAATTTTATGCTGTGCAACTGTGACAATGTCATCAGCCCTACAAGTTTTGATGGAATTCAAAGCATAAAGCTGTGCCACAACCCAATGTGCAGTCCCTATTGGTTTGATGATGAAGAAGGAGAAGTAGAATCAGGAACATGTTTTAAGTATTCTTTTATATAAATAGTGATTGTTGGATGGCGTTTCTGTTTCTTCTGTACTACTCTGAGGGCCATGAATGGATAAAACACTGTTTGTCAACCACTGCTAACCATCTCAATGTCAAATCCATGTCCTCCATTCCAAAGGAACACACAGCAAAACTCAAGCTTTCTGAAAGTTAGTTTTAAAAACAACCTTACAGAGCAGGAGATAGGCCATCTTATTTGAATTCAGGGTCCAATTTCCAATTCAAGAAGGGCTGGATCTACATTCCAGCAGCAGGCCGGACTAAAGGCAGAGCAAAGTGGGCAGGGCAGATATAATTCTTAGTAATGTGGATGTCTTCTCACCAAACATGCAAAGCACATCTCATTTCTGTATATATCTGCTCAAGAATAAGCCAATGCACAGCACAGCTCAGCCTATTTCCATGCAACAGCTTCTAAGGGTTTAAAGAGCTTCTCATATCTGATCCGAGATAAGGTGATTTGGGGGGGGGGGGGCATTGGCCGGCTGGATGGGGAACCCTCACTGGCTACAAATTCTTCAGCCCTGTGCTGGAGACTCCATCAGACAGGTCTGTCAATAACAGCTTGGCAACTGCTCAGATCATGGGAACAATTTACCAATCTATGGAAATTGCTTTCAACAAAGCCTTGTAAATTGCTCCAGGCTATGAAAAGAAAATTCAGATGCACAGGGTTACTTATTTTCTGCACTGAGGATGCACAATCCATTCTGAAAGAACAAAGCATAAATCAGTTACATGTTTGGGGAGCTGACTAGACTCCAGATGTTCTTGACCATGGGGGGGGGGGAGAGAAAGAAGGAGAGGGAGAGGGAGAGAGAGAGAGAGAGAGAGAGAGAGGGTTTTGCATAAAAAAAAACATTCTCCAGCCCAGGTTCTACCAAATCCACACCTCAAGGATTACTTACAATAGTCAGGGCGCAAACACTTCTGCAGAAGAAAAAAGAAATAAACTCATTTTTGTGATCTCTCTCTCTCTCTCTCTCTCTCTCTGTGTGTGTGTGTGTGTGTGTGTGTTCATGTTCCACACTTAATTTTGGCCAAGAACAAAAGCACAGTATTTCTAAATACTCCTCAGAGCCTCTGGAATGAAGCATGCCAACTAAAACACCTACTACGAATTTAGTAATGGCCTAAGCAAACATAAATTACAGAGCCAGACATTTTAAAAGGGAAAAAACTGATTTATTGTTACACTGGAGACACGACAGGATAGCAGCATAATTTCTTTTTTCCATGTATTCATCAACACTGAAAATGTGTTAATTCAAAAAGAATCCAACAATAAAAATTACTCCCCATTTCTCTACTTCTCACACGTCCCTTAATTTGCTTGTAAATGGTTCTC
>JAHTLZ010000038.1:2592094-2612254 GCA_023846285.1 Phrynocephalus versicolor | reverse complement strand
TGTGTGTGTGTGTGTGTGTGTGTTCATGTTCCACACTTAATTTTGGCCAAGAACAAAAGCACAGTATTTCTAAATACTCCTCAGAGCCTCTGGAATGAAGCATGCCAACTAAAACACCTACTACGAATTTAGTAATGGCCTAAACAAACATAAATTACAGAGCCAGACATTTTAAAAGGGAAAAACTGATTTATTGTTACACTGGAGACACGACAGGATAGCAGCATAATTTCTTTTTTCCATGTATTCATCAACACTGAAAATGTGTTAATTCAAAAAGAATCCAACAATAAAAATTACTCCCCATTTCTCTACTTCTCACACGTCCCTTAATTTGCTTGTAAATGGTTCTCAGGAGGGTTGTTTAAGCGGGGGGGGGGGTTGAGCTCGGGTGGATTTTGTAGTCCTCTGGTTCTCCTTCAGACCTTCTGGAGTATTCTGCATAAAGGGAGATTGCCAAAGACTCCAGTACCAAACAGAACCCAAAACCTCAGATATCTGGGACCCATTACACTGAAAAACTGCCAAAAGAAACATAGAAAGGGAAAAGATGCCCTTAGCTTCCCACTTCAGCATGGTGTTGGCCTCTAACGCCACAATCAATCAATCAACAGAAGAAGAGGAAGATAAAGAAGAGGAGGAGGAGGAAGAGGAGGAAAATCTGCACCAATCAAGGCATTAGAATGGATATCTAGTTGGGACAATTCTGTTTAAGCAGTTTTAAACAGCCCAGCTTTGGGAAGCAACTGACATTTCCAGAGTTATCCTCTACAGAAGGGGCAGGTGAAGGCATGAACAAGACTCAGGGCTGCTTCCAAATTTCATCCTACAGACAATCAGAATACATATTAGGTACATGAGAACAGACCCAAACTGTGAGGGTATATAAGCTTTACAGAGAGAGATGCATACGCATTTTGCATTAAAATGTGCTGGTTAAAGCATACATTAAACCAGATGGACCAGATTACTGGCTTTGAGACTGAGTCTCTGTCTGACCTACCTCACAGGATTGCATGAGAATAAAATGTATTTATTTTTAATTTATTTTTGAGTATTTTTACCCTGCCTTTCTCCTTGGAAATGGAGGTGGGGGCAGCATAAGCCAGCTTGACGATTCAGAGAAAGCACAGCTTGGTAAACTATCTTTTAAAAATTACAGTAGTACCTTGAATAAAGGAATTAATTCATTCCAAATGAAAATTATGTTAAGCAAATTTTCCTTTATACAAATTCCCATAGGAATGAATTGAAAACAGAGTAATCCCATTTTTATGTTGTACAGATTCTCCTCATAGACGATTATGTTAAGCAAATTTCCCCTATCTGGATTTTTTTATGTTGTACAGATTTTATGTTATACAGGGCTGTTTGTTATACAAGGGTCCACTGTACCTATCTATCCCTAGGTAAGGGGAAAAGTTACTGCAATTTTGCTGCAAATGTTCCCTTTCTACTTCAACAATAATTCCAACGACGAGGAGTTGCTTACTTAAAAATTCTGAATGCTCTAGTTCCCTTCTCTGTGCACAAAATACACTCTCCTCCTCCTGCCCACCTCACTGTCAACTCAACATTCACAAGCAAGCAAGCGTGAGCCAGCTCATGTTATTCCCAAGTAAGGGCGCCCTCCAGACATTGTCAAAATACTTTAAAAGTTACAGTTACAGCACAAAAAGAAAAGAAAAAAAGAAAGGGGAAAGTTATGTGCTACTTTACATAATCAGAAGACAAGCCCCGTGGCGCAGTGGTTAAATGCCTGTCCTGCAGGTAAAACTGTGCTCACAACCTGGGGTTCAATCCCAGGTAGCCGCAGGCTCAAGGTTCACTCAGCCTTCCATCCTTCCGAGGTCAGTAAAATGAATACCCAGCTTGCTGGCGGGGGGATGTGTAGCCTGTGTGTGTGTGTGTTGTGTCATTACAGTCGTGACCGACTCTTTGTGACCCCATGTCCATGGAGTTTTCTTGGCAGGAGTACTGGAGTGGCTTGCCAGTTCCTACTCCAGACGCCTACAGCACCTGGTATTCCATGGTGGTCGCCCATCCAAGTACTAGCCAGGGCCGACCCTTCTTAGCTTCTGAAATCAGGCGAGATCAGATGTGCTTATTAGGGCACCTAGGCAGCTTTACTGCATTACTGTAATTAAAACTGTAAACCACCAGAAACTACTTGAAGTGGTATGGGGCGGTATATAAGCAGAAGGATGGGTGGTGCTTTTTAATAGGCCATTAAAAATCTCACAAAGGAAGTCAGCTTTTGTCCTTGCAGGAGTCCGAATCAGGCTGGGCCTTACATAGCTGGGGGTGATACAAAAGAAATATAAGAATTTTAGCTGGCCATGCTTTATTTCTCAAGAAGAGTCACAAGCTTTCACCACCCAGAAATCATCACTATATCTGTTGATCTGGTCTTGATATCTGGCTAGTCTTCACACCACCGGAGACGGTTTTGGGTGTAACAAATTAATTGTGTACATGATCTATTCACTTCCTCAACATGTTTTACCCCATTTCTAAGTGCAATTCATGTTGCAAGTCACTCTTTGTAGGAGCTTATTTCTCAGATATGTATCAAGCAAGCAAATAAATTAATCAGATCATTCTCACCTTAAACTTGTTTTCACACCTACATTTCATGTGTGACTCTGTGTGTTTGCTGACAGTCCTCTCCTATCCCATGAAACTCTAATATTAAAAGTGGAGAGAACAGGTCTCTGTATGACAACTGCAATCATTGCCTACCTCCCTTCTGTCCCAAAAATGGCTTTGCTGTTGTTGTTGTGGTGTCATTACAGTCATGACCCCATGTCCATGGAGTTTTGTTGGCAGGAATACTGGAGTGGCTTGCCAGTTGCTATTCCAGACGCCTACAGCACCTGGCATTCCTTGGTGGTCGCCCATCCAAGCTTTTGTGTCCGTCTGTTCTTCATTTGAAAGCCCTTTGCCATTTTCTAGAATTTTATGGTACACAAGCACACATGGTATGCTTAGGGTTTTTTTTATCTCCTACAGAGTGATGGGCCATCCTATGATTACAAGGGTATAGCCCAGTGGTTCTCAACCTGTGGGTCCCCAGATGTTCCTGGACTGCAATCCCAGAAGTCTTCATCATGAGCTGAGCTGGCCAGGATTTCTGGGAGCTGCAGTCCAGGATCATCTGGAGACCCACTGGTTGAGAACCACTGGTATAGCCACTGCCACCCTTGTGGGGAAGAGCAAAAACCCAATTCCTTATCTTCTTCTTCAAGTGCCATGTCCTCGTAGAGCATTTAGCAATCAGTAGCCTGAACAGGTTTCTATCTAAAGCTATTCTAAATAGAGCAGTTGTGCTCACTGCAGACCATTGGCTTAAGTTCCTAAGCCAGAAAGTTCTTCTACGCCCCAGGCCACGGTTCCCATCTATTATTCCTGTCTCACGCTGCATAAAAGCGGGGGGGGGGGGAGTAACGTCCCAAATAAGAGCAGAAGCTCATCAAACTGCGTGGATAAATTAGGATCCGAAATGCTGCTTTAGGAACATAAAGCATAAGCACTGACAGAAATTGTGAATAACTACTTTTTACTACATAATGTAGAAACAAACCTATGGCACAGGGCCTGAAAAGGCAGATGCCAAGACCAAGAAAGTGAGGCACACATGTCTCCATTAATCTTTTATGAGTGCCACCTCCCAATTAAGTAATTGCACCAAGATACTGGAACTCTCCTTCACCCAGATATCAGATCCATATTCCTGCCTCCATTCTGTCTTTCTCTCCCCCACACCCCCGACCCCGAACAGTGTGAGACGCATACTAATTCCACTAGTACGTAACGAAATATTTTCTTTCTTAAAATTCAGACATGATGAATTCCAGTCCATATAGTTAATTCCAATCCATATTATTGAAGGGTGGTGATGGGGGAGCTAGACATAAATTGTATACACAAGTCATGTTTTCAACATTACATATATGACCATTTTAATGCATTATGTTCTAGCTCACCTGCCTATATCAAAATAAAAAAATAAGTGTAATTAAATAATCAATGATACAATTTTTTTCACAGTACCCCCCTCAAAAAAAAGCAACCTTAGGAAAGATTAGAAATGACCTCCCCCACTTTTTTTTTTTTGGCAAAAATATATCATGTAAATTAACCAGATGCCTCTGAGGTAGTTCTAAGCTTGTGAGAAGGTGAGATCATATGCTTTCCAGAAGAAAATGACCCTCTGCTTCAAAATTTCCATTTACTTAAAACCAAATTTGGGGGTCAGCATGGGGCCATCACTATTCTATAAATGTTAAGGTGCTCTGTTTGAAAGCTCATTTATTCCTTCTCCTGACAACTTGCAAAATACTCTTTTTCCAGGCCAGTTAGAAGCTGTTTATGCTCAAAGTGCACCTACCACCTGGTGAAACTCAAAGGTTCCACTGTGCACTTTCAGATTCAGGTTAGATTTGACCCTAAAGCACCAACGAAAATACTCTACTGGACATTAAAGGGGCATTTCGTCATTTCCATCTAGAAAGGGAAATGTCCACAACACCAGCAAACTTACAGTACCACGGATGTCAAAAGTGACTAAGTCTGTCCTGCCAAAAGAAAACTTAGTCCAAGAAGGGCAGGAGTTACTTCACCTTTATTCTACCAAGTGGACAATACAGGATGTAGATGTCACTTTGGGCTTTTAAACCAATAACATCCAACACACAGTCCCTGCTCAGAACAAACGTAGTGCCACACTTAGATAATTTGAAGGCAATGTGTTATATTTGCACCACTTTAACTAGCTGTCATCATTTTTTAATGGAAGCACACTATCATTATGCTCCAAAGCCATGGATTGTGCCATTAATTTGTCTGGTAAGCCCTGAATAATGATTCAGTGGGTAGCGCCCTCCTCTTTATTAGTGTCAGAAGCACCAACAAATTATACTGACAGATAACATACACTACTAAGCAGACTATAAATAAGTAAGAAAAATATTATGTATTTAAAAGTATGTAAAATGAGTAAGATGACAATAAATACCGGGCCATATCAACAGCATCCCCTCTTGCCAACATAAGATCTTCCTGCACGCACACTGGTGAGCACTGTACACATTGTAATAGGTGTGAGATGGTTTGTTCTTCTCCACATTCACCCAAGGTGTCTTCTATAGGGAAGCCCCATTTTACCAGATTCTCCTTTGATCTTCCACCCCGTGCACAGACTGTTTAATGCTTTCCATAGGAGCCATGGTTGTCCTTAACCAGGCAGTGGAGAGTCATGTGGTTCTGCCCTGTAACACAGCAGCTTCTTGCTCGCCCTCCATGATTCTAGGACAGGGTGTTCTGTGGGGGCTAATGGTAGGGAGAGGCAGAGGTTTTGAGGAAACTATGCCTTGATTTCAGTCTCGGCTTTGGTGGTTGAGGACCAAATAACAAGTGTGTTTCCGAGGTCATCGCTTTGAGCCACTCTTTCTGCACAGCACTTTCCCGGTGAAATTTTGGTGGAGGAATGCCAGCTAGGTAATGCACCTTTTGCACTGGGGTTGGTTTTAAACATGCCGTGACCAACTGTGTGCTTTCATTCAAGCCCACATCCGCCTGTTTTGTGTGGTTTGATCTATACCAAAAAGGAATAGCACAGGGCTAGCACAGAACTTCTTAAAGTGAACGGCTGGCCACACCATCTTGCACCCAGAATGTTCTTCAAAGCAAATACTTTCTGTTTGGTATTAAGAGAGTCCTTCTTGAAAGTGAGAGTTTGATTCAGGGTTGTGTGTGTGTTGTGTCGTTACAGTCATGACTGACTCTTCGTGACTCCATATCCATGGAGTTACCCCCAAGTATTTTGGGGTAGCACTGTGTTCTAGCCTAGCACCATTCCATGTCACCTGCAGCATTTTTGATGTTTCACGTGTTTTCAAGTGGCAAGCGTGCAACTGAGTATTTAGGCAGTTTGGTTTTAAGTGATTATCAGGCAGTTATAGGCAGCCCCTTCTGATAAGGAGTAATTCTATAGTGGTCCAGCCACAAATACAACTTCCTCATTTAAACCGCTCTCGGTACAGAAAGGCAGCCCCATGACAAATCACACAATACGGCACTGAGTGCAGCCACCCACAAAGTAGCAAATGGGTACCATCCCTTGAGGGAAAGTCTTTTGGGCCTCGCTGGAGACTTTATTTGATCCACTCCTTGCTGTAATTTCCAAAGCAGCAGTCATGCAACCTTTTTGCAGCAAAAGAGTTCCAAGAGTTCTGAGGAAACATTCCTACAACTGCTCTGCTCTCATGGACTTAGATCATGCCACAATAAATGTCTTCGTATTTAAAGGGTGTGTGTGGTGGTGGTGGGGTGTCACTTTTCTTCACTGCACATAGAGTACTAGGAGTCAAGAAACTACCAGCTTGGAAAGTCTTGAATCCTGCATCCAGATTACCCTTCAGCTGTGAACACTTACTTAAAAGCCTACACCGTTTCCACTACTTTTGCCTACACCTAACTCTAATTTGGACCCAAAGTGTTAAACAGAGCAAGAGCCAACTCAGTTTCCACCTTTGAGACTCCCAGTTGCAAGCTTCAAGAGTGTTTTTTTAAGCCTTTAGGTTTTCTGGTCCACACAAGCTCTCCAGGCTCCCACTTAAGATGTTTTCCCTGGCAGGCAGAACAAAGCTGCTTACGTCCATTTGTAAAAGAAGCGTTTCTACTGGCATCTATCTCTGCTGCTGAACTGAACGTTCAGGAGTGACCACAGAGATTCTAAATTATCAAGATCAGCCACATTTTCAAAATTAAAAAGGAATGCTTAGATGCAGATCTATGGATTGTCCAAGGAAGCTGCACAGCTGGCAAAACAAAATGGCTGTTTTTAATTAAACTCCCCCTCCCCCCACATTTTAACACAGTATACATTTCAGGCATTCTTAATCCTGAAATGGTCAGAACACCCTGTAATTAACTGTTATATTAAAGTGATTAACGGCAGAAAATTCAAACACATGATATCACCATTATGTAAGAGAACCTAATGTACAGTCTTACTGAAGGCCTTGTCCAGAAATATCACGTTTTGTCATTTGCGCTAAAACTCTCACAGCAAGGTTAACTCGTAATTCGCCCCTCCCAAGAGTACTGTCTGCTTATTAACAATAGAACAAGAGCTCCCCAGAGGCCCCACTGCTGCAACAATACCACAAAGATCTCTTTCCAGGCCTATTAAGATCTATAGGGAAATGTAGAGTGCTGCATCTAGGTAAAAAAAAATGAAGTACACAGATATAGGATGGGAGACACCTGGCTGAAGAACAGTATGTGTGAAATGGATCTGAGAGTCTGGGTGGACCACAAATTGAACATGTCAGCATTGTGACTTGGCAGCCAAGAAAGCCAACACGATTCTTGGTTGCATCAACAGACACATGGTGTCTACATCAAGGGAAATGATAGTACCACTCTATTCTGCTCTAGTCAGACCCCATCTGGAGTACTGTGTCCAGTTCTGCACACCTCAATTTAAAAAGGATGTTGACAACCTTGAACAGGTCCAGAGGAGGGTGATCAAGATGACTGAGGGTCTGGAAGAAATATCTTAGGAGGAGCGGCTTAGGGATCTGGGAATATTTAGCCTTACAAAAGAAGTCTAAGAGGTGATATGATAGCTGTGTTTAAATATTTGAAAGGATGTCATATTGAAGAGGTGGCTGGGTTGTTTTCCATGGCTTCAAGGACGAGGACATGGGGCAATAGTCTCAAACTACAGGAAAAGAGATTCCATTTGAACACAAGGAACAAGATTCTGATGGTTAGAGCTGCTTGGCAGTGGGATATGCTGCCACAAAGGAGGGTGGCGGAGTCTCCTTCTTTGGTGGTTTTTAAGTAGAGGCTGGATGGCCATATATCGGGAGTACTTTGACGGGGGTTCCTGCATGGCAGGGGGTTGGATTGAATGGCCCTAGGGGTCTCTTCCAATTCTGTGATTCTATGATTCTATTATTCTAGATCAATGGTTCTCAACCCGTGGGTCCCCAGATATTTCTGGACTGCAACTCCCAGAAGTCTTCATCAGTAGCTGAGCTGGCAAGGATTTCTGGGAGATGCAGTCCAGGACCATCTGGGGACCCACAGGTTGAGAACCACTGTTCTAGATGCTTTTCCACAGCAGAGATTTGAAAGAGAAATCTCACAAAAGAGGAAGCTATTTGTGCAACATTCTGTTGTGCAGGAAGTGAGGTAGGCATTCATTTTTCAGAAACCTCTTGCATGACTGCAAGAAATCCAACTTACATTGCAACATTTTAAAGTGGTATTTGTTGCTTCTTTTTAATATTTCTACGTTTGAGTGCTTTTAGCTTTAAATATAGCCTTTTAATGATGTATGCTACCTTTATATACTCACTGTTCTATTATTAAATATTGTCTTTCAGTGACAGATTCAGCCTTGGGTCCTTTTTTTATGCAGAAAGGCAGGGTAAAAATATTTTAAATAAATAAATAAATAATAGGTGATATTCCTATAGGACGAGGCCATTCTCACAACAGACAGATTTAAATACTGTATTCCAAATGCCCAATGAAAGAACAACGTGAATATGCCTCAGACCCACTTGCAATAAAAAGTCAATCAAAGCAGAGAAGTCAAGCCACTAGAAGCATCTATCACAACATCTGTCCAACTAACATCTAGTTTTGGTAAGCAATAACTATTTATATAGGGCTTTGTATGTCAACATTAAAACCTTGAAGTCAATGCGGCAACAGATTGGCCAGCCAGTGTAGTGCGGCCCGCGTCAAGAGTGATGTGGTGGAATCTTTTGGGACCCGAAACTAATCTGGCGGCAGTATTCTGCACCAGCTGAGGCCTCTGCATTAACTTCCAAGGCAGCTCCACACAGAGAGCACTACAGTAGTCTAATCTCCAGACTACAAGAGCATGGACCAACATCGCTGCTGTTTGAAGTTGTTGAGGGATTTTGCCTCTGGCTGTTGCTACTGACATTATGCTACATTAAACGTGGAACAAATATGCAACATTAGATGTTTTGGCAAGATAAGGCAGGAAGAAGAGAGAGAGAGAGAAGATCTGCCAAAGAACATTTCTGAATTCAGAAAACTTTTTTTTTAACTTCAATGCCAGTGATACCTGCCTCCTTTACTGCTTTAGGCGGTCCAACAACCAAAATAATGTTAAGTGTGCTGCTGGTAATGTACAAGGAAAATTAGAAGCGGAATGTTGGAACATTACATTACTTGGCATAAGCTAACTAAAGTGGACTCTTGAATAGGATATTTTCAGTCTGTGTGTTCAGACAAAACATGAGCAGTTAGGGACTTTAAATGAAACCTCTGACTAGATAATATCAGGTATCCTGAAATAAATCAACCCCGAATGTTCCTTGGAGTAAGACATTGTGAAGCTGAGGCTCCAGTACTTTGGCCACCTCATGAGGAGAGAGGAGTCCTTGGAAAAGTCCCTGATGTTGGGAAAGATTGAAGGCAAAAGGAAAAGAGGATGGCAGAGAATGAGATGGTTGGACGGTGTTATCGATGCAACCAATATGGATTTGACCAAACTCCAGGAGGCAGTGGAAGATAGGAAGGCCTGGCGAGCTCTGGTCCATGGGATCACGAAGAGTCGGACATGACTGAACGACTGAACAACAACAACAAAATCACAGTAGCAGTCATGCTTATGCGCCAACAATATAAGAAACTGAAAGATTCTACGCAAATATGCAGGAGCAAACAGATCACATATCACGCAGGATGGTATTAAGAGTAACTTGGTTTAAGAGCGTTCTGCAAAGAAGCAAACATTTCTATGAATTTTGCCTTGATCAACATTGCAAAGAAACTAAGAAAACAAAGGGAAAAAGGAAAGTAAGACCAAGACCCAACAAGACAGATTTGACTCTGTAAAGCAATGTTTTCCCAAATGACACCCTCAAAGGGTCACAGTGTGTTTTGGGGTTTTTTCGAGGGGAAGGTTCACAGGCCACTTAATAAGTACTGTATCCCTTATCAAATAATTATTTGTTTATTTATTTAAACTATTTTACCCCACTTCTCTCCTTGAAAAGGAGGTGGCTTACAACATTGAAGGACAAGATTTGAAGTTGAAGACAATGAATATACAATGGCTGTTAGCAACATTAAAGACAAAATTTAAACCTAAGAACAATTAGAGTGAAGAGGGATCTTACATCATTAAAAAGGCAGTATTAAAGCTAAGACAGATAACGTCTCCCTTTTGGAGTAGAATATTAAAGTTACTGTGTATGCTTATGTATGAGAAACAAGACGCTTGGGGGAGGGAGAGAAAAGCCTTTACTTTTTGAGTGGGGATGACTTTATCTCATAAAAATGCCTTTTTATGCAAATATGTCCAGGAGGGGGGAGGTTGCTTGGTTATTATAAAAGGAGGTCATGATTTGAAAAAAGGCTGGGAACTACTGCTGTAAAGAAACTCATGTTCTCGAGGTGTAAGGCCTAAGCTGGCTGCTAAAGGAAGGATCTCTTGGAGGTCACACATTCATATGGCCACTGTTAGGTCGGAAGTGATATAATGCCATGTAACAGCATGTGAAACGTCCAGTACTTGCCCAGCAGGAGCCCAGCCTTTGCAGATGTTGTGCCTCTCCTGCTCAAGCAGCTGGTCTCAATTACAAAGCCTCCGAGATGGCTGGTCACTTCTCTTCAGTTCCTCAGGGCACCTCATCTCTCTCTCCGTGGTTAGAAACATGACAGCCCAGAACACAAGATGGGCCGTCGCTAAGAGTGCTACAAAGAGAACTTACTTGATCGAGTCTTTCGCTTTTATCTCCAGAGCATCCCAAGAGCACCGTCTGAAGACATTTCGGTGCCATTAACTGCCACTGACAGCTGAACAGAACGTTGCTGGCTTTGCTCTGGGGTTCTTCTAAATACCAACTTACGAGCAACAGCTTTTGAGAAAGCTCTCTGGGCATCTTGGATAGGAGGATACCGACAGCTGGGGACCGAGACACACTTAGCTACTAACCTGCAGAAAGACCCTCACACAGGAAAATGTACAAGGGAAAACAGTCCCAAGGTACTCACCCAGAAAGTGTCTGCCTATTACACGGAGAACGCGCACTGAACCACCTCACATTCTGGTGTTGCCCCACATCTAAAAGGTCTCAGTATGAACATCAGGAACTTGAAGGTCAATGCAGGATTGCTGGCCAGAGGGGATTTGACCACAGCTTTGGATACGCATTTAAACAATGTTAAAACAAAATCTCCTTTCAAACCTGAACCATTTGTGCCATGTTCAACTTTTTAAAGACAAGGAATCTCACTGGTACAACACTGCACTGTTCCAATGTCTAAATGTAGCTGAGTAAATCCTGTAATTAAATTTGCATTACCAACATGCTCGTGCCAGTCGGCTGATTGGACCATAAAACGCTTGCCTAGAGTGGCCTCCTATCTAATTCCAGGCCTGATACTTATTTTCACTGATCTAGGATTATTCTGAAGGAGTAGCCACCTTATTCCTTCTCAGCATGTTGTCTAAATTAAAGAGAAAAAAAGGAAACGAAAAAAACAAAAATGTGGCACTTTAAAGACTAACACATTTTGTTTCAGTGTGAGGTTTTTTCATCCATAAAACCCAACAAGAAAAAAAATCTGCCAAGTAATCTGCCAAGTGCCACCGTATTTAGTTCTTGCGTCTTTTACTCTGTTTTTTCTCTTTAGTTTTGCTAACAGACGTAAAAACCACATAGTTCTTAGCCTGAGGTTTTACTTTCAATTTGGAGGCCCTTCACCATATATCCCAACCGTTATGTCTAAGCAGTCCTCTCCTGGATTCCGATAAGAGTTGTTCTCATTGCCAGTAACCACCTGATGGTCCTGTCAGGACCATCTATCTCCTTAAGTATCTTCCTCTGTCGCTGCATGTAGTAACTATAGAAGTACATTCTTGAGCATTACTCAAGGCATCAACACAACTTAAGATGCCCACACGGTCCAATGTCAAAGGTGAATCTTATCAACATATCAACAGAAGAACAAAGCAAGGCATGTCACACTGTCATTTCCACAAAACCAGCACCACATAGCAAACAAAATACTTAAACTCCATGACACTGGTATCTTGGCTTGCGAGTATAATCCGTTTTGGAAGCAGGCCTGTAAATGAAAATACTCATACAGTATATCATAGCAAACTTCCCCATAGGAAATAATGGAAGCTTACCTGATCCATTCTGGGGTCCCAGTTTCCATCATTTCCTATGGGGAAATCTGCTTCGGCCGGGAGCCACAGTTGCCTCTGGAGCTCAACCTGGGTCCAACGCTGCCTGGGGCACGCCGTGGAGGCCACAGATGTGCCACACCAGGCCCAGGGAGAGCTCCAGAGGTTCAGTGCAGGCCCACCACTCAGCCTGGAAGTCACTTCTGGCCATCATTGGGACCATGAAGAACCCCAGAGACCACTTCTGATTCACTGGAAGTCACTTCCAGTCTTCCGGAAATCACTTCCGGTCCATGCTGAGGCCCACGTAGTCCGGCATGGACTCACTGTACAGGGCAGAGGCCTGTTCCAGGCAGCGCCAAAAGCTGGGGCGAGCTCCAGAGGCCCTTTGGGGGCAGCTAAGGTAAGGCTTCCTCACAAACCAGAGCAATTCTCACAAACCGAAGCAAAATTTTACTAAAATTTTTGCTTGGTTTGTGAAATACTCGCAATCCAAGGTACTCATAAACCGAGGTACCACTGTATTTCAAAAATGACTCCCGTCTTTTGCTAGCCACATGCTCTAGCAAAGAGGAAGATGGTGCAAATAATTAATAATATAATGATTGGATTAATAAAAAGCAAAACAGGGAAATGAGGCCAGCCACATAATTCAAATTCTGTTTTTCTCTTCTCGCTTCCCAACCCATCAAATGGGTGAAAGATAACATTTATCCCTCTGACTTACAACATCCAGCATTCTTTAGGGAGGGCCTCCCTAAACCTGGCTCACCCATGTGTCTTCTGCAAGCTCTGAAACATTTATCTCTCTGAATTATAGAGAGGCCAAAGGTTTCCTCTTGCATCTCAAAAAGAGAGGCTGTGGGTTTCCCTTCTCAAAAACCCCATCTCTCAAGTCAAGCAAAGCAACAATCTGATACAAACTGAACTCAAGACTGCATCTAGACAAGCCTGCAGGGCAAACAAATTAGAGAAGCAGGTTAATACTAAATCTGACTATGAGTGTATGTAGGCCTGCACTGGCAAGACTGATGAGTAGAGCCTCTCCAAGTACAGTGGTACCTTGTATAAAGGAATTAATTCGTTCCAAATGAAATTATGTTAAGCAAATTTTCCCTTA
Organism: Phrynocephalus versicolor; assembly: GCA_023846285.1. Classification (NCBI taxonomy): domain Eukaryota; kingdom Metazoa; phylum Chordata; class Lepidosauria; order Squamata; family Agamidae; genus Phrynocephalus; species Phrynocephalus versicolor. Next base: position 2,598,941 of record JAHTLZ010000038.1, on the reverse strand, counting down.
TACAAATTCCCATAGGAATGCATTGAAAGCAGAGTAATCCCATTTTTATGTTGTACAGATTTTCCCCATAGGCGATTGATTATGTTAAGCAAATTTCCCCTATCTCCGGATTTTTTATGTTGTACAAATTTTATGTTATACAAGCTGTTTGTTATACAAGGGTCCACTGTATTTTGGCAGGAATAGCTCCAGTCCCCAAGATGACCTGTCTTCTAAGGGGAAATCTGGTGAATTGCACCAGGAACTTTCCACAACTAACACAAATGTTCTTTCACTCCAGTCTAGGGATGGGCATTTCGTTTCGGAACCAGTAGGTTACAAAATGAACCATGCGAGCCAAGGTGGTCCATGGAACCGGCTGATACACACAGATCCAATCACTTTAACTTTCTCTGTCTCACACAGGGTTAAAACCCAACGAGGAAGCATGCTGCGACATCATCTTTCTTGCTTCTGCTGCTGGCCAATCAGAGAGGGAGGTGGGATGATGCCTGTCCCTGCCCAGCTCCTGTTTGGCCAGTATTACAGATCTAGCACAGATGACGTCCCAACATGCTTCCTTGTTGGATTTTAACCCTGCACGAGACAGAGAAAAATAAAGCAATTGGATCTGCGTGTATCAGCTGGTTCCGAGGACCACCTGGGCTCATGTGGTTCATTTCATAACCTACTGGTTCCAAAACGAAATGCCCATCCCTACCCCATTCTGAATGGCAGGGAAAATGTAAAACAAAACAGGTAGTGTATAGATGGACCCATGTTCCACTTTGCATAACTCATATACACACAACAGATATATAACAAACCCTGATATATCCTTATTGAATCTGCAAAACCTCAACACATGCATGCAGAATAATCCCTCAAGTGTGGCTTCTGGCTGTGAAGACTGTCATCTTTGCATATGCAACAAAGATCACGCATAAGATAATGCACTGAAATCTTTTTGTCACGCCTCATTTACAATTTTAAACTGCTGAACTGCAAGAGATTCATACTGTAAAATGGCCCAGGTACTACAGATACAGCTCACAAGTCATACAGGCAACAATTCAATACATTCTTAAAGACTTTGGTGCTGGTTTACACTGACACTTAAGTGCTGTGAATATAAAGTTATTTCATATGGGAAACAAAGTGAATACAAAGATGTCTGGGGGAGGATGGGGAATTGATCTCTTGGTTCTCTACTGTATAATTTCTATGTTGGGTCTCCCCTCCCAGATAGTCTTCATTAACTGGGGTCCCCACATCATGACAGCATTTCCACTTCAAGCACATTCCAGATGTACGGAACTTAAACTCTCATCACACCCAGACAATTCAGACAATGGAAGGAGTGGCTGTTTGTATTTATTTAACAGCAAATTTTTTTTTAAAAAAAAGCATGTTACTATGCTTTGAATTTATTTTTAGTTTGCAGACTGAATACTTTTTTAAAAAATAAGTAAGGCAAAGAGACATTCTCTCTCTCTCTCTCTCTCTCACACACACACACACTCACACACACACACACACACACACACACACACACACACACAGAGAGAGAGAGAGAGAGAGAGAGAGAGAGAACAGAACAGAACAGAACAGAACAGAACAGAACAGATCCAAAGACTATCCAAAGCAGACATACGATCAGAAGATTATAGGTATATACCCTATTCACAACGTATGATTCCAAGGAAGTACAACCACTCAAGAGCCTGCTGACAAAAACCTCTCGGTTTGCCTGTTGCCATGAAAGGAAGCATAAGAGCTGTGGAATCAGATTACCACTCACCTCTGGAGTGTTTTTCTTGAACTCGCGGCTTTGTTCAATAAGTTTCTTTCTTGATTGTTCACTTTCATCTTGTCGGTTAGCCAACACTGTCGCCGTGGCATCAAGCTCCCTCTATTAACGAAGAGAGAGAACATAATTTTAACAATGCAAGAAACCTTTTGTTTTTTTAAAAAAAATCTCAAGTTCTTATGTTAGAAAAACAGGTCAGGATAGGAAACAGGTGCCATTATAACAAAAGAAATCTAGAAAATTTAATAGCTGATTTAGAATCCCAATTTTTTTCTAACAATGATAAGAAGATATTGAGGCAGATTGAAGAAAAAAAAAGAATTAGACGATTTAGAATTACAAGTACAAAGAAATTTACTCTATTTAAAAACGAATTTTTTTTAATATAGTAATAAAAATTCAAAACTTTTAGCCAGATTAGCTCAGAAAAGAAGGGATAAAAACACGATAGGGAATGTAAAAGATTCCTCAGGTAAGATCTGTATACAAATGAAAGACAAATTAAAAGCTATACAAGAGTTTTATCAATCCCTATATACAGCAAAAAACAAGACCAAGGAAGATATAGAAAAATATATTACTAAAAATTTGAAGAGGGTTTTGGAAGAGGAAGATATGTTGGAAATGGAGAAACCTATTACAGATCAAGAGATAGGTGAGGTAATAGACAAATTAAAGAATACTAAAACTCCTGGAGTGGATGGTCTGCAACCTGAATTTTATAAACTTTTTAAAACAACATTAGTACCTAAACTAAAAAAAGCTATATAATAAAATAATGGAAGGAGAACAAGTGCCGAGATCCTGGACCCACTCCTTAACCATTTTAATACCTAAACCCAATAAAAACTTAATGGACATTGGATCATATAGACCAATATCCCTATTAAATCAGGATGCTAAGATTTTTACTGCAATTCTGGCTAAAAGAATAAATAATTTTGTAGCTAAATACATTGTGGTTTTATCAAGGGAAGACAAATGGCAAACATTATAAGAAGAAATTTGAATGTTCTTTATGAAATGGGAAAAAGTACTACTAAAGCAGGCATGTTATCTTTAGATCTTTTTAAAGCTTTTGATTGCGTTCAATGGTCTACATTAAAAATTCTGCTAGAAAAATGGGGATATGGGAAACTTTTTTAGGAGTAATAAATAAATTATACTCAGAAGGTACTTCCTCAATAATAGTTAATGATGGAATGACCGAACAAATTACCCTAGGCTGGGGAACTAGACAAGGATGTCCTCTCTCTCCAGTTCTCTTTTGTATTGTTGTAGAACTCTTGGCAAATGCTATAAGGGATGATGAATCCATTAAAGTTATTGGGAAAGATGGGCTAACCAAAATTAGCCTATTTGCGGATGATGCCCTACTGACAATTTTAGACCCAAGAGAGAGTATTCAAAGAGTTAAAATTCATCTAGAAGAATTTGGGGAAATAACTGGATTATGTGTAAATTGGCAAAAAATCAGAAAGTTTATTGTTTAATTATGGAAGAGAAGATCTTAAGATAATTGAAAACTTTGGGCTGAAATCCGGAAAAAGTATTAAATATTTAGGATTAGAATTCTATAAGGAGTTTACTAAGACTAAGGAAAATATTTTAAAATTAAAAGAAGAGATGAAAAATAGAATACAAAGTTATATACTAAATTGAATTTATCTTGGTTTGGTAGAATAGCATTGGTAAAAATGAAGATACTGCCTAAAATCAATTTTATCTTTAGAATGTTACCTGTTCAGTTTTTAGAAAAGGATCTTAAAACTCTCCAAGACATGATAAATAGGTACTGTAATGGTGGGAAAAAATCAAGAATAAATAAAAGTTTGTGGTATAGATCCCAAAAAGAGGAGGATTGGGTATACCCAATCTAAGAAATTATTATATAGCTAATCAAATTAGTTGTTTGGGGGAACTTTTATTCAAACCGGAGAAGGTAATATGGTGGGAGCAGGAGTCATTGGATATAAAGGGGGAAATAAATAAATTTTTGTTTACTGATTTTAAAAATAAGGTAAAGATTGAGAATCCCCTCCTGAATGGTTTAATGACGACATGGAGAACATATAGAAAAATTTTATCACCGAAGGGTTCCCCATTATGTTTAGTAACAGACTTGGAAATTTTTCCTACAAACTTGAAGCATTATTTAGGGTTATTTAAAGCTAAGAAAATAGCTAGATTAAAAGACTGGTTGGCCAAAATTAGAACAATCCAGGATATAAAAAATATTCTGCAATCTAGTGATTTAATATGGATAAACTATATCCAGTTAGGAAAATGGACAAAGGACTGGGTCAGAAGAAACAGTCAACTTAGAGAATGTACAAAATGTGAACAGTTTTTATTATCGCTTGAATCTGACCAGGATAATATAGAGAAAGGATTAGTACGTAAAATATACAAAATAATAGGGGACTCATTGGAAGTGGAGGAGTTAGATTCTCTGAGAGAGGTCTGGAAACAAGATCTTAATGTAGAGATAAAAAAAAGAAGACTTGGCGAAAATCTGGAATATGAGAATCTTGAGATCGTTATCGGTTAGGATAAAAGAAAATTATTTTAAATTGGTTTCTAGATGGTACTTGACACCAATCAGGTTGAATAGAATGAATGCTGGATACTCTAAGATGTGCTGGAAATGCGAAAAAAAGATAGGTACATATATGCATCTCTGGTGGGAATGTGAAATAGTTCAAAAGTTTTGGAAAAGGGTTTTCCTAGAGCTAAGTGACATGATTAAAGTAGATATTGATTGTAATCCAGAAACAGCACTGTTATCATTGTTAACTAGTAAAGATTATGATGTTACAACAAAGGAACTAATAGCAAATCTTATGACAGCCGCCAGATTAATTATAGCAAGAAACTGGAAATCTAAACTAGATCTCAAGATGGAAGATTGGTATAACGAGCTTTGGGATATAGCCATAAACGATAAATTGTCTTGTAGTTTAAAAGTTAAATGAGGAGAAATGAAAAAAAGACATTTTTATGACATTTGGGGAAAATTTAAAGACTTTGTATTAGTAGAAGGGAAGGGGAAAGAGCCGACGAATATTTCAAGACAGTTCTGGAGAAGAGGACTTTAAGAAGAATATTAGAACAACAGACGTTGGAGTAATAAAGAAGAACTCATGGAAGAAATGGATGGTCCCGGGGGGTGGGGATGCACTTGTATTGTTATTTGTTTGTATGTCTTAATTATTAGAAATAAAATTTATAAAAAAATAAAAAATACGTATTTCACATTTCAGCTGTTTTCTTCTTTCATTGACTGTCCCCACCTCCTTACAAAATTACTACAGATACCTCCAAGAAACCACACATGAATGCAGACTGTGTACATGACATATTTCCCTTTCCTTGAGTAAAGATGGTGCAAATACGGGGAGGAAGAAAATAAACTGATTTCTTGACAGTCTCCAGGTCTACACTAGTATAGTAGCACCCCTCATATCTGCTGATTTGCCATTCGCGGATTCAGTTATCCGCAGATGGCAGCAGCCTAGTGCAAAGGGCCAGCTGGCACACACAGTCAGCAGCACAAATTTCCCGTCTGCAGCCACGTGGCGTGACATTTCTGCCTGTGGACCTGCGGTGCGACAACTTTGCCAGCAGGCCTGGTGGATTGAAGGGCCAGCTAGCGTGCACATGGGGCAGTGCAAATTCCCTACCTGTGGCCATGTGGTGCTACATCTCTGCCTGCAGCTGCGTGACATGACAACTCTGCCTATGGCCACACGGCACAAGGTACCTGCTGTGGCCCTAGAGGTGTGAAATCCTAGCCAGCGGCTATGGTGGCATGAAGGTCCTGCCGGGGGCAGCACACCACAAAGGGCAGCTAGCACACACACACACACAGCGGTGCAAGATCCATGACGCCGCTGCCAGCAGCGCAAAGGACCAGCCAATGGCTGCACAACACCCCCTTCACCGCTGTCATCATGCCTCCCTCACTTCCTCTGCCATCATCACCCTCTGATAGGAGCATTTGTGCTTATCCATGGATTTTGCTATCTGCGAGGCAGCCCAGAACTAATCCCCTGCTGATACAGGGGTCCTACTGGACTGCACTTGAACTGATTTTGGTTTTGGCTTACATATAGCTTTTTACATTACAAACTACTGTGCAATGCTCAAGCTATGGTTTTGTATGTTTGACTGATTGTTTTTGACAAGTGATACAGACAGGATTCGATAAAAAGGCTGCTTTTACTTCTCTCACCCTTTCCAGGTACATCAACCTGGTCATGTGTACCTGCAAGTATCTACTGGCTTCTGTTTTCTAGTTGGCTGGAACCTCACTTATCTGAGTCCTCTTCTGGCCAGTGACTAATTGCTCTGATAAAGTCCTTCACTGTCTTATTCCATGCTTATTAGTTTTAAGCTACAAAAAGGCCTCATTCTGGAATGCCATCATGCACTCTGTGACATCCCCACATACTTCTGCGTCTAACAAGTTACCTTTAAAGCGCTGTGAACGACATGAGACCAGGTCTGGCACAAAAGCTCCAGCTGCACTGTGATCTATTTCTGTATCATTCTACAGTCCTTTTCTCATAACTCAGTTCATTCTATTAAAGGACTAAACTCAAGTATGTACTTCGCATCCTCCTGAAGTCAATAACTGTTGTGTTATATACCTTAGGGGAGGATTTGCCTCTAAATTTTTCTTTACTTTTAATCGATTTCCTTTCATTGCAAATAAATCTGATGTTCATGAGAAGTGAGAGAAACATTTCACTAGTGAGGTAAGAGGCAAGCGTTGGGCTGGGGCCATCTTCTACAGTAACTCTGGCATTAAAGCTCACTTAAAACCACACTCTGCAAAATTCAGAGCCATGTCAGAAAGGTAATTTTAAAAAGGGGCCCCAAACCAATGAAGCCAAGGGGAGATTTTTATCAGCTGAAAAGCACAGCATGTTCAAGGACTCTAAAGGAAGCAGTTTTCTCTGCTGGGGGATCTAGTGTTGAGTAATCCTCCAGTTAGTCACTAATCCTAAAGCATGCCAGAAAGTATGTTTCTAAACATCCAAACATGTTTCCCAT
>JAHTLZ010000038.1:2572094-2587094 GCA_023846285.1 Phrynocephalus versicolor | reverse complement strand
CGGATTTCTTGTCTTTCTTTGCTTGTTCTTTTTTTCCTGAGCTGCAACCTGCCCACATGTACAGAATATGTGAAAATGATCACCAGAGAAGAACACATTTAAGCACAGCCTCTTCATGGCCCACACAGAGAATCCCATTTCCAAGCCCTTTCCTACTATTTGAAGTGAGGGCGGAAGCAGTGGCATTCGAGAACTTTGAATCTGATCCATTTGCCACAACAAAAAAGGAAGACAACCACACATCATCCAGGAGGGGAAGCTTCAGAAAGAGCTAATATAACACTAAGCTTCCAAACAGCTTTTCTGAGTCTAACAATAAAAATAGATTTTGTTGGAAAGAGCTATCTGACATTTCTGTCAATAATAGTCAGAAAGCATTTCTTGAACAGTGTAACAAATGCACCCGGTGATTTACAAATAGTTGATCTGATACGTTCTACAGAAGGATTAATAACAAAATGGTAGACTGAGACATATATTATTCTTTTACGCACTTTCTTCCAACTTGCTCACATATCCGTGTCCACATCTAAATTTGATTTGGGATGGCTGGGGTAGTAAGGAAAGAACACTTCAAGTCTATCACAGGTTTTGCAAACATAATACATTTACAACAAACTGCATGTTACCAAGTCACTTCCAAATTACAGTGAACTGTTCCTGAGTTTTCCAGGTAGAGAACAGACACGCCCATCTTCTAGGGGCACCCTGGGACTGTGTGCCGCTTGCTCAAGGCCACATAGGCTGACTCTTTTCTTAGGATGTACTTTGGGGAATCAAACTCCAACCTCATTGGCTTTTCCCACTGGCTAGTCCTGCACAAATAAGGCCTATCATTTATGACCCATTCTTCCACTGGAAGCTCCATGTATATACAGCACATCAAAACTATAGGGGAGTGGGGGCAGGAAAAGGCAGAGTTCTGTTTTAAACTGGAATAAGGCTACTCTTTGTTCATCTCATAATCTGGAAGCAGCTCTGCAAGGTTTGAGGCACAAGGTAATTCCCAGACAAAGGGTAGGAGTTTTGGTTACAATCTCGCATGCTATCCTGTAACTTGTGTTACTAGGATGGGGTTTTCTGGGCTGGGCTGATTATCCGTCTCCAGCACTAATGATTCTTCCCAGCCTTTGAATTCAAGAAGAAACACTGCCTTTCTGCTCAGTGTTTCCCCTCTCTCTTTAGTTTGTCTGCTGCTGATCTGTTCCATTAGCTGCCAGGTATGTGTGAGCTAAATAAAGCAGCATACAAAAGACTGTAATATCAAGCAATATCAAATAAAGAAATGTTTTTCATTCTTTCTATTACAAATGTTTCAGAGTAAGTTACTGAGACTTTAAGTGCCAGTTCATGAAAAAGGTATACTCAGGAGAACTTTTAACCATCCTCCTCTCTGCAGTTCTACTGTACAGCAAAAAGAATTTTACCAGAAACTCAAAATGCTGCAACAGAAAGTGGTATCTTTTCCCTGGAGATGATACAGATTAAAATTGGGATTTTCTGAATACAAAACAGATATGCTTCTGCTGAACTATCATCCTTCCAAGCAACAGAGAAAGTAGAAGCCATGTCGCACTAGAACTGATCAGTTTTTCATTTTGCGTGTATCCAAGAAGGTATGTCTAAGTTCTTCAGATGACTGAAGCAGCTTTGAGAGGAGTAGTTAAAGTATTAATAAAATTAGAGGGAAGGGACTAGTTAATCTAATAAGCACTACATGGCTCCTGGTTTCTTTTCTTTTCTTTTTTTTCTGTAAAAGCTACCTGCTAGATTAACATTCAAGCCATGTTTCTTTGTCCAAAATGTATGGGGTGCTTTATGGGAGGTAAACATTTTCCCTTATTTCTCACATTTATGGTATATTCAATCTTTCCTCCTAGGAGTTCAAGACAGGGAATACAATCTGAATACAATCCCTCCTTCCTCACCCTCCATTTTACCTTCACAAACAGCCTATGGGGTGAATAAAGGTAAGAAACAGGGGTTGATCCAATGACACCCAGAGTTTCACAACCAAGCGGTGATTTTGCCACAGTCTGCCCTCTTCAAATACCAAACTTCAACTGTTATACCATGTTGGAGCACCAAAGACAGGTATTTTCACCACCTGATCAGCAGTTTCATGCAGGAGTAAGCAGGCTGACAAAGAAGAAACAGACCGCTGTATCCTTCTCCTGCCAGCCTCCATGTCTCCATGACAGCTACAGAGGAAGCAAAATTTCTTCCTTCACTACCTGTTAGGAAATGCAAGCAACAGAGCAGAAGGGAGATCCATCACTCAGGCACCAGCTTAGCTGGTGAACTGTTTGCATCACAGCTGGCTAGGGTCTAGCAGCCTACGCTTACATGTAGATTGCATACAAGAGGTGGTGCCAGGCCACAGAGAAAGACTAGCAGGGAAAAATGGGACCCTGCCTCTTACTGTGCCCTCTTTCCTCTTTTTTAAGGCAGCTGAATACCAATTCCTAATCTTAGCTGGGCAAGACTTCCATGTCAATACTTTCATCACACATCATAAAATATACCCATCATCTGATAAAACAGCTCATATCTGTGACTTGTAAAAAATATACTGTCATGCTCCTGACAAAAAGCAGTGCCCAGATGAGTTGAGTTGATTAATCCAGCTTACACAATGAACCACACTAACTTCTTAACACCGAAGAAGGGAGTATTCCAGCACCCATTTGCACTACTGATTATGTTTATCTGGAATGGAACCTATGACAGGTGCTTGTACAAACATAATCTAGTTCTAGATCCCGCAAGATGGACAGAGATGTCCCACACAAAATGCATCAAAGGGCAAAATGGGTGGCCAGTCAACAGCAGCATAACGAAGCCCCTCACGTTGGTTGGAGGCCCGACAGGCACAAACTGTGTGAGCCACCAGACTTTCTGCAGCCTCCATCCAGGAAACTCCAATGGTGCAAAGCCAGTGCCCTGCCCCCAGAGCAATAAACAACACTTTTGCAACGAGCGTGTGTGTTCCCAATCGTTCCCCAGAGCATGCAGCTGTCTCAATCAATGCTGATTGTCTACTAATTAGTTCAGTTTTACAAGCTGATGGAACAGATGACTTCATTCTCCCTCCTCCCTGGTCGAATAATTCCTCCTAACAGATGTAGCCACCTACCCACATGTGAAGGGCTGAGCTGCAACAGGCATTCTGGGGTCGGTCTCTCTCTCTCTCTCTCTCTCTCTCTCTCTCTCTCTCAAAAATGGCTTTTTACTGCCTCTCCTTGGTGTACTGCAAGGTCACATTCTTAGAAAAAGCTGCAGCTCCCAAGGGCCAGCTTACCATAAAAGACTCACACATGCTTCTACGTTCCCGGGTTAAAGGTTGTGTGAACAGCTCTGCATGGCCACTGTTATGTCAAGTCTTTATTTTATAGGATTGTAGCTTTAAAAAGGAAAAAAAAGCACTCCACTGAGGAGCATTCACATCAGTTTTAGTTTCCAGCCACAGAATGAAGCCTGATGGATTTCAGTTCACGACGGAAAGCCAGGACAACCCTTCACATCTGTACCTAAAAGAACTTTACTTGCTCATCGGTCTGAGAGGAGGCCTGGTCAGAATGATGACTACACCAGAGATGAAACAGGTACTATCTTCTTTGGATGAGTACTTCATTTGTTTGTTCAAGATTTTTATATCCTGCCCTATATCCTAAGGCTTCAGGGTACGATACAACAGTAAAAACAGCTCAATATTTTAAAACAATTCTGAAATGTTTAAAACAAAAGCAAACAAACCAACAGACACATAATACATTAAGACAAACAAAAATAAAGAAGCCTCCGCAGCCTATTAAATCCATCATCTTTAATTCCTAAAAGGATTATTCTGCTCTGGAGAATAACCATGCAGCTGGTGCCAAAATGAGGTTTGTGTCAACAGAAGTCAAGACTCCAAGGAAAGAATCTTCGATAAACGTGATGTGACAGCCAAGAAAACTCTCTCCTTTGTCTCCACGTAGCAGTGGATCCTATTCCAAGGCAGAAGACAGACAAGCCCCCGTTCCTCAGAAGATCAGAATTATAAAACAGGGGCATATCATCCAGAACTCAGATCCTAAGAAATTTAGGATTATACAGGTGAAACTCAAAAAAATAGAATATCATGCAAGTGTTCATTCATTTCAATAAGCCAACTCAAAAGGTGAAACTAATATATGAGATAGACTCATTACACGCTAAGCGAGATATGCCAAGGTTTACTTTGGTATAATTGTGATGATTATGGTGTAAACCCCAAATTCACACTCTCAGAAAATTAGAATACTATAATGTGAAAAGGTTCCCTATTCACAGTAGTGCATCAAGCTACAGGAAAAAAACACTGGTCTGTTGCTCAGTGGTCCAAAGTCCTCTTTTCTGATGAGACCAACTTTTTGCATCTCATTTCAGAACCAAGGACGCAGAGACTTGGGGGGGGGGGAACGGAGAGGCACACAATGCATGATGCTTGTAGTCCAGTGTGAAGAGTTCGTTTGAAGATAAGCCGGATATAAATGCAAAAATAAATAAATAAAATAAAATAAATAAATAAGTTTCCATAGTCTGTGTTGATTTGGGGAGCCATGTCATCTGCTGGTGTTGGTCCACTGTGCTCCATTAAGTCCAGGGTCAATGCAGCCATCTACCAGGAGATTTTGGAGAACTTCATGCTTCCTTCCACAGACGAGCTATATGGGGATGCTGAGTATATACGCATGCTTAGACTTTTCAGAGGTCCGATATTGTTCTATTTCCAATGCTTGTGTTAATGATGTCACGTAATATTCTAATTTTCTGAAGTTGTGAATTTGGGGTTTTCATGAACTGTACGCCATAATCATCACAATTATACCAAAGTAAGGCTTAACATATTTCGCTTAGCATGTAATGAGTCTATCTCATATATTAAGTTTCACCTTTTGAGTTGATTGAAGCCATGGAAAACAAGCTAGCTCCCTCTTCAATATGACATCCTTTCAATGGACATCCCATTGACAAATATTCATCTTTACAACAGTTTTGCACAACAGTAACAGATAGTACAGAAAAGGTGAACAGAGCCTTCCTTATTAATTCCTTCTTGAATGAAATGAGCTCGAACTTGTTTACCACAATGGATACACATTTCAAGTAGTTCCGTATCACCTCTAATTCCCATCATTCTCTCTCCTTCAAACAAACACACACACATACACACAATCAGCCATACCACTATGATGATACTGAATGGCTTGAGATTCCAATCAGGATTGTTTGGGACAAGAGAAGATGCAAGGTAACATTTATTTACAGAAATCTCCAAAGCATTCCATCTTCTAAGCTGAAGATATAATTCATACATCACCAGAACGTCTGAGTATCCACAGAAAATTTTCATTTTATAGGCAGTAAACATTAAATCTAAAGGACTGGAATGTAAAAGTGTTTTAATACCACATAAATCACATTTCCCTAGACAGAATAAACTCAGACAGTTTTAAGGACTGTGATACATTTTTATGGCAAATTATCTGCATAGAAATTATCTGTCCAAGATGTAGTTTTAGTACTGTACCCATGTCTCATTTCCATAACCCTACCAATCTTCCGAACTGCCAATTCCAATCCAAAACAAAGGCATCAACATCCTGGTTAAATACAGACTGAGCTACTCTTTCCTATTATGTGATTTGGCTCCCTGAACCACTGCTACAGTTTTATCATTTCAGCATTCAACTATGGACTTGACCTTTAACTCCTACTAGTATACAAATTGAGGAAAGCATTCTGTATTTTTTAAAGTGATACTGGTTCTAACTGCTCTGACATACACTCTTTATTTTACACCACAGATTCTTCTCCACCATTATTTTCAAAACCTTTCTTCCAGAGAAAAATAACCCAATGCTACCTGAGACACTATTCTGATCACTTGTATTTTTTATCCCATTAGTCCCAGTGGAAGGATGGCAAACCATAATCTGTCAGTAACTAGGAACGAAAGTTTCTACTGTTTCTTTAGCAGCAAAGGAGATGAGAATACCATACCCCAAGGTGGCCCATAAAATGACCTATGTTTCACAGGCCAAATATATGAGCAAGAATACGCAAATTTTGTACAACTAAACAACTTACTTCCATCATTGGTGGAAATAATATAAAGCAGAAAATACATTAAATAAGTTTCTCTATGCTGAATATTTGCTCGTTGCAAGTAGCCCTGTAAATCTTTATCCAGTATCTCTTTATTTAATGTGGAAATGCCAAGCTCTGTCCTCACTTTGTCCTCCAATGCTATTATTATGGGCATTAATTACTCAAACATTAAGAGTACAAATTAGCACAGTGCCAAGAAATGCTTTAACGAGACTGAGGAGGAGAGGGAGTAAGTGCTACTTAAGACTGATTAAAATCTATCTGGATGTATGCATTTGGAATGATGAGGGTAAATTGCAGACAAGAAGCATCGCTGTTCTCAAACACAGGACTTCCAATCAGCTGAAAGACATGCCTCTAACATAAAACATATAAACAAGAATTTTTTAAAAATCAATTTAACTAACAGGTTTTCCCAGAAAGAACTGTGGGATTTGTCATTTTGAGAAGCCGCAGGAAGCGCTCAGATCACCTCCTCAGCATTTTGAAATTAAGTCCCAGCATTTTGAAATTAAGGAGAAGACACTGAGTTTGTTTGCCGTGATGAAACATATATGGTCAAAAGATTTTTGAAAGTAGAATTTGTGATCCTCTTTTATCAGAGGAAGAACAAACAGGTTTCAATGGGGAGGAGGGATGGACCCAAAACTGCAAGTTTCTTCTCAGCCCGCCCTATCGTCGTTTAACCTACCTGAGCACTATTTTAACAGGAGACCACCATTTGAAATAGAACCTCCAGGAAATACAAGAACTTACCAATGTGCCCTACGGTTAGCAGCCAAAGCCCCGATTTCCAGCTCTTCACTGGCAAATCCTGGACTGACAGGTACTGAGAAAAAGCCTTCTCAATATTGAATTCACAGTCCTGAAACTCTGCTTTGGGAAGCATCACCAAAGCCTTCTCTTCTACTCCTTAGAGAAGAACTAAAGACTGTTTTAAGTAGCTGAATAGCTCAATGGTTCAGATTTTTGGCTGCAACATTCATAGTCTGACCCCCCACTGTGCTTTCTGTGAATTAGCCAGTATATGTAGCCAATGGCAAGTTGAACAGTTCTAGAATCTCCCAGGAGAAAAGAATAGCTTCTGAGGATTCTCTGTCTGGAAAATTCCTGAAAAGAACTGCAATGAATAAGAATTGACTTTATGGCACACTGTTGTTGTGTTATTGATGTTATTGATGAGGAGAAGGAGGAGGACTTTTTAATGAGCAATCGTATGTTGACTCTTGTTTTGTGTATTTTCCATTTCCCATAGTGGCTTTTTCCCTATATTTGTTTACTTATTGTTCTTAGCTTTAGCAATGTCTTTTTTAATGATGCATGATGCCTCTTCACACTCATTGTTCTTTGCTTTCAATTTTTCTTTAATGTTGTTAACAGACACTGTAGACTCATTCTCTTCAACTATAAATATTGTGCTTCGATGTAAGCCGCCTCGGGTCACTTTCAAGGAGAAAGGCGGGGTAAAACTATTTTAAATAAATAAATAATATACATTTCCTTTTAACTGTTTGATACTATAGATTATTAAACTAATTTCACTTTGTCTTCAGGGCTGATTATTCTGCAAAACAAAATGCACTTGCTAGGGGGTGACAGACATGCCCACAGCTGCACATATGACCCAGGCAGGTATACTGTAGTTATCTCTATACTTTGAGTTTAAAAAGTCTGCCCTAAATAGTTATTGAAGAAAATGTAATTATTTCTAATGTCATCCTCAGAAACAGTGAATGAGGAAAAGAGAACAGGAGTAATCACATATTATCTTGAACCAACCTGCCTCAAAAGACAGAAACAGGTTCCAAAAGGTGTCAACTTCCGTAACAAAAATATTCTGCCTTCTCAAGGACCATCTTCTTAGATTAAAAGTATTATACATGTACATCCAGCCCTGTGCATTTATCCATTCAAATGGCCCTCTTTCAATCTTGTTCTCTCTCCTTCCCAATCTGTTAAGAAAGGGGATGATGTGTGAAAAACCAGATTTCAGGAAATTGTACTCGAGGAAATACATTTGAAGACAAAAGTAATTAAACACCCTACATTATAACCTACAACCTCCTAGCCACTATAGCCAAGCATAAAAGATAACCACAAACGTTAACATCTGAACATAATATAACATAACCATATCAAGGGCACCTACAGGAACCCATTCAGGCTGTAAGGGAATGCTTCCCATCGTTGGGTCCCTAGATGTTCTGGGACTACAACTGCCAGAAATCCTGGCCAGCACAGCTAGTAGGGAAGGCATCTGGGTGTTGTGAACATCTGGAGACCCTGCTCTGAGGCATAACTTTCAGGGTAGGAACATTACATATCAAAACCAGCAGAGGTCTCTCAGCATGATGGAAGAAATGAAGATTGACTCAAAGGGAAAACAAGAATCCAGTTCTCCCAGACTAAATGGAATGATGTACTAAAAGCAAAGGGAATTATCCAATATCAACCTAAACAAGCAGCTCAAAAACTCTGCCTAGAAGCAAATTAACAGGCACCCAAAGACTGGTCACACCCAGTAAGCAGGATTCAGTCATGCCACCAAGACAACATCACATACAAAGAGAGATACAAATTAGTCTGTCTAAAGCCAGAAACACAATACACTATTGTCCTTCACATATCTGACTACAGTACTACAGTTCAGCAGATACACTAAGACTAAATCTTACCGCCCTAGACATGGCTGTGATCCCTAGTCCTTCAAAGTGATACAGGCATATTTAATGAATCCATAAGGTTAAAACATCTGTTTATAAAAATATCTCTTCTTTAATGATTCCATAAGGTAAAAGCATCTATCTATTCATAAAGACAGGCCCAAAGCAAACCAGTGCCACAAAGCACAATGCATTCAGAGAGCTGTAAAGAGCAACAGGGCATCCATGTATGTTCCCTCTTCCCAGGCTTTAAAATGGAGAAATACAACAGGCAGTTGAGGAACATATTCTGCAATATATAAAACCTGTGCTTGTGAAGTCCCTTCCTGAGATGGTGCAAAAGAACAAAAAGCTGGACACGTGCCCAAGAAAACACTCGTTGAGTAAGACAAAAAATGTGAGCAAGATGGGAGAGCAACAAAAAATAATAGGCGTTCAGGTCTTAAGTCCTGGCTGTTGGTTATCAAAGAAAATCAAGCAAGAAGGATGCTGCTGAAAAAGAGATGTGTTAAGATTCCACCCAGGCTGGCTTACAGACGTCCTGCGGAGGTTAGAACACGGTGCCCCTCCATCTTAGAGGATATAAACGACCCCAACGTGAACTCAAAACTGCATCCATCTTGTCTGGGCACACAGGTTCCTTGTTCAATGGAAAAGAGAGCCACCATGCAGTCTTTACACTGTCCATGCTGGAGCTGGTTTAAATGATGGAATTCACTGTGGGGATCCCTCATCCCATGCAGACATCAAGGACTCAACAACAACAAAAACTTCCCCTCCTACCCCCAACCATTCCCCCCCTTTCCTTTCCCCCTTCCTGCCTACTTTTTTTTCCATCTTGCCTCATGAAAAGTGTCTTCTCTTGAAAACCTGCTTTGTGTGTGTGTTTTTGCACACTTTCTGTGTTGCCTTTCTGGCTGGCTTAACAATGATGGAACAGTAATAGGAAATTTTGATTATTATTTTTTAACGTGACAATATGGCCACCCTCGGATTTCTTCACAAGATGGACCAGGTTGATGTGATCAGGTTCACACAAAGGAAGTGAAGAATTAATGAAGAGGAGGCTCTCCCTGCCCATTTTTGGATTTTAAACCTACTGCACCTGGTTGGTATTGTGGAAAGAGAATAGTGTTATGGCACAGTGCGGCCTCTCATGGAACCCTCTTGCACCCTCATAATAAAAAGGAAAGTTTTTCAACTAAGAATCCTGAGATGCCTATCCTGACCGCTTTGAATGATTAGGTAGCATTTGAATTATGGGAAAATTAAGAGTACAAATGTTACCCTAGATGGCACTAAAGCTCCTCTCTTTTTGGTAGGTTTAACTGGTAAATAGAACTCATAAATCTTGTGTTTTGACCTCTAGGAAGTGGCAAGGCATCAAACTAAAAATACGTCCTTCCTATGCCTTGCTGTCTTTCCAATCAGACTCCTTCAGTATGTCTCCCTCACCTCACCCACTTCCCGCTCTCAAACCCTAACAGGGCTTCTCCATCTCTCGGACAAACACCTCTTGCTGACCTCTTCTGACCAAAAGTCACTCCCATGTGACTTCTTTGTATCCTCCTTGGTAAGTGTGGCTACAAAAATCTGAAGTCACCCTGAGAACATAACTTTCATCTCACACAGCCTTTCCTTTTTACCAAACTTAAACAACTGTCTTCTTTGATTAACCACAATTAAAAGTTGAACAAGGGCAGCAACTGAAAAAAAAATGGAAAAAAACAACAACACTGTCTTATCAGATCACAAAGTCACTACTTGAAATAGATTTCATGTTCTGATTTAACTAGTGATGGTGTCAATGAAGATCTCATATGGGTGGCTGGAGATTCAAGAGCACCCCTGAGAACAGTTTTTAATTTATGAACTTCAGCTAGCAAACAGCCATTGTTCGGTCTTCGCCCATAAGTTCAACTTCCAAGCCAAGACTACAATATTTGTATGTAATTTCACAGTTGGCTTTTGTGCCTGAGAAATGAAGTCAGATTTTTATCACTCAAATTCTGAGGCTATGCAGAAAATGTGCTGCTTTCTGCAACTTTTGGAATTGTTCTTCAAGGATTTATCACGAACACACCGCTGCAGAAGGATGACAAACGGATCCAAAAATATGAACCACACTCACAAAATGCATTTCTATCATCCACTGTTTAACTTGGCTCACAGCTAGTAGCAGGATCAACCTCCTGAGCCACAGTAACTGCATTTCCTGTATACACAAAAACTCATACCTGAGCACACTGCCGTTTGCATGCCTGAACTTATTTCTGTCTTGTCTGCAAAATGTATTTTTAAAAGAAAGGTGGATATTAAACATGATGATGATATTTTTGTTTTCACAAAAGCATGTAAATTTGCAGGCCAGCAGTAGCAATGAAAACAGCTCACTGCAAAAGACAAGAACCTGCCAGCAGTCAGAGGGAGAGGCGGAGGGGAGGAAAAGATGAGAAGCCAAGGATTCGCTTTTGATGCTGGAAAAGCTCCAGTAAAAACTGGTTCGTACATGGGAACATGGTGTCAGACTAAAAGAGAATCAGCTTGTCTGACTTGTGGTTTTCTTGACAACATTCATCTTCTCTTGGCCTGATACAGAGCAATTAGTGCTCGTCGGTTGAATCATGTGTTATTAAGATCATCCAGGCATTTTTTAATTATCGTAGGCTAAACAGACAGCAAAAAAAGAAAGAAAGAAAGAAAGAAAGAAAGAAAGAGCTTGAGCAACTTAACTTTACACTTCCTTTTCCAGGAGAGCGCCCAACACCCTGGTTCCCCCCTCCTAATTTTTGTTACTGTTGTTATTTCTACAAGCACATACACGTACCGCAGAATTGTTCTTGCTTCCCAACCTTGGGCTGTCTCAAACCTTGTCCCAAACTCTTTATGCAACCTCATTAAAATAAAGACAAAAAAGTTGTTGCTCTCCCCGTATCATTAGAATGTAAGAAAACTGGGTGGAGAAGAGTGGCCAAATCTCTGCCTATCTGCTGCACCTTTGCATCATAATCCAGTTCAACTAAGGCAGAACCAGGAAATGTTTAGGTATGTGGCCCATTCATAGGAACTGGCTTCGACCTGATGAACCAGGAAGTGATTCACTGACTGATTCATTAAGTACGACTGAAATACAAGCCTCCCCCCACCCCCAAGCTGCAATTCTTTTTATAGGTGATTCACCAATCACTCGCACTGCTATATAGTGTATTAAAATGAATTCAATAGAACTGTACAAAATTAAATTGTCAGTGAATTGCTTCCTTACACTGTGCCCACATGAATGGAAACACAGTAGGGTGGGGGAGGCTTAATCCATTTATTCCTACACTAAGTGCCAGCCTTTGACAAATCTGCCAGGCACAGCAGCCATATTGTTCTACTCTGGCAAATGGAAACAAGGAGCCAGCCACACAGGGCCAAACTGGGAGGCCTATGTCTCTTCCTCCAGGGCTGCCTGCGGAAACCAACTGTCTGTGGCACTCAGCTTTCCCTTCCCTCTTCCCAACATAAAATACCAAGTGTGTTTTACAGTGAGCGGCAAGTGACAGGTGTTCAAGAAGCCTCAGATCCAAATGCTTCGTGCTGGTCCTCTGAAGAAAAGGAAGGCGGGATTGGGTGCCAATGCCTGTAGGCACTCTGGCCAGCATCACTCAACCTCGCATGCTCCCCTTGTGCCATTCTGTCAATGGCAAACAGGGCAACTAGCCTAGAAACCAAAGAAGCGAATGATGAGAATATTGCTGGCGTGGCTAAAAACAGGACAAGCCTACTACGGTAAGGCCCTCCAAAGTACAAACCCCACTATTCCCCAGGTCCCAAATCTGCAGCAACTCCTGAATCAGATATTTGAGACGTGGTTCTTGCAACATCCGACATTCCCAGCTCTAGCTGAAGAAAACTGCCACAGCCGTGAAAAGGCGTGCCCCAAAATGAAACAAGCCATGTGCTGTTCCTGATCTTTTCCACAACCAGACCACTGCTTTGAAGGAAAGCATAACACTACTTTGTAAGACTCCTATACAGCATTTGTCTTCTGTCGTGCCATGTTACTACCACAACCACAACATGTAGGTAGGTAGGTAGGTAGGTAGGTAGGTAGGTAGGTAGGTAGGTAGGTAGGTAGGTACAGTGGGCCTTCATATAACAAGCAGTTTGTTTAACAGAAAATCTGCTTAAAGAAAAAAAATTGGAGATAGGGGGAAATCACTTAACGGAATTGCCTATGGGGCAAATCTGTACAACAGAAAAATGGTCGTGATTAGGGAATAATCTGTTTTCAATGCATTCTTATGGGAAATTTGTACAAAGGAAAATGTACTTAAGAGAATTTCATTTGGAACAAATTAATTCCTTTATACAAGGTACCACTGTATTTATTTATTTCTATACCGCCCGTCTTCCAAAGGAACTCCAAGCGGTTTACAACAATTACAATTACATCACTAAAAAACAGATATGAAACACCACATCCAGTAATAATAAAGAGAACAACAACAACAAAACAAAACTAATAGTAATACTCGGGCAAGACAGCGACACACAAAAAAATATCCCTAATGGTTGCTAAATGCCTCTATGAAAATATGAGTCTTAAGGGCATTTTTGAAGGCTGGCAGGGACTGTGCAAGGCAAATCTCACTTGGCAATTTGTTCCATAGCATGGGGGCGGCCACAGAGAAGGCCCGGTTTTGAGTAATCATTTTCTGGGCCTCCCTATACATGGCCATCCGAAGTGAGAATGCCTGCTATGTTCTGGTGGGTGGGGCCTCAGTTGACCAGTATACTGGATTTATATACTGCCCATCTAGATACTGGGATACTCTGAGAATGTACAATAAAGTGTTGAAAGCTGCTCAGAGTGGGCAGATGGGTGTGGTATAAAGGTAACAGATAAATACAGTGGTACCTTGTATAGAGAAATCAATTCGTTCCAAATGAAATTCTGTTAAGCAAATTTTCCTTTGTACAAACTTCCCATAGGAATCCATTAAAAACAGATTGATCCCTAATCATGACTGATTTTCTGTTGTACGGATTCACCCCATAGGTGATTCTGTTAATCTCCAGAATTTTTTTTCCTTTAAGCAGATTTTCTGTTAAACAAACTTCTTGTTATATGAGCATTGTACTTGAACATGTCTTAATTGCACTGGAGTATATATACTGTAAGCTGCCTTGGTTCCTTTTCCAAGGAGAAAAGCTGGGCAAAAATACTCTAAAATAAATAAATAAATAAATAATGAAAGAAACCTAGTAGAGTGTGGTATTACTAAACATAACAGTAACTAAAAGTAAACAACTACATAATCACAAATAACTTGAACAAATTCAAAGGGTAAGGGGGTAGCTGGGAAGCAGAAATGGAATTAAAACTAGTAATGCCATGTAATACATCCCTTGAGTTACAGTCAGGACTTGGGGAAAGCCCGTTTGAAAATGCAAGTTTTCAGTGCTCTTTTGAAGATTTCCAGTGAATATTTGGCATGGCCAACATCTGAGATCAACCACTTAAGAAGGGACATTATACTCAATCAAATTAAATAGGGCAAACTAGACTTTGCTACTCCTCCACGTGAATGCCAGTATTCCTTCCAAGGCTCCCCCACCACGCAGAGGGCTTGGGAAAAATCAACAGCCTTGGGGAAAACCACCTCTGTTACTGACAAAAGAAGGAAAGCCATGGCAAGGATTCTACTCTGATATCAGATTGTCCCAAGGCACTAGAACAGAAAGCTGTGTGCTTAAAGAGCAATATATTTTCTTTGCAGTCATTCTGTCTCAGGTATTCAGACTGGAAGGCAACATGTTAATAGCTTATTTGAACAAAATTCACTAGAACATCCTAACAAGATCACCTTGCAGAAAAGCAGCCCTGTTGATCTCTGGCTGCGGAAAACAGGAACACAGAGAGTGTGGATACATCTTCTGATGCATCTACATCACACAATGCTTCAAAAACTGTAGTACGGTGAAAGAGAGCTAAAATTTCTTAGAATCCCAAGAACCTTTCCAGAGCAGCAAATCATACTCAGCTGTAGATAACTCAGTTTTTCTGGGGGGGGGGGGCCCCGGAGAGACATTGGACATACAGGTCTTCAATCTAATCAAAGCTCTTAAGCTGCTTTGAAAACTTTACAATGGAAAGCTGGCATCAAAATAATAATAATAATAATAATAATAATAATAATAATAATAATAATAA
>JAHTLZ010000038.1:2549750-2570263 GCA_023846285.1 Phrynocephalus versicolor | reverse complement strand
GAAGGAAGGAAGGAAGGAAGGAAGGAAGGAAGGAAGGAAGGAAGGAAGGAAGGAAGGAAGGAAAAGCAAAGCAAAGCAAAAGTAAAAGCCAAGTGTTCTGCTTATATACCACCCCATACCACTTCACGTAGTCTCTCGGTGGTATACAGTTTTTTTAAATTACAGTATGCAGGCTACACATCCCCCCCCCCCAAGCAAGCTGGGTACTCATTTTACCAACCTCTGAAGGATGGAAGGCTGAGTCAACAATGAGCCTGCTACCTGGGATTGAACCCTGGGACGTGAGAACAGTTTTACCTGCAGTACAGGCATTTAACCAGTGCACCACGGGGAAGGAAGGAAGGAGAAGCATCTTGTTCTAAAGGAGAAATGCCATATAAATTCTCTGCTTATGAAAACAAAAGAGGATTTCATTGGAGAGGTGGCCTATGAATGGTCCCAGGAACCGAAAAATAAGCCTTCAAGTTTACGTATCCCAAGATAGGATTTTCCCAAATTTTGATAGCTGACTCATTCATATGCAACACATAAATTCTCTGCTTAGGACAGATAACACTGTACAGGGAACTAAATGGACCTCCCATAACTGACATAGAGGCATAGCACTATCCTCTCCCAAGGTTACATAGAGAAAAAGCTACAATCTGAGGAAAGATATAAGCAGCAACATTGTAGGCAACCTCTTCTGCACTTTGAACTCACAGGAGGAGTCTTTCCTTCTGTAAAGCACTGAGAATTCTCTCACAACACATGTTTGGAGAAGTACCAAGGCAGGCAGAAGGTTAGCACATGCCTGCCTCCCTCAAGCAATTCAAGCTGCCTTGATCAGCAAAAGCTGTTCAATCCACAAGTCTCTTCTTAACCATTACCTAACTACAACCTGTCACCCAACCAGGAACCACAAGTCCTTGCAAAAGTCCTCCCTCGGTGACATGGCAGGTCTCTCAAGCTGGAAAAGCTCCTACACAATCGGTTGACATTTTTAAAAAGTCATTAGAAGGAGGAAGTACAAGGCAGAAATTAAACCAGGCAAATTTCACATGGAAATACATAAATACGGTGGTACCTCACAAGATGAATGAACCATACGACGAAAAACTTACAAGACTAATGAAATTTCCAGGAATAGGCATGTTTTGTAAGCCACATTTTCCACTATGGGTTAAATTCATCTTATGAGGTACCATTGTAAGTGGGGTGTTGCAGAGCAAGCAGTGTGCAACACCAAATTCCCAGCATCAGGGGGGCTTTCTGAGGGAAGAGGCAGTGGCCACGGCAGGGCTGGTCGAGGATCACTGTGTTCCTGCTTCGCCCACCAATTTGATGGGCGAAGCAGGAACACAGTAATCCTCAACCAGCTGGGGCTGTTTGTGAGGGAAGCTTTCCCCCTTTGCTAAGTTCACCAATAGCAGAAGGCTACTCCTGCACAGCCGACAGACAGTTTGGAGCTGACAAAATCAGCTGTCTGTTGGCTGCAGGGGGAACAGCCTTTCTGCTGTCTGGTGATTCAGGGGGTTTGGGACAGCCATCCCACAGGAATGCATTGAAAACCTATGAATTCGTTCCCTCCAGAACAAATTAATTAGTTTCCAATGCATTCGTATGGGAAACTGCATTTTGCAAGATATTTTTTGTAAGACGAATTGCCCCATAGAATGAATTAAATTAATCTTACAAGGTACCACTGTAGTGGGATACACTCCCACTATCAACTGCATAGGGGCTAGTGCATGTCTACTTGACCACAACCTAACTGCAGGTACAACCAAATTACCATCCAGAGTGTTGAAGCTTTTCTTCACCACAGAGATGCCCATAAACATCTGCCTGTTTCCAACTGGCAACCTTAGGCAAAGCATCTATCAAGCACATATTTGTTTTGTGCACTGTGAGAGCATGGACACACATATGCAGCGCACATCACACCTCAAATGGTAGCAAACAGGCTCAAGTCCAAGTGCAAGTCCAAGGTACACTGGCAAAATGAGAGGAATGAGCTAGAAAGGTTATTGGACAGGATCCACAGGAGGATCAATCTAGTAGTTGGAACATTAGGTCTGAACCACAGCAGAAGACTGTGGCCAAGTGGTTTTGTATGCTCAAGGCGACTGGTTCAATAAGCCATGTTTGTCTGTACAGCAGGACCTGGGACAGCAAACAATACTTTGGGACAAGACTCGGTGCTAAGATGCTAAGAGTGCTTGACTAAGAAATACCTGGAAAAATGCCTAAGGCTGGAAACAACCGAAGAAGAGAGCAGGGAAACTCAGGATCTCACTCTAACTTGACCTGGAAACCCTGATAAGGAACCAGCGGCCGGGAAGTATCTGCATGATAGAAGTTCAAAGGTCAACCTTATCACTTTCTCCTCCATTCTGTATTTAGCAACGCTTAAGAAACACCCAACCACACTTAACATCAAGACCATCCCTTTTCCAGCCCTCTTCCAACGTCCCTGAAGCAGATCTTGGTACCACGAAAATACACTTCAGAGTCTATAGAAACTTTTTACATAACTTTTTCCACAAAGCAAGAAGTTGTGTAAAAAATTATTGGCAAGTCACATGTATTAGATATCGCTAATGCCATTAAGCCAACTGCCCTGAAGCATAAATCATTGCAAGTATAAACCTATTCATTGCTACACAGGCACTCTTATAGCTTAGAGACAAATGGTCACTGCTTTCTGTAGGGTTATTAAAAGCACTTTCCTAGATTCTCTTTCTAACTCAGTAAGTGAACACTACAGCCAGGTTTCCCTCAGAAAACCCAAGTATCTTTCAATAATGGTTTTTTAAAAATCAAATAGCTTGCTACAAAGTTTTCAAATGGCTTCTATTGTATTCAAGCAGCTTTAAATGATATTTATATCATTTAAGCTTGTAAATCTGGGTTTTATTTCCACACAGATTCTGTTTTAGTTTTATGATCCACCTACTGAAAGGTGGTAGGCTGTAGACTCAAAATAAAAATAATAAATTGTTTATCCTTCAGCAGGCATCAGAAATAAAGTACCTATTTTTAAAACATACTGTACTTAATATGTATCTTCTCTAAAGCAGAGGGCAAAATTATATGAAACACAAATCTAAAAGAGCTCATTTATATATAAACATTAGACATGTCCCTAAGTTTTTGTGCACATCTAAATGCAAGAACCATAAGGTGCCGTGTGTCGAAAACAACACTGCTGTGTGAACAACACTGCAGTGCTGAATATACATTGCAGAGGCAGGCTTATAATGACCATGACCATGCCAAACAACTTCCATTACAACAGGGGCAGGCTGGCTAGCCAACTAATCCAGTGCCAACAGTTAATAGCACATTCAACACAACCTATAGTCATTCTCTCAATTCAAAGAAAAACAGTCTGGTGTGTTCATGAATGCCCTACAAACACATAATTGGACTAGTTATATATATACCGTATATACTTGAGTATAAGTTGACCCGAGTATAAGTTGGGGCCCCTAATTTAAACCCAAAAAACTGGGGAAATTAATTGACTCAAGTATAAGCCTAGGGTGGGAAATGCAGCAGGGCCTGGCAACTCCTCCTTTGTGAGCTGGGTGTGTGTGTGATGTTTAAAATGACTTTTAGCCACCGAGACAAGTGCTTGAGTTGGTGGCTAAAAGTCATTTTAAACATTGTTTTAAAATGACCTTTTAAAATGTCATTTTAAACATGGGGGGTCAGGAGAAGTGCTGCACAATGTTTAAAATGACTTTTAGCCACTGACCCAAGCACTTGCCTCAGCGGCTAAAAGTATTGACCTGCATATAAGTCGAGGGCCCCTTTTTTCAGCCCAAAATTAGGGATGAAAAACTAGGCTTATACTCGAGTATATACAGTATATAGATATAGACATATAGATATAGATATAGATATAGATATAGCTGTCTTCCCAAAGAAACTCCAGTTGGTTAACAAAGAAGGTTAAAACAAACAATATAAATTCAGTACAACAATCAAGATACACACGCACACACGGCAAGATGGCAGCTCTGAGGGAAGAGAGGAGAAAAAAAGAAAAAAAACTGTTAAAGGTCGCCAAATGCCTCTCTAAAAAGCAAGGTTTTTAGTGCTATACTACAGCCAGATACATAAGAGAAAGTTCTGTGCAACTGATCTACTGAAACATACTTAATAATTCCCAAGAGTGGTAAAGAATGTGGTCCATTATGTGCCACAGAAAATAAGAATTTGTGAAATGTATAAGAATGTTATGGAAAACCCCATAAAAATGTTTTACAGTGACATGGTTTTGGTTGCTCCCTTTGCTTCTAAGCTTTCTGCAAGTACTGTGTTGAATGATATATAACACAAATCTTTTGTTCAACGCTGACCCAAATGATGAACTCCGTCTTTACAAAAGATGGTCTCTAATCACACAGCAAGAAATATCAATTTGTAAACAACAGCTGAACTCTAAAGGTTACAATCTCCCTTCTGCACTCACATACACATCTTAAGATATTGCTCCCTGAGAAGATGCTGCATCAAACTACCAAACAGTTAACTCCAGAAAAATCCCTTTACATCAGAACTCAATGAGCCTATTTCAACATGAACACATCCACCTTGGGTTCTATTTTCTTGGTAAGCATGACAGATCTTGTAAAAAGGATGTGCATAACAGGTTCCTACAACTGCAGTGTGGAACTGCAGACATCCCATGTAGTATCTATTTTAGCACAATCTACAATACTTGCCTCAATGTTTTCTGCTTGCATTTACAAGACTATGGTTGACATTAGTGTGCTGATTACAGATAATTGACTTTTATGCCTCTGTTCATCATTTACAGGAGGAAAAACACATTTTTCCGAACTATGATGTGTGTAATTTAA
Source organism: Phrynocephalus versicolor (assembly GCA_023846285.1). Lineage (NCBI taxonomy): Eukaryota > Metazoa > Chordata > Lepidosauria > Squamata > Agamidae > Phrynocephalus > Phrynocephalus versicolor. The sequence continues at coordinate 2,565,410 of JAHTLZ010000038.1, read as the reverse complement.
ATATGTCCTCCACCCTAACCCTAAGGCTGAGTGTGGCTGTTTTATAGCAAACGAATCAGCCTGACTGAACAGGGTGAGTAATTAATTATAAAAAGAACAGATCTACGGTAGAGCAAGAGGAGAGATTGCTTAACCTTCCTTTCCTACCACAATTTTCTTCATCTAAAGACCAATCAAGGCGAGCAAGGGGGATACTATTTTTATTTTCTTCCCCCATGCAAAGAGTCAGCAATGTACAAATCATCCTTCTGAACCACATGTATTTCTGAAACCTGCAATACGATTTACTTATGTTTATACATTGTAGGCCTATAACACTTAATCATATAACCTGTAGAAAAGCCTCCGATCAACTGGTGAGTCAGATGGGGAGATTCATCTACAAAACATGCTCAATAGCAATTCCAAGCAATAGTTTTTAATGCACTTTCTTTTTAGGGCTTTTCTCTCCCCCCCCAATAACCCTTTTAAATTCTTATAAAACATAACATTTGAAATATTGACAGGCTAGGTAGTTCAATGGGTTAGGAGCTAAATTTTCTACGTTAATCATTGACGAAGAGCCAGTCTATGGAGCCCTGGACACGCACAATAGTCCTCTGGTAACAGAGGGAAGGAATGATAAACCACCCCTGAGTAATTCCTAACTCAAAAACCTTCAGAAGGGTCATCACAAGTCATAACTGACTTCATAAGACTTAACCATGTTCAACCATATAACACAAAATTAATTGATTATAAACTGCAGATGGCAGGCCTCATGGTACAAGAGGCATTCCTGTCAGAAGATTAAGCTTCTTACAAGGAGATAGATGTTAGAGGTAACACTTAAGAAAATGTTGGCAGCATTATTTAAAATATGGCGTTTTTCTCTGAACTGTTCTTTAACTAATGAGCAAATGTATAGAGATTCTATCATCTAATTAATAGACTGAAAGTAATTCGCTAACTATGATTTAATTGGTTGAGATCCCTACTTAGTTTACAGCATTCTCAAGTCATTACATATGGAGAGTGGGCAAGAAATTATATGCAGAGAACCCATGCCTTGTAGGAATCCTACTCAGTCAACTCTATCATCGGAGACTTTACCACATACTACTCTGTTCATAGAACCGTAAGGTCTAGAATCTCGCTTGTTCTTAAATAGTGAAACTCTGTGAATAGTGTTTCTAATGTCAAATTACTGGGTTTGACAGAAAGAGGAATATGAAGGTCATCATCAGGCCTTTAACACATTGCAGTGGTACCTCGACTTACGAATTTAATCCGTTCCAAATGCATGCTCTTAAGTCGAACTACTCTTAAGTCGGGATACCTAACTAAAAATTAGAAAAAATAAGTTAAAAAAATAAAATAATGAAAAAAAAATTTTGTAAGTCAAGCAGACCATATCTAAATCTGTAAGGCGGCTGTTAAAAATGCCAACAGTTTTCTGCTCTTAAGTCGAATTGCTCTTAGGTTGAGCTGCTCTTAAGTCAGGGTACCACTGTAGTTCAGAAGGGAGGCTCAGGAAGAAGCAGGCCAAGGATTGTCCAACAGCTACAGCATGAGGGATATAGTTGGCTGCTCTCACTGCATAGGATGCAATTGTGTCTATCATGTGTTGAAGATTAATAACAAGGATGGCTGTTTTTATCCAGATATTTGCAGCACAGAATTTTGGTGAAGCTACAGTCAGGGTTGCCCCTTCTGCTCGAGAAACTGACACGTCTACAGACAGCATGATAGCCCACTGACTGTGCTATATTCTTATTCTGAGTTCTTCAAAAATGTTTAAAACTTTGCTTAGTCTTCAAAATACTGTATATCCATTCAAAGAGCGGTCTTAACCTAACATAAAAAAGCAATCACATTTTACACCTCTCAGTCATACTCATGCCATTACTTTTAGCTTTCTAAAACCTTGTTTATTTTTATAGTTTAAGAAGTGGAGGAAACTACTTTTCTGAAATTATTTTTACCCATTCTACCTGGAGGTAGTCCATCTGAAACCTAATATCACTACATCTCTGAATAAGAGCCTCCTTTGAATGCCTGCAGACTCTTCCTTCGACATTATCTTTCAAGATACTTTACAGCCAACAGATCCACTGATGATGCTATATCCATTGTTGTCCATACTGTACTGAGCCATTTAGAACAACAGGGAACATTTGCAAAGCTGTTATTTGTGGATTATAGCTCCGTTTTTAATACAATTCTACCTAATAGGTTGTCTTTCAAAATGGCCAATTTGGGTATACATCAGAAGATTTGTTTGTGGGTAAGGAATTTTCTGACTGATAGGCCACAGTCAGTAAGGATGGGATCCCACCATTCTTCTACTCTTGTATTAAGTACAGGAGCTCCTCAGGGTTGTGTGCTAAGCCCCTTCCTCTACTCCTTGTACACACATGATTGCACCCCACTGTATAACTCCAACACAATCATCAAATTTGCAGATGATACAACAGTGGTGGGGCTCATTAGTAAGAACGATGAGTCTGCTTATAGGAAAGAAGTACAAGGGTTGACTCAGCGGTGTAAAGAAAATAATATTATACTTAACACCAAAAAAACTAAAGAACTTATAATTGATTTTAGAAGGAAGAAAGGTGTACATTTACCATTGTACATACAGTAAATGGTGAGGAGGTGGAGAGGGTTGGTAGCTTTAAATATCTGGGCACTTACATCTCAGAGGACCTCTCATGGACTGCAAACACCAATATGGTTGTGAAGAAGGCACAGAAGAGGCTGTATTTCCTGAGAATGCTCAGGAAGATGAATTTATCTCAGCATCTACTTCTGTCTTACTATCACAGCACCATTGAGAGTGTCCTAACTTAGGGCATGCTATCATGGTATGGGAGCAGCTCTGTAGCGGACAAAAAAGCTCTACAGAGAATAATTAAAATTGCCCAGAATGTTACCGGGCTCCAGCTACCAACCCTGGATGACATATTCACATCTCGCTGTTTGAGGAAGTCACACAACATTCTGAGGGACATCCTGCTCACAATTTCTTTGAACTGTTGCCTTTTGGCAGATGATACAGAACAATTAAAACTCGGACCACACGTCTTCTGAACAGTTTTTATCCCAGAGCTATAACTGCACTTAATAATGAACTCAAGGACCAGCAACAGTGAGCACTTGGACAGGATTAGCTAGCCTGTTGTGTAGATGCTTGTGTTTTTAGGGAGGGGGGGTTAGTGGATAGGGGAGTGTTCGGGGATTTTTTATGTGTGTGTGTTGAAGTTTTTTTTTAAATGTGTGTGAGAGTGTTTGGAGGTGTGTGTGTGTGTGTGTGTGTGTGTGTTGAATCTGGTCTCTGGGTGTCTGAATTTTGTTGTATGTGTATACTGTGTATATACACACAATGACAATAAATTTATTATTATTATTATTATTATTATTATTATTATTATTATTATTATTATTATTATTATTATTATTATTATTATTATTATTATTATTATTATTATTATTATTATTAAGAATAATTTTTACCCCCTCTGCAAACACCTTGCTTAAGAAAAAAATATAGAGATCGTCAAATCATGCATACATTCTGCCTCCTTTGGGTTGGCCTAATAAAGTACTAGTGAGGGTTCTGAAGTTTGTCTTCTGTCCCATATATGGTTTCCCAGAAAATATATATTAAAAAAAGTCTCCCTAGCTTTTTCAAAAAGACAACCAGAACAACAACACCAGAAGTGAGTCTGAAGCCAACACCTCCAAATTCAATCTGCAGCCCCCATTTTGAAACTTCCTTTCAAGGAAGAACTCAGCTTGCAAATCAGGCTACTAGGTTTGGAATATTAATATTTTTTCTGCACAATACACAGCTCTGGGGCGCCCAGACCAATAGAGGTACAGGGTTGAAGCCTAGGTTATGCTTGTGGATTTTTTAGTGATCTAATAAAGGTATCATCCACCCTTGTCTTTGGAGGAGAGAAAAAATGTACTTGGAGTTCCAACAAAGAGCCCGTAAACTGAATAAAAATACCTTTGGAGTGATAGGGATACAGTAATATACGTTTCAACCAAACAATGGGATTGAACTTTGGCACAAACAGGAACCCTGTAATTTAGAAGACTGGACTTCTGAAATAGCAATAGGGCTATTAGTGTTTCAGGGAATAGGAACAAATTAAGGAGGGGACTCCACTCTTAGGTTTCCAGATGAGTTTCCTGTAACTATGCAAAAATGTTAACACTATATTGGCATTCAAAAGGTGATTGAAAAGATGCAGTGGGGCACTGGACTCTCTGCAGCTCCCATTAATCGCACTGCATTGTGAATTTCCTTTCAGTTAAACCTGAAGTGACTCTTGCTATGAAGTATTACTGGAGTGCTTATATACAAAAAACAGACTTTTTCTTTTTTCTTTTCAATGTATGCCTTCATGAAGGTGAATTTCTACAGTAAGCACAAATTAGGTCATAGTGGGTTGAATTAAATCACGGTGATTTGGAACAGCACCTTAAAATACAGTTTAATCATCAAGGAAAAAATTAACCTACTGATTTAAATGTATAAACATTAACTAAAAATGCACATACTTCCCAAACTGAGCGCATAAGAAACATCTGTTGTACAAATACACAAATTTAAAACTGAGTTATAGAATATTTGGGGGGTTTTCCAGGGAGAGAATACACAGCTGATTACTATCCAATCCTTCCTGGGATACCCTGGGACTGTGCAGCTTGCCCAAGGCCATACAGGCTGGCTCTTCTTACAGAAGGCACACTAGGAGGATCAAATTCCGAACCCCTGGCCCTGCAACCAGATACTACAGCCCTCTGTTCTACACAAAGGTAAATAAACCAAAATTCCTGAAAATTATGGCCTATTGTAAATGGGCTGTCTGCTGGTCCAGATAACCCAATCACTCCTAACCAGCTCCTCCCTCTGTCTAGTAGAAGTGGCTTAGTTCACTAAGTATTAAATGTTTACTGGTACACAATAAAACTGGAGTTGTAAACCACGGGCATGCCTTGACTTAGGATTCTGAAGCTTTGAGGCGGCAAGAAGCTGGGCGTCTCCGATCAAACACCACAATGACAACTTTTAATTCTGATTCCATTAAAACAATAAGAGCTACGAAGAACAAAACTGATTTGACTGCTCTGCGAAAATACCTTGCCTGTTGACAATAAAACAGAATTTTCTGAGCTCTGGCTAATCCTTGCACACAAACATGGCACTGATGAGTCCCTGGCCCTGAACATCAAGCCATGGTAAACATAAGTGAATGATTGTACTGCATAAGGACTAAAGGAACCACCAAAAATAAAATAAAATAATCCCTGTCTCACAAGATAATTAGGCTTTTATCATAATCATACCAGTTACAACACATTCCCTTTCAGTCTAGAAAACAACTCATAATAAGAAAACAAAAATGGCAGTAAGAACTTCAAATTATTAAATCTGAGATTTTAAAAACTGATTTTAAAAGTGATTTCTTAAGGCTTTAATTCATACCACAATTAAACAAATTAGATTACAAATATAGCTGGTAAACTAGATTCTATTCTTTACCTAGAAACAGCAATCCCCATGCTTTCCTGCTCCTCTAAATCCTTAGAATATGTTCCAGAGCGGTAATAAATCCAGAAGATTTTCAGTACCAGAGAGGGCTGAAATAAAAATGTAGGAAAAAACCTAATCCAGAGTTTTGAGTAACACAATGGTACAGTGGCTATTATTTTAAACCCTAGATGTGAGACAAGCAGGGTGGCCAACTTGTTTCAACATGGTCCTAACACCCACAATCTCTCTGCCAAATGGATCCTGCAAGACTAGGTGTGATTTAAGTGAGATAACCATACCAAATGTTCTGGGGCTCCTTTGAGGAACTGCAAGACAAAACTGTATCATCCTCATTCCATAGCAAACACAAATCAAACACTTCTCCAACTGTACTGTCTTAGACTGCAGGTAAAGAATGCACCCCTAGAAATATCCTACTTAACCACAGAAAAACCAGCCTACAATGTATGGCCTGTTAATGCTTTGAAGGGGAAACATTTCGAAAGGCAACTCCCCAAACCACACCAGTCATGCAAGTGTCTGAAATAGTACTTCAGATAATTCTAACACATGATTTTCCTAAATGTTACTTTAGCTCATTCTCTGCCCATCCTTTAGGACTACAGTGGTACCTTGTATAAAGGAATTAATTCGTTCCAAATGAAATTATGTTAAGCAAATTTTCCTTCATACAAATTCCCATAGGAATACATTGAAAATGGAGGAATCCCATTTTTATGTTGTACAGATTTTTCCCATAGGTGATTATGTTAAACAAATTTCCCCTATCTCCAGAATTTTTATGTTGTACAAATTTTATGTTATACAAGCTGTTTGTTATACAAGGGTCCACTGTACATGCGTAAGTACAACAGCATTAAAACTAAAAATCATGAATATACTTCTCAAGTCATAAAATTCCTTGGCAAGGGGTTGCGAACATTGGATGCAGTCACTCTCAAGGACAATCTGCTAATTAAACAATATACCCTTGACAAACTACTGGGAGAGGAGACTCTCATGTTTATGGGAAGACAGAGAAGATGAACATATACAAGTTGTAAGAGTGTGCATGTTTTTTTTTACTACAATACAGTCAATCCAAACCTCATCCTATGTAATCTTGGCTGACTGGAACAGAAGTGAATGCAACCCAATATACTGGATGCTCATGTACAGTTTGCATAACTGTTTGTTTTTAACTGTACCTATTAGAGATAGGGAAAAGAAAAAGAAAACCAGAACATTGCAGCAAAAGTACTGTATATGGTTTTCCAAAACTTTGGGTTACATTAAAATATGAGTTAGTCTTTAAGGTGCCACATGTTTTTTTTTTCGTTTTTTTTTTTTTTTAATTCTTGCATACACTAACAAGGCTACCTTCTCCAAAACTTTCACTTTCTGAAGACTCCTCTTTTCCTCAGGGACAAGAAACATAAGTGAGAAATAATGTTGCGACATGCCACGCATGAGAGAGGAGGAGGTTCAGCCATTTATGGAGGTTGCACAAATCTTTCGCTCTCTTACTGAAAACTCTATCCTGGGGGCAATGGGTGGCATTTCTGAGTCTTTAACAAATGCTACCCACACATTTCATTTTTCTTCCACAGCCATGAGAGCCTGAAGCTTCATTCGACTGTTGGGCAATCTAAAACTGGACGTTAAATCCCACACTAGGTACACAGAATGCAAACCACTCCATATTTGTTCCACTCTAGACTGCTAACAAGCAAATGATACCATGGCCTGGAAGCAAGAGAAGAAATCAATCCGCCACCTATGAATTTCTGCTGGCGACAAATCAACAGGCCGTGATGAATGTGGCACAAGGTACGTGGCCTCAGGCCAAGAGGCTCCCTGGCCCCAGAAGTAAGGCAGTCACTAGAGTCTTTGTGATGAGGAAAACAGCTATTTCAAATAGGGTCTATTACTGACAGCTGCAGTGGTCATCACAGCTTCAGCCCAAGAGTGCAACTCGATGCAATTAAATCCTGATGCTTTCAGCAGAAATTCAATGCAATTAACTATGTGCTGCAATTTCAGCATCAATAACCGAGGCGATATTTAGATTGCTAGGATATTTAGAATGAACACAGGCACCCCTCAGCATTTTCAGATCCAGAGGTTACATTTTAAGATTAAAACACAATGCAAGATTCACGAGTTTTTATTACTATAATCCACTTCATTTTAGCCAAAAGGCTGAAAAGCAACACAGCACAGTCAGATAGCTCTAAAATGGAGGACATGGTACCTTTTCTGACAGAATGTTCTCTGTATGGAGATCTGGGGGACCAGTACTGTCAACCCTCAACAACTGGGCTAAACAACACATCCCCCTCTCTGTCTCATTTTACTCTTGGTACGTGGCACAGACTACTATATAACCTATAGCACCCCTACATTTGTTGGTCATGGGAGCTCACAAGACTAGATATCTGTCTCCTGATACCACTCCCCTGCATCTGGCCTTGAGGTACCCTGGTTTAAAGCTTGGAGATGACACATCTCCATCATAGTTTGTAATCTGTGAGGGACTTTTCCTCTAGGAATCTGTCCAATCCCCTTTTGAAGGCATCCAGACCAGATGTCATCCTCACATCCTGTGGCAGGGAGTTCCACAGACTAACAACACGCTTTCTTTTGTCTGTTCTCACTCTCCCAGCCCTCAGTTTGAGTGGATGTCCCTTAGTTCTGGTAATTTGTGAGAGGGAGAAGAGCGTCCCTCTATCCACCTGACTCTTGCCCTGGATAATTTTGTACGTCTCAATCATATTCCCCCCTCAGGCGCCTTTTTTCCAGACTAAAGAGCCCCAAATGTTTAAGCCTTCCCTCATAAGGGAATTATGACAATCTTGTACTTAACAACACATTTTAATAGTTACATATGATAGGAAATTCTATGCAGGTGGCAAGGCTAGTGCAGGAGAATAATAAGTCAATAAGGACAATGTCTTTCTTTAAGAAAAATAACTAAGCATTAGTCTATTACGAAACGAGTATCCTCTGTTTCCATGCTGAAAACAGGGAGCTCATTCACCTATAAGCTTCTCTCTCAGAGGCTAGATTAGAAAACAACAACTGCAGGGTAGTAACTTGTAGTGAGAGTTAGAGGAAATTAGTGGAACATTTCTTGAAAACTGTGTATAGCTCCCAAGAAAGGGAGGGGGGACCCATGCAGCAGAAGGCACTATGGAGTATCTCAAAGCTGCATGTATCAAAACTGTATTCAGTAATAGGTCATATATTTTGCAGTAAAATAATGCTGAGTTGCAGTAACTTATCATCACCTATTAAAAAGTGACATTGTATCATTATTTTTTTAAATGCAAGCAAGAAAGTATGTTAGTCTGTTGTGGTAAAAATAACAATGTTTCTTGTGGCACTTTTGCCACATAATTTATTTGGTATGAACTTTCATGGAATATGAGTATGAAGCAGTGAGCTACAGGCACAAAGGCTAATGCCAAATAAAATATAGTTGTCTTAAAAGTTTTACAAACATTCTGATGGGTTGTTTATGCATGTTTATCCCAGTATTTGGCAAAAACATTACTTCACCTTATCTCTTTGATCTTCATCAAGTCTTTTTCTTAAGTCTACCTGAGACTCAAGGCAGGTAAAATTAACTTTAAAAGGAACACGGAAAAACATATAATGGCAAAATATAATTAAACTAATCATGATATTAAAGGGGGGAAACTCCCATAGAGAATTACAAGTCCTTAGGCTTGTAATAAGGAAAACTTGATACGAAAGCAAAAGCAACTGAAAGGGGGGAAATGCCAACTTAGAAAGTTATGAAATCCTTCCCAGAGTTCTTCTACCAGAGAGGAGGGAGAGATGTTCCTTCTCTCAGTAATAGAGGGGCCAGGCTGGCTTTCCTGTTGCCATGACAACAGCTGGCTAGAAAAACCCCTCACTGTCCAACACCCTGAAAGGTCGCTGTACAAACAATAAGTAGCAAATCAGATGGATGAACTCAGGAGATGACTTGTTCTAGTTGAAAGGAGGCAGACCCTTCACTGAATACTCTGATCTCAGTCATTAATTCCATATTGTATCAGCAATGTAATTTAAATCAAAGAATTTAAAAATGGCAGTTAATTCCTCTGAACTGAAATATTTCTGTCTGTCTTCCAAAGTAACAGAATCCAGACAGTAAAAGCTGGCTCAAAATATTATTCTTCTGTCTGCATGCAAGCATCTGTTAACACTGTACCTCTTATTAGTGTTACTCAATTGTTTGTGGAACGAAGTAGCAGGCAAATTACCCATTCCATCACCACAATTTCTCAAGTCATATATCTGTAACATTCTGGCTTATGGCTTCCAGGAAGGGGATGGGGAAGGGCTGCATATCCATGTGCTTCAAGCAAAGATTAGTGAAATCTTATGTTCAAATCTCATTCAGGGATTGCGCAGCCTCTGGCATATCAATAAGCCTCAGCCCCTGTGTACAACATGTTGAAGGCAATGTAAGAATTGTGAGGATTGAGTAGTCCTTTGAAAAGAAACGTTTAAAACTTTATAGCTATCAAGGCCACAATCCAATTTTTGGGCTGAAATCCAGAAGTGCAACTTGTAACTAAACTAAAGCAGGGCAAAATTTTAATTTAAAAAAAAAACTGCCACAGCTCATGACACAACTTTAGGCCATCCTGCTAAAATTTCAACTACTGGGGGAAAACACATTAGCATCCAACATTTGAGGCTATGTGATAAGAGCAGAAAAACAGAGACAGCACTCCTCCCCAATTACTCAACCCCATTCATCAAACCTGAATCCCAGATTCTGCACAATAAAAACTGGAATTGGAGGGAGGGGAGGATGGGTGTTCAGACCCCCCCCCCACTAAGGATCATGGACGCCAAGCTATCAGAAGTTACAATTAAGGGGGAAGTGTGCATGCCAGTACAGTACGTAAAGTTTCAAAATATTTGACTCTTATCATCATTATATGCCAAAAGGCAACAGTAACAAGAAATACAACTGCCTACTTCTCCAACATAAAACCGCCAAAGTATCCTTCATAATCTCTCAGACAAAGGCCTTGGAGCAACGGGAGCCCAGCCAGGGAAACAAGAAACCAGAGGAGCATGAACATGTACTAACCTCAAAGTACATGCTCTCTCCTTACTGCATTTCACCCCTCCTTCTTGTCTCACCTTTTACTGTCTCCAGCTTTGTGTTCTCCCCCAAGTCTGTCTCCAGAATAAATTTCCTCTGTCTGTGAAATGTCTCTGTTCTTTCCCCTCCAACCAGTAGAGTCAAACCTCCTTGTGCCTTACTTAACTAGTCTCCAGCTCTCTCATTTACATTCACTCGTATGCTCACATTTATTCTCAGTGAAGGAGTCTTGCATTAGGCACTGGAGGCACTCACTATTAGCCCTGGGAAGAAAATATTCTTGATCCCCACTACTCTTGAGTTGATCTGTCACTAGCAATGGACACGAAGTGCTACAAAGGTACACAGCACCAGAGGTGCCACACTTATCCTTCTCCCTTGGGTGAGAGGCCCACTCGCCTTTGCCAGCGCACTGCCTGGGTCCTCCTTCCCCAGTGATGCATCAGCAGAGAAGGGGAACTGCCTGGGTCCTCCTTCCCCAGTGGTGCATCAGCAGAGAAGGGGCTCAGGCTGTCCTTCCCTGCCTCCTCGGGCAACCGGTCAGTTGTCAGCTACCCAAGAATTGTCTCCCTCCTGCCTCCTCACCAGGAGGCAGGAAAGGACATCCCCCCAACTGGTGTGCCACTGGCGAGGGATGACCCTAGCAGCCCACTGACAAGGGTGAGCAAGTTGGCCTCCCATATGAGTGGGAGGTTATGTTGATTCAGCACAAATAACTTTTGTAGCACTTTATGTCCATCTCTTATCTGTCATTGACATACCAGGTCTGAAAGCTGACAATAAAGCAGCCACACTGAAGGGCATTCAGAGCCTGGGAATTCCATATATGCTACTGCAAGTTCAATCATGAAGGAAAGGTGGAGCATACATTTAAAAGTTTAATAAACATCTTTGAGTTATTCATTAATTACACAGAACAGCTCTGTGAAAAATAAAATAATAATCAGGCATGGTATCATGAAGGGGATTATGAATTGCTCTAAACTGTGTGGAGGCCTCTTCTGGTTGGTCATTCACATGTCTGTTTGACTTTGAATGTGCAGCTCTTTAAAAAATGACATCATCTCCCACGTTCTTCAGCCAGTTACGTTTTTCTTCTTGATGCGTTTATTTTCCCATCTATTTTGCCTCAGATGATCAGCTGTAACTATCAGTAATTTCCAACTGTCAATATGTGACCAAAGTATTGCATCTTTCTGACATGTTGTGTCTTACATTATTTCTTGATCTTTTATTCAATCACTTTTACATAGTAGGTCATTAATTTTACTGAGTAATCTTTGCAGAGCATCCAAACATTCAGCTAACAATACTGCGTCACCTACATACTGGGTGCTGTTTATTGCCTCCCCATTGATAATGATGTTGAACCAGTAAATGCTTCCCCAATCAAGGTATCCTTGTCTTTTTCTTCTCATCTTTGCAATCTCCCAAGTTTCTATGCAGCTTCTTGCTTGCAGTATAAGTTACTACTGCACAGTGAGAAAATGTTAATATTCCATTTGGAGTAAAGATGGCCCATTCCACTATATTAAGGAAGTTAGGATTTACTTCTTCCTTTTGTAAAGCACCTGACTACCAAATCTATTCGTTTTTCTAGACAAGATTCACTTCAGACTCCTCAGCCAAATACATGGCCATTCAAAGAGTCAGAAAATGATTAAGACCAATTCACATGGTGGGTCCAGAGTTAACATAGTCAACACAGCAGCTCCATTCTGCAGTCAGTATACTGTACTCAGTTATGGTTTCCCCACTGGTATCTCCATGAAATACAGTGGAGGCCTGTGCACAACACTTACTAGCCATTGAACCACTTATCTGGCAATGTCTGCCTCTGTCAGTCACCTGGTTATTCAAACTACTGACCTAAAACAGAATGGCATACTGTACATTGCAAAGAGTCTGAGCGGTATATGTTCCCTAACATCCTGAATGAAACCTGTAATGGAAAAAAACCACGACATAATGTTTCCACCTCTAGAAAATTAAGCAGTAGTCCACACAACATTTCACCATATAACACTTTTTATTCTTTAAGGCAGGCATGTCCAAGCTTCAGCCCTCCAGATGTTTTGGACCACAACTCCCACAGTCCTTTGCCATTGGAAATACAGGCTTGGAATTCTGGGAGTTGTGGTCCAAAACATCAGGAGGGCCGAAGTTTGGACATGCCTGCTTTAAAACATCAGAAGACTGCCTGCTAGTTTTGTAATGGAGAGATGAAGAATGGTCCTGATTGATAGCACAATCACTACCAGATAAATGGAGACAGCAGTTTTTATTTTAATTGCCCACATCTCAACCCTGAATACAACCTTTCTTCTCTCAAAAGACAATTGCATTACTACAATGATTTAAAAATGGTTTATAGTTATGACTATAACAGTCAGTTTTCCTCAGTTTACAGAGGTCTTAATTATATATTTAACTATAACATGAATAATCTAATTACTTAGTACCTTATAGCATGAACTAGAGACATCTGGTTTGGCAACTGGCAAGGGAACTTGTGAAATATGCATATCCCGGCAGATTGCTGCCTAACCAGCAACCTTTTAAAAGTCATCTGCCTTTCTGTACCTTCCAACTTGTTTTTCTGCTTCCACACTAGAGATGTCCTGTTCTTCCACAACCATGACTTTTGCACTTCAGACCACCTAGAAGCTGACACTAACCCACATAATACAGGAAACAATCACAAAGCTGCATGGACATTTGTCAGATTGCCTGTGCAACTAGAAATGGCAACAAGTCTTGTGGTACCACCAAGCTTTACCTGGCCTAACTTTAGCACGATTGCATTAATCTCATCAGACACTTATGCCAAATAATACTTATTTGTTTTAAGGTGCCATAAGACTCTTTATTCTTTTTGCTGCAGGAAACATGGTTGCCAGTTTTGAAATACCTTATTCACTGTCTTACATACGTATTTTTCCATGGGTCTTCATAATGGTTTATATAGAACTTTAAAACAGGTCTGTGACATTTAATATGTTTATATTCTGTGTTAATCTATTTTTAAACATTGCAATCAAATGTTAAAATTAAAAAGTTGTGTCACGATACACCTGCTGAATATTTTTTAACACAACTGTTTAAAAAAAAATCAACAGATGTTCTTTGAAGACAAAACAGTACACCTCACAGAACTAGAACACTCAAAGCTTCAGTCAATTTATTTTACCATATTTATATAACTCCTTTAAGAATTTCAGAGCAACTTAAGAGTTAAAACAAAAAATACATAGTAAATAATTAACATGGAAGCAGTAGTACTGGCAGGCTCAGGAAATCAAATAGACAGATATCCAAGAAAAATATGGAAAATATGGGACCAACAAGTGGCCTGAGCAACTAAAAAGTTGATCAGCTGATAAATCTATTGAAATGAATCAGTGAAGCCATGTGGCCACAAAGCAAAGTGTTCTGCTTATATACCACCACATACCACTTCAAGTTGTCTCTGGGTGGTTTACAGTTTTAATTACAGTAATGCAGGCTTCACACACACACACACCCGCAAGCTTGGTACTCATTTTACCGACCTCAGAAGGATGGAAGGCTGAGTCAACCATAAGCCTGCTACCTGGGATTGAACCCCAGGTCGTGAGCACAGTTTTATCTGCAATGCAGGCATTTAACCACTGCGGCATGGGGCTCTTGACAACAAAATACAAATGCAAGATATATATATTTGATATATCTGACACTACACAAACATTCCAGGATAGTCTTTCCACAAATATCACAGATATCACTTCAAGAGGTATGGGAACTTAGAGATGATTTCCAAGGATGCTCTTAATATTTGGACAGGTTGTTGGTGAAGAAGCCTGCAGCCATAGAACTTGTTCATGCAGCTAAGGCCAACATTTACCTGAGAGCCACAAATTTGGTGCATCACATTGATTGCTCAGCTTATGTGCACTTCTACAAGTCACCACAAACTTTTAACTTAAATGTTTCTTGCCAGTACCAAACGAATAAACCATAGAATTATTATGCGTTTTGCAACACTCTAGAACCAGAACAAACATTAAAATCCAGACTTTTACCCAGAAAGAAAGCTTGCTTCCAGATTAATCCTGTAAAATTGGGCTTTCTAGCCTTCATAATCCTCATGATAACCCTCTACACAAGGGGCACACAGCCCAGCTAGTTGAAAATCAAGATGAAGGCTTCTTACAAAGCTGAGCACCCATAACTGAATCTCCAATGGCTGACATGACAAAATACACGCATAAAATAGGGAAGATCAGGCTCCTGTGGTTGCTTGTAATACGCAAGCCTCTGTGCTCCATTAACTGATAGAAATCACTCTGCCAAACACCCATTCAAAACACCTTACTAAAAGCCTTCCTGTTGTTTGCTCCAGGCTGTATTGACTAATTAAGAGTTGAACAGGCTGGTGATAATTCTCAGGTTCTGATAAGAATTTCCAAAGCTTCCTAGCTTTACATATCTGGCTTCAAGCCAAACATGATTACAAAATCATTCCACCATACAACAGCCAAATTCCACAATGAACAAGCAACCCTGTCTAACCCAAAGGAATCCTGAAAAGGTTCTCCCCTCCTCCACCAAGAGAGGGGAATTGCCTCATTTTGAATATTTTTAATCAGAAGAGCAGTCCTTGGTCAGAAAGCCTTTCCCTAAGGTTTGGCCATCTGCCAGGATGATATAATCATTCCGCATCCTGAGGGCTGTGCAAAAAAAAGGAAGGTGCCTGAAACACAAGAACCTGCTAGGGCAACTTACCCGCGAGACTAGCGCCAACTTTGATCTCTCTGCCTCAAAATAGCAATGGATTGTTCCTAGCAATGGGGGCTGTCTAGAACTCTAAGAGTAGCTGCGTAGCTAGATGGAGCAGTATAGAAATCTAATAAATAAATAATAAAATAAATACCTGTAATATGTCTATGAAGATTCTCAGTCATCCAGGCGAGTTTATCTAGAAGTTGAGTCATGGCAACTGGACTTCTTTTTTCTTGAGAGA